>JASVER010000051.1:3992250-4375199 GCA_030449065.1 Oceanodroma leucorhoa
AGCGTTGCCTGGGGTTGTTGTGACCCAAGTGCAGGACCCGGCACTTGGTCTTGTTGAACCTCATGCAATTGGCCTCGGCCCATGGATCCAGCCTGTCCAGATCCMTCTGCAGAGCCTTYCTRCCCTCAGGCAGATCAACACTCCACCCAACTTGGTGTCTTTGATAGCAGAAAATGTCTCTGACCTGTGAATACTGTAGTGTGCGAGTGTGAACCTGCTGTAATTCTTCAGGCTTGAATCAATCATGCCAGCAAAATCAGTGCTTCTTTGATCAGAACAGCTCACTGTCCCGCATGGCTGAAGGTATAAAATCACCAGCCCTCCTGTTCAAAGTAGAATGGGCATTCATAAATCAGGCTGGCAGACCATAAATTCATTTACCCAACAGAGACACGGTCAAAAACAACTCAGTGGGATTTTAAAGGCCTTTGTACAATATTGGAAATAAACAATGGATGGAGGGGGTGTGAGGACAAGAAGAAAGTGGCATCTTTATCCTCTGCTGAGTGAGGTACTGCTGGTCTGATGTGGAGTGGCCTTTCTTCCCTACTTGGTGCTGAGGGGCTTTGGGAGGCTGGGGCTGGGTCTCCTAGAGCTGTGGCAAAAGCATCTCACTGCCAAAGCAGAGATGGGGTCGCAGTAGGGACTTCTGGGTCTCTTGGCAAAAGCCTTAAGTAGATCTGAAAGAATCCTACTTGGCATGGCTGATCCACACTGACTCTCCTGCCTGCTTCTGCTGATCTCCAGCAAAAGCAAAATAGGAAATAATCTCACAGCTGAATCCCAGGCAGACAGGGACTTTGTGGTCTCCTCAGTGAGGGATGCTCAGGCTGAGCAGCAGGGACTCTCCCAGGCAGTGTTTCTAGGCAATACCACATGTTTGCATCTGGATTTACTGKTGTGAGAGAGGAGAAAGACCTTCAGACATCCAGACTCAAGTCTCAGCCCAGTCTATAAAAACAGAGACACTTAAAAAGCCTGCATGCAGACATGCAAAGCACAGCAAATTAAATCTTTCAAGTACATCAGAACAAACCTGAGACATAGAGKTTCCATGGCTGTTTCCCCTTCCCTGCTATCTGATTTCATCTGGCTTGAGAAATATATATATATTATATATATATTTAAACAATATCACAGCAACTGTGCCAGTTGCTTCTAATAAAATAGCTCTGCTGAAATAATGTAGTGTCTGAGAGATTGGGTGTAATATGGTTAAATGCTTTTACAATCCCCCATTAAAGTAAGTGGATAGAAATTCATAAAATATTTATAGCATTTGAAAAGCGTTCATTCACAGATCCATCCAGAATGCGAAGCAGGCCCAGAGCAGCGAGTGCTGAAGACAGATGTTGATACCATGATGTTCCTCTTGCACGGAGAGAGAAGATGGACTTAGGTTAAATCGCAGTGCTGAAAAGTAAGAGGGTTGAGATCAAATCCTGTGCTGCAGTTTGTTTTAATCCAGTTAGTAAACCAAGCAGTGCTCCATTTTCCTGCTGAGTATGATGGAAATAACAATCCCAAGCTGGCAAGGATACTACATTTCTACTGTTCCCATCATGAGTCCAGGGGCATTAATGAGACCTTGGAGTGGGAAAAAGAGCTATGATTTAAATCTAAGTGATGAGAGAGGGGTTGGTTGCTTTTGAGTCAGCGCTGAGATGACCCGATCTCTCCCTCAAAAGGCGTCTGGCTGAATGGCTTCCTGTCTGTGGTGAAGGTAATAGCAAAGCTGGCTGCATCCCCCTCTTTGGCAATTATATTTCAGTCCCCTGGGTATTAAAATCAGCTGGCACTCCTCCAAAGGCTTGGTTTTTAAAAGAAGAAAAAAAAAAGAAGTTGTATCTCTGGAGTTGTTTTCCACCTGAGCAAAGTAYATGTCTGTCTTCTTGCATTCAGTCCTGTGTCTGCAGCCACAGACTGCTCAGTGCAGCACCTGGGGAAAGACGAAAGGGCTTGGAAAGCCTAAGGGCCATAAAAATAACTGCAGGATTAGAAGAGGTGGCTATGAGAGGGACYAGGATGAACTGCCTGAGCAGAATTAAGTCAAGACCTGGTGTTAATCCAGCAGCTTTAGGTTGAGAGCAACTTTGAACTCTTTGATGAAGCTGTGGAGGAGGCTTCGACAGAAGTARTCTACAGCTGCAGAGGAATAATCACCTCGACAAGTGATGGGAGGGAGGAAATCTTCTGTTGGTGAGGAAGAGGTGGGAAATGACCCCTGTGTGGCTGTGTCTGAGTTGTCACACCAGAGGGGACTTCTTCTGTACATGACACAGAGAACAGTCCCATCTCTGGGACTCATYTCTGTCATTGGGTCTTAGAGAAATTCCTTTGGAGGGAAGCATGTAGGAGAAATTAAGGCACCTGTGGATTCCAAGGACCATTATYCCAGGGATGAATTCCTGCAGTAAATATCCCAGCTGTTTCCAGAACACGTCTGGGAAACAACCCAAGACAAAATGTTCTCCGTCCTCCTGTGCCAGTCTGTTTTGAGCAGTCATCATCTTGACATCTCCTGCAAGTATTGGAAAGCTCCTAGCGGTTCCTGTTCATTAGAGATCCCAATTCTTGTTCACACCAGTTTTACCTTCATGTCACTCAATTGACTCGATAGCAAAGGAGGCGAGAACCTGGGTTCCTATTTCTCATTTTGCAAGAACAGTTAAATTAACCCTGGGGTCAAAGCCAAATGCCAGCCTCTCTGAACTCCTCCAGGATTGGCTATACAGTTATACAGCAGTATTGCTGTAAAAGTACCCAAGCTCGCTTTAAACTAGCAGTACACTGCTCAGTGTGGGCAAATTTATTCTACCTTTTTTTCCAGGGCTTTGTAGTCCTCATCGATCTCCAAACTGCTGTTATCTAACTCTAGAAAGCTTATGTTTCCCCTGTATACAGACCTTTAATATAGACATCCTCTCAGCTGGATACTGTGGTTAGGACTTCACTCACTATAAACTAGGAATAATTTCACCTGTCTGAGGAGTTTGTCCAAGTTTCATTGAAAAAGTGGTCTTTTACTTCCCA
Organism: Oceanodroma leucorhoa; assembly: GCA_030449065.1. NCBI lineage: Eukaryota > Metazoa > Chordata > Aves > Procellariiformes > Oceanodroma > Oceanodroma leucorhoa. Next base: position 3,995,284 of record JASVER010000051.1, read on the forward strand.
GCCTGCACTCAGTTGTGGTGTTGCTATTCTGGTTACACAATTACTGTATCTAATCTCAGAGACTGCCGCACATCAGAACTGAATCTCTCACTGGTGTGTAAATTAGAGTAAAACAGAACTTTGGGATCCATTAGAGAGGAAGTGTCAATCTAGGGTTATTTTTTTGCTTAGGTTTGCTTCCAATTTCTTTCACCTTGTTTTATCCTCCAGCACAGCAGCAAATCGTGTATGTTTATTAAATGCACTAAATATTCCCTTATAAATATGTATTTATTTAGTTTGCTTTCATAAATATATATTTACAAAGACGTATTTATACATACATTTATAAATATTAGTATAAATAAGTATCTATTTATACATTAGTATACTAAAGAAATACAGCTATTAAATGAATTAAATATAATTAAAGCTTACTATTTTCCATCATATTGGCATCTGATATGTCTTTCTTCTCCTAGCTCTGAACTGTTATCCAAACTTGCTTATGTATTAAACCCTGATATCCTCCACTTCAGAGAGTTTCTTTCATGCTGTACAACAGTGTATCTGTCTGAGAGGGAGCAGGAAAGTCCGTCTTCTGATTTATTGCTGATGGGGAGCAATAAATTTTCTTTAGGGGAAGCACAAGGATGTAGATCATAGATGTGGGAACTCTGGATCAATATTTTTTTCTTTTCTCTTATATAGGGTGTAAGTAGCCACTGATCCGCTCTCACCGGAGCAAGCAAAGTGAATCATCTCTCTGTGTTATCTTCTTCAAGTTTGTGCTACTACAGAAAGACAAGTCCAAGAAGCCCAAAGACTTTTTTTTTCCTAACCTTTACAGTGTTTTTTTTTGCCCACACTTCTCAGGCCCACTAAATGCTTAGCAAACAGGACCCGTTCTCTGTGCAGGAAACCATCCCTGTGGCTTGTGTAGCTGCTTCTTCCACCTAACATGTGAAGGACAGCATTATAATCACTCTRTCGTCTTCTCTTCAAAGATGAAGATGAAACAGCATGTTCCCAGCAGCTGAAAGAGATGCTCTAGTTAAAACCTGAGCATGTGAACTCAGGAGGAATGRGAATCCCCTGCAGGCTTCCCCAGAAAGACACACTCCCCAAATGTYCTTGATGTAGAATAGTGAGTCGTCAGTGCCCCAGGCCAAGCAGTGGACTCTTTGCAATAATACATTATATTCATATAATTCWTACAATTTTATTCAAGACTATTTTTCACTGCCTTTGTCTTCAGGATTACTAGACCACTAAGGGATTAGATGAGTGATAAAAGAAATAACGGAGATAACATACCAGGAAACTCTATTTAGAATAGCTGTGATCATGTTTTTTAGATCCTGGACATCTCCTGTCCAARGATTTAAGGCCTCTTACCAATGCTCATTAGCTGGTAAAGAAGATGTGTTTTGTTATAATCATCACAATCCTCTTGCTTGGCTGAAACCACATATTAAACCCATGCCTGAGCGTGGAGTTAGAACCTGCAACAGAGACTCCTCCTGCTCCCTGTCCCCTAAGTCTCCTTATCGCAGCTCATGTTCTCTACTTATCTGCCCTATAATGCAAGAAAACAGCCACGCTCATGGAAATTCGCCCTAGCACCATGGTAAATCTACACAGGGGCATGTGGTAACCTGCTACTTGTCGTCAAGGGCAGATTTACCCAGCCAAAATGGGTAGTTCTGCTTTCTAGTGATAATGGATGCTACCTTTGAAGGACCACATGCACTTTTCCTACACAGCAAATGCAGAATAACCTCTCTTTTTTTCCTCCTTCTCCTCCTTTTCTCACTTACACATGCTGGCTGCACAGCTGGTAAAATAGATAGGTCTCTCTAACCCTTTCATGCATGCTCGGTGAGTCCAGGTAGCTTTATAAATATGGTAATGGTTTCCAGGGCATGTCTGGACTAGAAATAAGACAGAAAGCCACAGAGKCTGGACTTGGAGAGATAACTGCAAAACCAGTTCCGCTGCAGGAGAGACTAAATCCGCACTCCAGGTCAAATTAACTGCCTCCCCCGTCTCCCCCATTAGTATGAGGAAAGCTGTTGTGCTCACCTGTTTGCTGATTACATCCATGAAGAAAGCAGCAGCTCTTGTTTAGTTTATCACCAGAAGGCCCAAGCTTGTGATAAAACGCATTGATTTATACAATGGGGGATCCTGCCTGGCACTTCAATGCAGTTGTCCTGCTGAGAAAATTACAGATAAACTCTTAATTTATTCTCCCTTTAAGGGAGAGGGGAAAAAAAAGAGAAAGGAAAAAAAAGCCCCAAACTCAACAACAACCTTCTGATATGTGTGCTCATGAAAAGGTTAGTTTCTACTAGTCTCCTTCCGAAGGCTGACTCCCTGGAGATATCATCCTGGGGTCGCTCCCATCAAGGACTGGACCCAAGCACCATTTATTAAGGTCCCTCCAGCAGAGCTCTTTCCCCCAGAGGCTGGCTCAGGGTGGCATCTCACTCAGGTGCCCTGTGCTTCTGGTGGCAAGGATGTGGCTGTCTCTGCCCAAGATGACACTCAGGCATTTCCAGGACTCTCTGGAAAAGTCATGACCTTTACTATAGCAGAGGATAATCAATAGTGACTGATGGTTTAGCCAAGGGGGGAGGCAAAGAGGAAAGCTGTGATTTCTGGGACAGGTTAGAGTAGTTTAAGATGAGGAAGGCAGAAAAAAAAGCAAGGGAGTGGCAAGAGGAAGAAGATGGATCTCAGCTTCACAAGCGATGCCTTTGACAAATGTTTGATATCTACCATTGCCTTAAAAAATTAATATTGCCCAGAGCCCAGAATTAAAATGAAGCAGTACATCTAACCTGCCAGGAGTACAGCACTGGCATCGTGCACACTTCTCCCCTGTTAGGTGCTTGTTTGTGCTGGGATTTGGGGATGACTGACAGCAAAAATGCTCGCTGAGGAAAGGAGTCACTGCGCTACAGCCCTGGTTTTCCTTTGAGCTTCTGGAAGCACCAAAGCTTGTTAACTAGTAATGGGTTTAGAGGAACAATAATCCAGGTCCCTTGAGCTGTATTTGGGACTTCCAGCATCATGAAAGGAGCCCTACACTTGAAATGAAGGGTTGTCATGGATTAGCAAGCAAGTTCTCTCTCACAGGACACTTAAAAGTATGCCTCCTCCTTTTGATGCCTGATCTGGCCAGGTCGCCTTCTTTTTTCAAATACACGTTGTTTCTTCCCAATTTTGAGAAAAACTGAGCTCTTCAATTGTTGGTGTCGTGATATTTGCACTTTGTTGTGTTTTCTTGATTTCTACAATATTCTTTATACAATAAGGTGACCAAAATACGTATGTTGTCCCTGTTCTGACAACAGAGCAAAAGTTTCTGTGTCTGGGCACCTGCCCGAAAACATAGAGCAGCCCTCCTGGCCAGTCCACTGGGGCCTGGAGATTCCAGCTGTTAAGAAGGCTCTGAGTCTTTCCAAATTTGAATAGCCTGGCATGATATCTTCCAGGAATTTTAGTTCTGTTGGTGCAGCAAATGCACACAAACAATGTTCTTTCAATCCTCCCTACACATGCATTTACCTAGGGGTGAAAAAATGGATAGAAAGGATAGAAAAAATATAGCAGAAAAGGAAAGAACTCATCATTTCCTGAACTTTTCCTTGATAATATAGGTATACAGTACAGACCTTCTCAAGCTTTTAGATTTATTTCCTAAGGTTGGAAGAAACAGCGGGAAGCCCTACTCCATGCAATATTGCTCTAACCTCCCCTTTGTTTCTGACGGTGATGGACGTGCTCCCCCTGGATAGCCAAGAGAAAAATCAAACAGATATGACCTGTCTGTCCACAGTCCTTGTTTTGGAGGAGCACTGCCCAGCCGCAGCCGCTGTTCTTCACCCTAACCCTTCCTGATGCAGCTCTTGCCTAAGAAGAAGGAACCRGAAAGCATTAAGGAGAGAAGAAGAAAATATTCAGGAATAGCCTSTGCTCTCTATACCATTGAGCTCGATGACAGCAGAATTGTCCCAGTGCCAAAAGCTCTACTCCYGTATAGGTACTGTCAGGAGGAAAGCAGGGCTGGACTTCGGTTAAGTTTTTGTCTCTCTCTGTATAYGTGGTTCAGCTGGGGGAGCTGGCACAGGTTCCCTGCCCACCATATATCTACCAGTGCTTGCCCAAGACTTTCCACACATCCTGTAGCCTGGTATCTCACTCCAGTTGTGCTGTCTGCACGGATATGCCACCATTTTCCACCCTGACTSTTGGGAGAATATGCTCAGCAGGGGCATCGTGACGCCTATTCACAGCTTTGCTCCTGCCAAAGTTAACAGCGTTAACAGCCTCCTCAGCCTTGGCATCTTTTCATTTTTGTGTGGTCCTTCAAACAATTTGTTGGGCTTGTTTTTTTATTTCTGAGTCCATGGCAGCTATCTTTAATTAAATCGCAATTCCCTAGGTGGTTTCCCTCCTCTGTTGCTGATTAGCATAGCCAGTATCTATAATTCACCCACTGCTGAAATCAAGACTTACAGGTCTCACGTTTCCCAAATCTCTTCTCCATCTCTCTCTAAATACAAGTGTTACCATTAATAATGATAAAAGCATTGTATGGAGCTTCTCATTCCTTTGGGACCCAAAGGGCTTTTCAGACCATGAAGGGAGATAGGCTATCCACTCATCACCTTGCAAAAAGCTGTTCTCTAAGTGGAGAAGTGCAGCATGTGTCCTGTGGTGGGAGCATTGCATGACAGAAATGGCTTCTTGCTCGAAAGCTAAGGGATCCACATGCTGTGACCCTGCSTAGCAAACACACCGAGCCAGCTTGTGCCACTGGGTGAAGCGTGTGTCAGGTGTATGAATCAAAATACGAAAAGCAATGGCTATTGCGCTTGTTCTCACAAGCTGCTTTTGTACAAATGAAGGGGGGATTACCACAAAGGTCTGGCAGAGCAGCCCTGGCTAATACAACTGCTGCCCCTCTTCAGGTGAACTAGGTACCCCCAGTCTTGGCTGAATGCAGCCTTTCACCACACATTTTCCTCTGAAAGGCCGATCCTTTTCTGATTCAGCCTGTCTCCACCTCGTACCCTGCTGCAACTGTTTCCTTAATGCTGTGTCTGAAGGAMAAGCATCAATTACTGAATCCCCCGCCTCACCTCCTGCAGCACCACAGGCTTTGGAGCCTGCCCCCAGCCCTCCGTCAGCTGTGGCTGGTGCCRGTGGGGTTATAGCATGGCTGTGGCTTGGGGCATTATGAAGGACATTACCACTGTATTTTAACCCCGTTGGTATTTGTCTTRATATATCTCTTTCCCTCTTCCACTCCTTTCCTTGTGTTCCTTCCTTTGACATCTTAATTCTAGGGATCCACAGGACAGGTTTTTAGAAGGTTTTTCTTCTCCTCTGCAGATGCATATTGCTTTGTCACAGTATGTTTTACTTCAGAAATTTTTCTCCCACTTCCATCTTTTYTTTTACTTTCAAAAGATATAACTGCCAAAACGGAATCAAATTTGATGCAATTTCTATTTAAAAGACTTTGATTGCATGGGAAGGAGGAGGTTAAATGTCAATGAATACATTGCTCTAGCTTTTCTGAGAACAATTTCAACTAATTGTTGCATATATGCATATTTTTATATATAAAAAATTATGAGCCCCCAGAATGCTCACAAATTTCTTTGACAAACCTGACAATGGGTAAGAAACAAAAAAAAAAATACTTTCAGTTTAGAGATGGGATCTGAGGACTCCATGTGTCGTCCCAGGGTTGTTCCCTGTTTGTGAGGCTGTACAGGATCAGGGAAATGACAAAATCTTCCCTGGGCAGAGGCCAGTGCTGATGCAGAACAGGGGCAGAGCCTCCCGGATGGGGCAGAGGAGGCAGCAGCCCTGCCCGTGTCCCCTAAAGCAGCTGAGGAGTCGCAGCCCCGGTTCGGGCAATGTGCCCCAAAGCAAATGGGAGGTCTGGAAATTCGGACCAGTTCCCTGAAGTTGTTGCATTGCTTTAAACCACACGCTCCTTTGTCCTCCGTATACRTCTCGGTGGCATTTCTCACTGGGGCAGCATTCAGTAGCTTTGCTGGGGCTGAGCACAGCCRGCCCCTGCCTCTGCACTGGAGAAAACACAGCCCAGATCGTGCAGATAATTTGGTATCTGTGTTTGCAGCATCACTCTCGCCACCGCCTTGTCTCTGCTGTTCCCTGGGGACCTGACTAACGCCTTTGCTGGCCTCTTGATCCTCGTATGTTTGAAACACTTCTTGTCATTCAGCTTTCCCTTCACCGCCACCACCTTCTCCTGCTCTGCTTTTGCTTTTTTCTCTTATATTGTTTCATGCTGTTTATTGCAGAAGTCTTCTTATCTGATCAATTGGTAATATCAGTTCATGCCTCTTTCTTCTGTTTATCCATAGGGAAAAATTGTGGTAAAAATTATTAGCCACAGAAATCACAAGCCACAGAAATCACAAAGTTTGGCCTGCTAAGGTGTGTGTGGGGATTAGGGGTCCCCAGGGCAAATTAGAGCCATTTTGGGGTGGGGGGGGGGGGGGGGGGGGGGGGGGGGGGGGCGTGGTATCGCAATTTTTCTCTGCCCAGCGAAGAGCCACCTTGAAATTAAGGGTGAACCAACCATCAGATGGCTCTGAGCTCCAGACTCACTAATTCAAAATGTCCTTGATATTACAATAACAAGAATCAAGCCTATCTAGGATGCTGCCAGCACTTTGTCCCTCTCCGGTTTCATTAGGAAGCAGGGAGGAGCAAAAACTATTTCAGATCCTCAAAAACAACAACAAAAGTATGAGTCTAAAAATGCACAAAGGTTTGGCATTTAAATATCACAGCTGTAGCCTTCTTAGAAATACCAGAGATACATAATGAATTATAGATCGGGCCGAGCTGCAAAATTCACYCCTCCTGCTTGTCCTTTAGTGAAGTTCTGGTCTGACCCAGGGGTTTGGTTCAGGTCTATCTTTAATTCTGAGTTCACTCCCTCTGTGATCCCTGACTTTTCCTGCACTCCCCTAGGTTTAACTCTGAATGTTAATGAACTGGGAGGCATTGTCAGGCAAAGGGAAGCAATGCCAGGGTTTGAACATTTGACACGTGAGCTCAGGGTGGGCTTATAGTTCCTGAGGCTGGGTATGGGCTTTTTCACACTTKTTTTTTTGTTTTGGTGTCTCTCTCCTGCTCCAGTAATAGCGCTGTCAACACTCTTTAACAGGAGAGGTTAAAATTGTAAGGTGTCCCTGTGCAGTGGTGCTGGTCAACATTCATCAGTCCTGAAGCTRAAGATGCAGAGAGAAACAGGGAAGATGCCCGTGTCCAGCAGTCTCAATACCAAACCCCCATTTTTTACTCCGTCACCATGGCCTACTTATATTATTTGTTTTTTTATTTTGCAGAGACACCATGACCTCATGATGTCTCCTGCATCTCAGTGTCTTGTCCATGTTTTCTTTCCTCAGAAGTATCCCAGTGGTCACAGGACAGAATAGCTGAGGTGGGAAGGGACCTCCGGTGATCCTCTAGTCCAACCCCCCTGCTCAAATAGACATTTTAACCCAATAGAAAAGGCATTTATTCTTCCTCTGATGATGCTGGCTTTTTTGCTCCTCCCCATCTCACACCACTGTCTTCTCCAGCTTCAGTTGTTCCCTCCAGCATGGGGCCACACTGTCATCATCCCCTCCTTGTCTGAAACTCTGCCTTCCCACAGCCCTGCGAAGCCTGATAAAGGCTCGCTGGTGCTGGGGTGAGGGTAGAAAGGTGAGCAGCAGCTGCTGGGGGTTGGGATTTATGGCAGGGAAAGGATGCTCATCAGCAGAAGGAGAAGGTTATCAGTCCTGAGAAGCACTGTCTAAGTGAAAATTGAAACTGTCAGACTGCCTGTGCTACCTGCTCTGTTTCTGCTCTTGGATTTTTAATTATTGTTTCTCATTGGATTTTTTTATCCCTCCTCTCTTAGTTTCATTTGAAAAATGTTGTCTGCAGATATAAAAGCAGGATAAATCACTYGTGACCTTCAAACATGCCACCTTCTGTTTTCCGCTTCTTACTGCTCTTGGGCCAGCCCTGAGCAAATCCATGCACTCCTGTTCCCCCTCAGGACCCCGTGCTCACTGACTTTTGGACATCATTTTTCTTTGGGGAAGGGTTTGCATACCCTTCTACTAGCACTGACTGGTAATGTCTGCACACCCAGGACAAGACTTAATTTAGGATAAAAAAGTTTTCATCTCACCTTTCCCCCTTATGTCTCGCCTCTGCTTCCTCCATGGGGCAGGGGGAGCTCAGGACTTCCCGGGGCCATGGCACAGCCTCTTTCTCTCTCTTCCAGCCCAGACACGGCTGATCAGTCTGGCAGCTGATGGGACATGATAGGCAGTTTGCATGCAGGGGAGAAGCTGCAGAGCCATACAGCAGCCAGAGCATTTGCCTCTTCTCCTGTGAGCTGTTTCCAACCCTAACCCCCTGAGCCTTTCCATCGCTTCCTCCCCATTTTGGTGCCAGGGCTTTGTCTCTTGCTGCTGGGTCCTGACGCTTAAGCATCAATCCTGCATGAGCAAGAGCCACAGGGTGCAGGTGGGCTGTGCTATGATTCAGGACACCAGCATGTCCAGCCTACACATGCCACCCCTCTAAAATCCCTTCTGCAACACTTCGGTCATGGTGCTGCTCCTCAGAGCCCGGGGCTGTGCAGTGCCTAGGACAGCGGAGGCGGCAGCAAAGAGCCAGCGGACAGAGCTGAGACATGGGCCAGCCAAGGTCTGTTCCATCTTGGCAGTGCTGCCTATAGATCCTGCCTCCGGGAGCCCTAATTTGTTAGGCAAATGGAAAATGCAAACAGCCTGACCTTCTCAGGACCCCTGACAACAGCCACAGTCCCAGACTAGCAGGCGGACTTAATCTTCCTTTGATAGGGCGTCACAGGAGAACGACGTACTCTCCAGAACTGCAGTGCTGTTCCTATCAGACAACCACAGTCCCACCAGGAGGACGTTCACCCTCTAGCTGATTAGCTTTGCTCGGCACTGTTTGGTACAGATATATACATAAATGGAAAGGGAAGTGTGTCGTGGCTGGGAAGACACACAGTTTTAGTATTCCCTTTGTTTTAAAGATAATACGCACATAGAGACCTCCTGCAATGTTGGAGCTTGGGGTTGTTGGGTGGTGGAGGTTTTTTTTCTTTCAGAGCCAGCCATTTTGTGAAAAGCTTTGACAAAACAGATGAAAAAAATCTGGCAATGTATAAGAAAATACGGTGTGAGATGGAAATGAGAATATGAAGGGCAGCCAGGGTGCCTCATAAACTGCTCTAGCAGTTTTAAGAGACTTCCCCAGGAGAAGCTCACAGTACCGTGAAGACGGCTTGGTGGACTAACTATGCAGTGTCTGAAATAGCAGAGTCAGAGATGGAAAYCCCTATTAAGGTTTTCAAAGGGCTCAAACAGATTTTGTAGGATGATTCCTGAGCCTGATTTAACTTGTAAGTGTCCACATATCAAACATGAGAGGCTTATTACTTGCAGATTGGGGTTCAGTGTACTGAAGACATAGGACACCACCGCCATGGCTGATATACCCATCTTTTGTGTAGCATTTTTCCATAGTCTTTAAAATCCCATTCATGGAAGCGGAACTGAGGGATAAGGGATGGGAAAGTAAATCACTGGTCATGCACAGTGTCTTCTCTTCATGGCTGCCTTTTGCGGGCAATCTCATCCTGCCAGACACTGCCAGAACTTTTTCTCCAAGCAGGAACCAAACACTTGCAAACCCTTCCAGTGAGGACAGGCAGCCTGCCGTAGGAGGACCGAAGACCTGCAATGAAAAGAGAGACAGTCAGAARCAGAGAAATCCCATTGTGTTCCCTCGGAACTGCCAAGACTCATCCTAACAGAGGTGGTTTTTTTTTTTCTTTTTGCATTTCCACTTTCCATTAAGCCTTTTCAGCCCTTTTATTAAGGTTTATTTTTACCTCAGTGCAAGAGGTTAGGAGCACGCGGCTCTGGCTTTGACTACTTGGCATTTTGTGAAGATTGTGTCCCGTGGTTCTTCATACCTAGCCAAAAATAACTCCCTGCGCATGGGAGCTGCTTATCTACCTGCAGAGACCATTTATTCCCAATGCTTTTGGTTTTGTTTTAGGGGGATTGCTGGGAATGACGGTGTGGGGGGARAGGGTGAAGAGCTCCTGGGTTTGAAGCCTGAGGGAATGGGAAAGGCAGCATGACATGTTTCTGCTTTTTCAAATAGGTGATCCTCATGTTTTCCTCCCTCCCCCTTTGCCATGGGAGAGGAGAAGCAAGGAAAAGGCAACATCTCTCAGCACYGAGCGGGCCCGGTGTTTGAAAAGGAAAAGTATGGGAAGTGTTGGACTAAAGAAAAGATTTGTTTTAGTGATGAGCAATTATTGGAGASCATTAGGAGTGTCCTGGGGAAAATCAAACTGATTTACACCAACACACTTCCAAGGGAAGGCTCCCRCTGAGCCCAGTGAGGGGTCCTCATGCCCTCAGCAGCAGGGACGGGGACCCAATGGCTCCCAGCAGTGGGCTTGTCACGGCAGCTCTTCCCTTCAGAAGTGGAGTGAGAGCAGGAAACGTAGAGCCGAAACGTGTCTCTGGTGCCCGTGTCACTGCCGCTGTGGGACTGATGCCCGGGGAGGGCTCAGCCGCAGACCTGCCGTAGCCATTCCCAGCTCGCCTCCCCTCCTCCCCCGGGGCAGATGCAGTTCTGGCGGCAGTGGCTGTCCCCGGCCTCTGCACGGGGACACGTGGGCTCAGAGCAGGAATCAGCCGTYCAACAAAAGTTAAACTGAAAAAAAGATTCCATTGTGCCTGCTAACCCCTTGCGCATCCAGAATCACTTACCTCCACGAGGAGACCTGGCTCTTCCCTGAGAGCCCTCCCAAGAACCGCGGTGCTGTATGCTAAATGACATATGTTACAATTTTCACCCCAAACCAAACTGTCCAACAGGACAGTTATCCAACAGGATAACAAACCCGAAACACAGCTGACATGAATCAGTTGGAATATATTATTTTCAAACTCTTTTCTCTTGAATCTTGACTTTTCCTTTAGTGAAAATGAGTGACATCTCAAACCTGTTTTTCCTCCCATGAACGTCAAAATAAACACTGACAGCCTTATTTTCTGCAAGCCATCTCTTTTTGTGTTTTGGGTTGGGCTTTTATTTATTTTTGAACTGGAAAAAATACAGTAAAGTCTTTCTCCCCTTTATTTTAATAGTTTTTTGCCTTCCAATCAGATAAGGGAAGGAAAAGGTTATTAAATCTGAAAATTCCCGGTTAGCCACATTGCACTTAGTAGCCGTGTCCAAATTCCACCCTTTTGGTTATTCAAAATTCACGTTGCTGAAGCTCAGAGGAGGGACCAAACTCCTTGCTGAAGGTGATGTGATGCCTTTCCATGCACATCCCACACCCTGCGCTGCCTGAGCGAGGGGATCCCATCCTGCTGGGTTAACACATGCGCCAGTTTCTTGGAGTGTAGTAAACAGAATAGCAGGAGCGACAGAGCTGGAGGTAATACTGCTCTAAATAGATAGCTGGGGGATTCGTTTTCTATATTAAAGTATTGATTTTTCATGAACTAAGAGCACAAAAGGCCATGGAAAACAATCAAGTCCCAGTGCAGGAAGCTGAAAAATTAGACAGGACTCTAAGCCCTCATGGCTGTGCTTTGTGGTGAAAGTCTTTTCAGTTAAAAAAGCCTTATTTATAGGCAGTGAACTTCAAAAATATCAGAGGTGTGGTTCTAACACACTGAAAGTTTGTTTCCTCTCAAACAGGATGCTGTGAATCTCCGATTCAGGCAGGCAATGTCAGCAGAATCAGATTCATGAAATTTCTTGTGTGTTCTGCTTATGGCTATGCTAAATAGATCCTCAAAACAGCCTTTCATTTCAGCATTTCAGCTGTTGCATTATCATCCTGTGATGGGAAATGAGATATGCAAAAAGACAGAGAGACAACACACTGTCTCCTTTTCTTTACTTTCTGTCTGCCTTTCTATAGAAATTCTAACTTCAATCAGAAGTGGGGCTAGAGAAGTTCAAACCTGAATTAAGGTGTCACCTGGTTTCCAGTGAAAGTGATGAATCACTGGAAAATCCTTTTCAGGGAATGTGGTTAGATTGCTCATCCTGAGACTGGAGTTAAAGACTGCATGTCCCTGCTTAAATCATAGCTCAATTGAGGTTCATGCAGAAACCAGTAAGTGGAAGAAATCTATGGCCTTGGTTATACAAAAAAGCAGAACAGTAAATCGTAGTTGTCTCATGTTTGAAATTTACAAACCCATTGCATTCAGAATTTGTTAGATTTCAAGTTTTGGTTCTAGATCATTTTTATTTCAACAAAAGAAAAGAGAACAGTAAAGATTTTGGTATTGTGCTTAAATGTAAATTAAGGCACTGTCAAACTGGGGTGGAAATCACACCTGGACCTAGACTTCGATGCTCCTTAGCCTTGTTATCAGCATGGGACTGGAAGCCTTGATCCATTTCTAGGAGGTATTTGTGTAGGAATTATCTTCTTACAGTTTTACTCCAAGAAGGGACCAAATCCCCAGACCAAATGTAAAGACTTTCTAGACTAAGATACATAGCTGGCATATTGAATAGGATGTTCTCCCCCATTTCTTTGTAAGAAAACAAGGCACACCAACAAGAAACAAAGAAACAAGCAAAAAGTAACTGGGTGAGTTTATTCTACAAAAATCTGTGCCACCTATCATATCATGCCTCACAGGGTGATAGCAAGGTCTATGCATCCAATGGGAAAATTTCCAGCAGCAACAAAGGGACACATGTAGTGATGTGGACACCTTCTGGATATTTGACATCCCCATTAAAATCTGTTTCCACTTGTTCCTTCCCTTTGGACAACAACTTCCTAGTAGGGAGGAAAAAAAGGGACACTTTCAGGGAAATTAAGATAGCTGCCAGCCTGAAATACTGCTGCCCCCATCACACACACAGATTGCTTTCTTGGGGCAGGAGACAAACCTTGGGTGGAGATACCTGAGCTGAAATCCTGTGTTTCTGTACCCAGGATCCAATTTGTATGGAAATGGTTTGTTTGGCTTGGGAGGACAGATCAGAGAAATAGTTCAGGTGGCAGAACCAGTGACCCTGGTAAACTTTCRCTCTTGAGCCTTATGGCTGTGTCTTTTTCTATTAGATGTGATTTTAAATAAACATGAAGGGACCAGACAGGCCACAGATGCAGGTTTCTAAGCAACACAAATAAATCCACATCTGCTTTTATAGGTGCAGGCAGGACATCTCTGGACAGTTTTTAGTAAGGTTTTTTTCCCTCCTTCTTTCAGAGACACAGAGTTTAAGTACAGACCACCAGAAAGAAAAAATAATAAGCAAATAGCATTCTTTCATGGGGATTGATAATTGTAGGAGACTGCATGAAGAGACACAGCAGAAAAGGTGTCCCAATGCCCAGGACCGATGTGATGTGACTGCAGATCTGTCTGTTGTCATCACATCTGGACATTTTGGCACCTGCCGTTGACTGCCCAAGCCAAGAAAGTCACTATAAGGAAGGTGGTGAAATGCAGAGAGCTGCATATCATGGTCATGCACAAGCACAAGATGTGTGAGGAGAAAAAGAAGGGTAGTCCCAACCTTGCAGAGCCTCGAGGCAGATGATAAACAATTGCACAGTGCAGGATGTAAGCCAGGACAGAAACACTGTCTCATGGTCTGAAAATGCACCTTTTTATTTGTTTGCTTCTCCTATATTCAGAGAGACGCTCTCTTGCAAGTGTTGGGAGATTTAACTCTGTGCAGGTGGGAGGAAATGATTTTCAAACTGCCTGTTTGTAAGCTAGCTCAAAAATGACAGCACTGCCACTGCTTCTTTTGTTCTAAACACCCAATTAAACTGGCTGTTTACACCTTCCTGCCAGATTCCTGTCTCCCAGCAGAAGAGAGCTGAGCAGCTAATGAGGCACAGCACAGAAACCAGCAAGGGAAAGGCAGGAGATTTCCGAAGAATTGCAGACTCAGCCCACGCTGGTGGCGAAGCAGAGGAAGATTGGGCCAGGGTGGGATCCTTCCCAGCCCCTTGGGGAAAGAGGGGCACATCTGGGTGCTAGCCGTGCCACCAAGCAGGCTGTGGGCAATGGGCAGACATTGCCGGAGTCCTGCTCTAGGACATTGGAATAGAAACAGCCATGCCTACATCCTTCCAGGCCCATGGTGCAGCCAGTTTCTTGCTACTGGACATTATTATTTCAGGATGGAGTTCATGAATTTTTTCACATGTTGTAGGAAGAGTAAGGAGGGAAAAATAAGAAGAAACTGAGGGAAGATGGAATCGAGGTGGAGGTGGTCATCAGAATGCTGTGAGATGGAAGAAGCAACTTTTGGAAAGGTTCTCTCAGTTCTCGGAGTAGCCACTGTAAATCTGTGACTTAGGGCTCTCTCAGAGTCTTTATTTCCCCAGGAAAAGATGCAACTCAGCAAGTAACAGGAGGGGGGGAGATCAGTGACAGATTTCCTGTACATGTCTCAGAATTTTTTTTCTGCTGACAGAAGCAGATTTTGCTCTAGCAGTAGGGAGCTGGTCATCAGAGCAGCCAAACAGCCTAGGCAAAATGGTTGCTCTGATGCTAACAGAGGTCATTAACAGGTTGCTGTCCAGCATACGTGATGAGCGTTCCTATGTCCTAAGACTAGTGGAGTGCAGGCAGTTGCATCTATTTTCTGCAACTGCAGGACTTAATGACTGTGGCGACCACTTGAGAAAAAGCTGTGCTCACCAGCCCCTGGAGAAAGACTCCTGATGGAGGTCAGAAATGACATCTCCCAAATCTGCAAACTTCTGAAGCCGGAAGCTCAGCATTCCTTCTTTATTGAGGATGATAAGGTGAGGCAGTCTTCTCCTGTCGTTTTGAGCAGGACAACCTATGTTTTCATGGTACTGACTTAAACTACTAACAACCTGCACCACAGTAGACTGTCTGTTGTAATACAAATGCATGCTTGTTTGCTAGCTTTCTTACTGTCCAGTGGATAAGGCAAAATTTATGTTGATCTTTTTATAAAATTCTGGTAAAGGCAGAGCCTTGTGTTATGGATTGCAATGCCCACTGGCCTTGTGATTTACTAGTAATAAACATGAATGTTGCATTCCCTTTCCTAAGGACTCCGTTATAACTTAAGTAAGTGTGATGATCTGGGAGACGTGTTTGCTCCCCTTTTAGAGAGAGTTGGAGATCTGCAAACAGGGTAAAAACAGCCCCAAAGGGGAAATTCTGCTCAGCAAACTTTCAGATGAGCCCTTGAAGCTACAGTCTCTCTGTGTGTGGTGAGGATCTCAGATGTTCTCTCATCCCGAGGCTATGTGAGTCTGATTAGGTTTGATTGCGTATACCGCAGGCATTATCGATTAGCCAGATGATTGATGCATTGGTTGCTGTCAGTGCCTCATCTCCGATGTAATTGCATGAATTATTTGCCAAGGCCAAGCACTTTGTCCTCAAAAGTGTTAACTATATAATACATACATGTGTCTATATTTATAAAATTTCTTTCTCAACAGAGATTAAATTGTTTCCAGAGGTTCTGCATGCCTCCCTGGGACTGTGGGGAAGTGCAGATCCATAAATCAGTGGATTGACACAGATGGAAACCTGAAAGGTTGCGTGGTATGTGATGAATCCTTTCCACTTTGACACATTCCCTCTGAGGCTGTGAGTGGCAGAAGCTTCGTTGACATTGGGTTTACCCTGCACGGTGGTTTGGATCCTGGGGATCAGAAGAGTCCCGAGCGGTAAGGCTTGTGACCCTCCTCTGAGCGACTCAGCACAATGTTTATCCTTGCAAGCGATGGCAGTATGTATATAAATATATAGATATTATAGCTGAAGTGGCACCAGATGGATAATTGCAGACCCTGAGTGCCTAATCTACTCTCCAGGACATGGGCAGTTTTCTGAGCCAACAAAACTTAATTGAACTTTCCGTTCCAGCTGGAAAAGGTTATGGATCTAGCGAGTGCAAACGGAAGGCAGGATGAAAAGGTCAGATGTTCTGTTCTCTTTGTAATGGATTGACCGGGGACATGTTTTTATCTTTCTCACAACCGCTGGATTGTAAAACTTAATTAGCAAGTCACTTCTCTCCCCTGTCTGAAGGCATGTGTATGATGATTACACATAGATCACATTTTATGGACATGTTATGTTTTCATCTGAGAGTAACAGCCTGCATGAGAGACGTTTTTGCCACATATTTACATCAGTAGTTCAGACAAAGGCCAGTAGACAAAATGGAGACTATCCTTGACATCAGATATGCCAGTTCAGCCCCAGACAACATCAACTGATGGAACTGCAGCTGCATTAACTGGGCTCTCCCCTGCTGTGTTGGGAGGTGAGAAAGGAAGTATTGCAAACATAGGCAAAACCAAGAGAGATGGAGAGGAATGGACATACCAACAAGGAATAATGTGACATGATGAGAAAGAAAATAAAAAGAAAGAGTTAGACAAATGAAAGGGGATTTTTGTATGGTAAAGAAAAATGTGTAAGCATACAATAACAAACACAGGGATATCTGAATTCAAAGGACAGACCTGCTGCCCATACAGCCTGATTGGAGAATAATGCTTTCTCAGTAGAAAAGTCTGGTCTCATAATCTGAAAACATATCTTTTGTATCTCCAAAGAGGTGAGAAAATAGAGATAATTGTTTATTTTAGATTAGACATGAAGGAAAAACATCCAACAGTAAGGACAGGTAAGGACTGGAATAGATTGCTGTGAGATTGGAACCACTGGAGGTTTTTAAGAGCAGGTTAAACAAACATGTGTCAAGAAAGATTTAGACGTAGCTGATCAAGCCTTGGGGCAGGGGTGGACTAGGTGACTGCCTGAGGCCACTTATTTTCAAATTTATTTTCTGTGATTTTATGTAGTTCACTTTCTTGGTAGTGAAGTTTATCACCAGCACATCAGAAATGGTCCCAGTGAGTCAAGAACTCCATGTAGGATGAAATCTGAGTTAGTCATACACACACACAAAAAATCACGATTCAAAGCATGGAAGTTTTTTCATTTATATTTCAACTGGGAGAGGGAGGAAAAGTTTTAAAAGATATTTTAATTTTTCAGTGGGACAATATTGAAGTCTAGAATTTCCCTCTCCATCCAATATTTTTCCTTATTGGCATTTTACCTAGATACACAAGGCTATAACTTCTTCAAGTTTTAGCATATCTTGTAAGAAATCCTGCCATTTTTCTGGAAAGCTTGAACAACTAAATGGAAGGATAAAGAGAGCTGCATTTAAAAGTGAAAGAACAGAATACCCCAGGGCTAAAAGGAACCTCTTACAGTCTATCAAGTTCTGGGGATTAAGACCCCAGTGCAATGCAGCTTATTTATCTCTGGAGCCATCATATGTTTAGATTCCAAGTGTTGCTACAGTCAGATTTCTCTTTCTTCTTTTTTTTTTTTTTTCTCTTTCTGTGTTTAAGTCTTTTCCAGAGGTCATCTGTTGTCCTCATCAGATGTGCCAAGACTCACGTATCCCAAGCTCCTACTTCCCTCTTCACACCTCCAGCATCGCTCACATTCACAAGCTTGGGAGAAGAGCCCAGAACTGTTCTGTAGCTTGGACTGGGCATTTTGATAGGGCCACACGTGATGAGAAACACTGGTGGAAAGCACGTTCTCTGGCTGGCAGCTTTGAGTGAGAATTTCTCCACTGTTCAGTGTTTAGGCACACCAAGCAAACTGCATGGGAGAGATGTCTTTGGCATCAGCAGTCAGGATGAATTCAGATTTTTCAGAGCAGCAGTTTAGTTTTATGCACTCCTAAAGCTTTGGGACCAGGGTTTTTGATTTGAATCTTTCTCTTCTTAAAGAGCAAGTTAACCACTTTCCTTTATAAGTGGGTTATCACATTCATGAGCACCTTCCTTACATAAAGAGGACAGATTGCTGTAGAGATAGCAGAGAGTATCCAGGAAACAAAGGCAAAAATTCCTACTGAGAAACTTCTTGTGCTGTAAAGCCAGCTCGGGAGGGAAGTGGTGAAGCTGTCAACATAACTGCACAGGGAAGATAAAGAGACAGGAGACACAGACTGAGCATATCTACAACACATCAAACAACACCGAGTCAGTCAAAGCGTCATTAATCCATTGGACTATGAACCTTCCCCTCAGATGCTGCCAGATCCATCAGTCGAGGGCCAGAGGTAGAAAAGCAGCATAGCAGGTACTGGTCACCAGGGACAACAAAACAAGAAACCCTTGTTATGCTTTCTGCTCTGCTTGGGGATCTGGACAGAGAGTTCAGTAGATTCAGGACGCCAAAGAGAATTGCTTAAAGGGGATTTTAAGGAGTGATGGCTCTGCCACTGGATGAATTAAGCCACAAACAGATGCTGTGCTAGTCTAAAAGCCTCCAGTACTGCCCTCTCCTTTCCTGCCTTCTCCATCCCAGCAATATTCCATGGTTAGGAGTGTGATCCCTGGGGAAAAAAAAAAAAAAAAACACTAAAACAAAACAAAACCAAACCAAAACAATGCCAACACAGCTTTACTTGATGTTGGAGAGAGACAGTCAAGGATCAGACACGCAAGTCCTAAAGAAATGAGCAAATATCAGTGATTTTTCTCTGAAACCTCTCCCTTTGGATCACTTTCTTTACTAACTTTGGATGAGAACTGTGGTCTTGTGCATGTCAAAGGAAAGGCTGCCCATGCTTCAGAGCGCTGTATTTTCATCTGTTGGTGAGGGAGTTGAAATTACAGTTTCCAACAGAATGTATTGGTTGTATTACATGCGGTAAAGAACAAAGTGATGACTTGATCATGGCCATTCAGTACTTACATGGGGAAGAGATTTGTTAGCAAAATGTTCTTAAATCGAAATGAAAATGTTCTAACAAAGCCCAATGGATGCAAACTTCAAAGACATGTTCAAACTTAGATGGAGGTGTGACTCTAAATAGCAGTGGTAATTAATCAGTGCAACAGCTAAATACTGTGGATTCCTTGACACTTAAAGCCCTTAAAAAGACATCCGTGCTTGATTTAAAGAGGTGTTGCCATGTAAATGGAAAGAAAGGGATTGATACAAATTAGTGAGTGAGAGGCAAGACATCAGATTAAATTAGAAGTTCCCAGGCAGCAATACGTACATCAACGGCAATGTGAAACCTCCTTCAAAATGCCAGGTGAATATTTCCAGGACAGTGTAATGCCACCAGCTGCACATACTCAGGTTGCACCACGGAGCCAGAATTTATATCAAAATGGCCAGCGATGGTGACAAGCAAAACAAATTTAGAAATCCACAAATCAAATCATCATCACCATCATCTTCTTCATTATCAACATCTCTTCTGCCATTAAAATTTCTTAATCACCTTAGCCGCAGTTTAGCCAATTAATTGCTTGGAGATTATCTGGCCCAGTAATCTTGATCACTTAAAGACATGTCATGAAGATAGCAAAAAGGAAAAGGGCGAGGGGATGGAGGGGGGGAAAAAAAAAAAAAAAACAACACAGAAAGAACTGAATCTAAGAAAGGAAACCTCCTAATTGTCAGAGGTAGTTTGTGATATTGGTGGAGGCATCTTCTGAAGACTAGGTCTGGGCAGGGGAAAGCCCAAGTGTCTCATTCCATATTTTGAGATAATGGAAGAATTTTCCTTTTGAAAACAGGAAACAGTCCTACATTTATCTATTTTTTATCTTCTAAAAATGGTAAAAGTTGATGAAAATACATGTTCTGTTCAGTCTATATTTATTTTGGCTTTCATTTTGACACTTCTTCTTTTCCTTCACATAATCTTTATGACTGAATTTCTTTTTAAAGCAGATGGAAATTTCATTAAAAAGTCTTGTAGAGGAGAAGCTTTGACAACCTTTAAAACATCTTTTGGGTTGTTGTTTTTGTTGTTGTGGCTGCCGCTGCTGCTGTTGGGAACATATTTTAAATTGACCTTATCCATAAAAGTGACATTTACATGGCATAATTCAGTGCTACGTAGAGATACCTAAACTAACTGAATACATGAGGCAACATAGCTATTTAGTACACAACTCTGAATTGATCCACCCTTCTGAGATCGTATTTAATTCATATGATATTGATACTGATCTGTAAGAATAAGTTACTCCCATTTAGTGTAACCTACAATATGCACATAGACAGATAGTATGAAGTTACTGATATGCTTTAAGTTCAGACCGTCATTTATTGCAGTAACTCCTGTTCCTCTAACCATGTCTTTAAACTCCCTCAGATGGAGAATAATTTCTATAATCACAGCTCCCAGACTCTGCCACAGCTTTTCCATGTTCTCAGCTTTTGCCTCTGGACAAAATTCCTTGATCTTTTTGTGCAAACATTTCTCAATTTGTAAACTGGGAATAATAATTTATTATTTGCCTCTATAAGAGCTCTGGGAAGCTTCATCCAATGAATGTTAGTAAAGTGCTTGGAGATCTCTGGATGAAAGCCGCTGCATAAATGCATAGTATTATTCCTGGACTAGCAAATGTTATTACTCTTCTAAAAAAAAAAGGTATGTAGGTAGAAAATAGCCAATCTCAATATTTATAATATTTCTGCTTCCCCATAAATACAGAAGTTCCATAATCCTCACTGGAGCTGTTAGTTATTTATCTGCATTTGAATTTTAATGAATAAAAAAGCCATTTTTTGGTCACAATTCTTACAGCCCTGGCTCCCTGCAAAGTTCTGCTTTCCATTTCAAAGATTTTATTTTTTGTTGACTTTTAGCACTGGGACAAGATTGACTGACAACCCTAGACCTGAAATTCTCACTGCTAACACACAAACTGAAATGGCAAAACAAACTGGTCCTTCTAACCCCACCACAGTGCTTTAACTGTGCCACAAAGGAAAGGTCCATGACTCACCCTAGCTGAGAACCTACAAAAGCTGTATTGTGGCTTTGTTGCGTTGGATGAGGATGGTCTTTTCTGCTACCAGAGAAAATGTAATCATAGAGTCATAGAATCATTAAGGTTGGAAAGGACCTCTAAGATCATCAAGTCCAACCATTGACCCAACACCACCAGGCCCACTAAACTACGTCCCGAAGCGCCACATATACACGTCTTTTAAATACCTCCAGGGATGGTGACTCCACCACTTCCCTGGGCAGCCTGTTCCAATGCTTGACAACCCTTTCGGTGAAGAAATTTTTCCTAATCTCCAACCTAAACCTCCCCTGATGCAACTCGAGGCCATTTCCTCTTGTCCTATCACTAGTTACTTGGGAGAAGAGACCAACACCCACCTCGCTACAACCTCCTTTCAGGTAGCTGTAGAGAGCGATAAGGTCTCCCCTCAGTCTCTTTTTCTGCAGACTAAACTACCCCAGCTCCCTCAGCCGCTCCTCATCAGACCTGTGCTCCAGACCCTTCACCAGCCTCGTCGCCCTTCTCTGGACACGCTCCAGCACCTCAATGTCCTTCTTGTAGTGAGGGGCCCAAACCKGAACACAGKATTCGAGGTGCGGCCTCACCAGTGCCGAGTACAGGGGCACGATCACCTCCCTGCTCCTGCTGGCCACACTATTCCTGACACAGGCCAGGATGCCGTTGGCCTTCTTGGCCACCTGGGCACACTGCCGGCTCATGGTCAGCCGGCCGTTGACCAGCACCCCCAGGTCCTTTTCCGCCGGGCAGCTTTCCAGCCACTCTGCCCCAAGCCTGGAGCGTTGCCGGGGGTTGTTGTGACCCAAGTGCAGGACCCGGCACTTGGTCTTGTTGAACCTCATGCAATTGGCCTCGGCCCATGGATCCAGCCTGTCCAGATCTCTCTGCAGAGCCTTCCTACCCTCAGGCGGATCAACACTCCACCCAAGTTGGTGTCATCTGCTTGGCTGAATGTCGGGAGAGCTAGGGCTCAGTTCCTGGCTCTCATGTAGACTTCCCCTCTCTTCTCTCCTGGTACCTCTTGCCCTATCCAGGTTTTCTGGTACATGTCTTCCTTGTCCATCCTGCAGTTTTGATAGGGTAGACAGCTGGGTCGGAGCTATCTGTGTCCACTGGGCACATGAGATCAGCTCTACAAAAAATATGCAGTGAGTTCGAGGAAGCTTTGTGTCTTGCTGTATGAATGAACTGCAGTTGATGTGTGCGTGTGCAATAAAACACACTGATGTCGTCGTGCCTGTGTGCCATGCGTGCACCCTGCGCTCACCCACGTGCATAGAATAACTCCTGCACAGACCTGTGACAATCCTTACACTTCATTTGCGTTCACCCATCTGTAAAGAGAAGGATTGACATTTTCCTATAACAGAAGATAGTATCTGATTATACCACTGATGCGCTAATGTGGGGCATCTTACAGTCAGCAAGGGACATATAAATATCTACACAGACAACACAAAAGGTATCAAACGTCCGTAAAGAAAAAATAATTGGAGATGACACTGTACCTAGTTTCCAAAGAGACTTTTCAGAGGGAGATTTCAGACACACATTCCTGACTTGTGGCAACTAGCAGTGGAATACATGCTGATCTCACTACCAATGATAGAAAGTGGGAGTGGCATGCATTTTTAGGCAGACATTTCAAACTAGGAAGCAGGTCCAAATAATACTTACATACTCTCTTTCCTCTGGAGCAAATAACAACACCAGAGGAATTATGGCCCAAAATTAGGCCTATATAGTCTAAGGTTATATGCAAGGTGAATCCTAGAAGGCTAATCTTTCAGCATAGTGAAGAGATATGATGTCTTCAAAGTCAGAGGACTCTTGCAAGGCTTAATGGCTACCACTCAAATGTGAAATTCACTTGTGCTTCCATTATCTCTTCTCGTAACACTCTGTAGTTACAAAGAGCAACAATAATTTCAGCAGATGAAGCTTTACAGTGTCCCGGTACATATGATAAGTATTGTCCTCACTACACAGAGGAGAGAAGCACAGAGAGATGAAATGACTTGCTGCAAAATGTGCAGGGAGTCATTGTTCAAGTTGGTTTAAAAACCATGTCCCCTGATAGCTCATTCTGTGTTTCCATAACCAAAGCACTCTCCTGGCTACAGAGCATAACTGTGTGACCCGGGTAATATTTGAAGTGATGTCTCTGAGATGAGGACTCTGTACGTGGCATTATTCATTCCCGGTGAGACCCAGTCCCTTACCTCATGTTCTCTCTGGGTCCAGTGCTATGGAGTGCACTTTGGTCAAGCACAGGATCTATTCCATCAGATATGCCTTTTCCAAGGATTTCTCTCTAAGGGTCTTTATATGCTCAGAACCGAGCTGATCTTCCTTTTCTTTCTTGCTTGTGTTCAAGGTGTGAGACAGTTTCCCAGGCAAAGCTATAGGTGTATTAGAAATCACTCCTAAACTGAGGGTGAAGCAGAGAAAGAAAGTTGCTGCCTTTTGAGTTTTGCTGATGATTGGAAGCAGTTTTAATATGTGACAGTTCCACCTACACAGCAGCTCTGCTAGGAGCAAGACAAAATTCTTGGCAATTGATTTCTTTTTCCTAATGGAAGATCACTATCTAAAAGGGGAAAAAACATCATGGTAATTTGGATTTCTGTTGTGGAAAATAAATCAGCTTTAACTCTTCAAGCTGTGGCATCTCTGAAAACTATGATCTTCAAACCAGAGTGAAGGTAACCACTGGTGAAACTTGTTGCCTCTTCCCTCTTGCCATTCACATGGCACTGCTGCTGTACTTGGAAGTGCTCGGTGGGTTATGAATACAAACACTAATAGTTGATGGTTACTGTCCGAGGGCACCAGCTGTTATACAAGTCTGTGAAGACAATTATCAGTCCAGAAGATACGTGCCATGCAACAAAGAGGAGGCCCTCACACTCCCAGGAGACTGCTGACTTGGCGCAGCTGCACAGATCATTTTTAAAAATACTCTTCCCATCTCAGTCACCAAAGAAAGAACTCCACTGTTTTGGGTGTGAAACAACAATTGTATTGGCTGGGGCCATAAAATACCACTTGAGCTCTCTTCTCTTCACCCAACTGCCTGTGTGCACAAAGCTGGTAGGAATCTCTGTCCCCCTTTGCCATGTGTGGTCAGCGTTGGCCAACAAGATCCAAAGTTGGCAAGGAGGGGCAATCCAATTGCATAAACCTGTTTTCTTAGGAAACCAATTTAAAAATAAGAAAGGAAAAGGTCTCGTTTTCATTCAGATACAAATGAACTTGAAACCTCAGTGGTTTTTCACCCAAGAGAGTTTTTATTTGTCCAGCAAGTTTGCAAGATATTAACCTCAATTCTAACTGTTGGTTGAAGATGTAGTTGACCCAGATTTGGGGTGCAGTCACATGTGTTGTATGGCCCTACAAGTGGGGTGTTAGGGCATGACTCTGGAACTCTGGGTTCACTTCCTAGCTCTACCACTGATTGCTGCCTGACAGAAAGGATGTTATTTCATCTCTGTTCGTTGCCTGTGTTTGATTATTTTTTTCTCTGTCCAGAAGCTAAAACAAGGCTCAGTCAAGGTTTCTACGGGCTACTGTATTATTATTACTAACAACAGAAAGTGACTTTGAACATGAAGGACTTCCAGAGCTTTGCAATACCTCTTGCATCCAGACTTGCAGAAATCTGTGATGAATAGCAGATGATTGCTCTTTTGGAAGGACTGGGCTTGCTTCTAGTTTAATCAGTAAACAGCTTCTGATTATTTTTTCTGTTCTGTAAATATCCCTCAGTGGTTTTCAGGTGACCGTGGCCTACTGCCTCTTTCACACCATGAACTCAGCCAAATGCATGACACCCTCCTCCACTCGCACACGCCCACTGAATTACTCTGAGAAATAAATGCAGCAAACATTGCCCTGCAATTCAGAGCTGTCATCCGAGAGTGACCAATGACTCCTGGAGTTTGTTGGACAGAGAGGGAGAATTTATCCTTCAGGGACAGTGACCTTTCTTTCCCATGTGAAGAACAAATAATACTTTCCAGACAAGCTGCGATACAAAGCTATTGCAAGCAGATGGGCACATGCAGACAGATTTTTACACGCCATGAGATTCTCCCTCACTCTCTTATGATGAAGGGGATTAAACTGAATGAGTATCTGGCTATTTTGGCTATTTTGACAAACTATCACTGAGTCAGATACAACTTCATATTGTCATACTGCTAGATATGACATTTCTTTCATACCTCAAAACAGGTCTGAATTTACATTATACTGTTTAGAAAAATTTCTTGGTAATTCTTTCTTTATAGCAGACAATTTAAACATTCCAGCTCTTAGCACTCAGGCAGATAATGGTCATGTATGTGTCTAGCTCCAACAGTAACATACAGAATATACAATCACAAATGAGATCAAATACAAGTGCAGGCACGAGCACTCACACCAGGCAGTGGCTCCTGATAGGGATGCGTCTCCCTCAACATGTGCTGTTGCAAATTCAAGTAGTCACGCTGGGAGAATAAATATCTAATAACAAGCCATAAACCACCAAATTCTTGGTGTCTGAACCTCAGGGTCTTGTGCTGTATAAATGATGCCTGAGATTTTATCCAAAAGGGAGACCAAGGGCAGGTTCTCTATATAGTGAGATTGTAGAATATTTAAGCAATTTGAGATATTTTCCAGCCCTATTTTCTCTGATATTCACAGTGGAAAATGTGGATATTTCCAGTTCACGCGTGAGGATTTCCTGGTAGTCCACAGTCACTCTGCCAGCCTTCCGAGAGCACCACAAGATACATCCTTTCACCAATGCCTTTGCATGCATTTGAACCATTTCTGAGTCACTTGTGTCTGATTGTGGTGGCAGAAGGAGGAGGCCTGTTCCTGCAGCCTGCTGTAGACAGTTTGATTTAATGTCTGATTGCATTTAATTTGTGGCAGCAGCCCAGATGCTATGGCCATAGGTGCCTAGAAAATCATTAAGTAAATGCAATAAGACACATGGAAACCTAAATCAGAGCCCAAGGACACCTGCATCCTGAGATATTGTCTCATAGCTCCAGGACATTTGACCTTAGCCTTTATTCCATGGTCATGAGCTTTTAGCAGGCGATTGGAGAGGGACCAAAAATTTGCAGAAGGAATGTTTTCTGCAGCAAATGGACTGACCTATTTTTTATGCTAACAGTGTGCTTCTTCCTCAAGTTGAAGCTTAAGCTGTGGGTTTTTACAGAGCTGTGAGGTGACAGCCTTTACTCCTCAGGTAAAGCTTAACAATGGAAGAATTGTACTTTTGGGGCCGTAGAGGTGGAATTGACCTAAAGGTGAAAGGCAAGGTCTTTACTCATGTTGAGCAGCATTTTGCCCTATTGGATAATATTTTAGAAGGCCTGAAGGCAGAAAAGCACATCTCAGTGTGAACATACCAGGGCCTGAAAGAAAGAGCTGTTCGTATTACTAAGATCTAGGAAACATGGTTGCAAAAGGCTCCACTGGAAAGAAATGGACAAACTAAAATTAGTTTAAGGAAGCAAATAGAAACATTCCATTTTGAAAATGTAAGAAACCCCACACATTTCAGATTTGAAACATTCCTTTCATCCCAATTTATTTCAAATTGAACCACAGAGCAGAACAGTAAGAAATTTATAAAACATGCTTTTATTGCCCAATCGTTTTTTTTCCCCCAAAAGCATCACTTGGTTGGAGCTAGAATCTCTGTATCTGCAGGAATATGATGCTAGATTTGAACACTGAAAATCCTGTAAGGTTGACATATATGCCTCATTTGAGCAGTGTGGACCCTGGTTGTGACATGAAATTGTGTAAAAAAATACAGAGGCAGGGGAAGAGTATCCACAGGCTGTTTGCTTGGATTAATCAGACTGCTGGGGTCTGCCACAGGGGTTTGGAGGTGTTCCTGAGGATTGCTTTTATTATCTTATTGATTCCTTTCTGCTTTTAATCTGTTTGCTGCAAATCGAAAACTCAAGTGAAGTTAGCTCCGTTTCAGTTTTCATCTTTCTTCAATGCCAAACAAATTTGTTTCCAAATGGGAATGAAGACTGACAGGGCTTCTTGCTTTCTCCAAACAGTTTTCCCATTTCTGGATAAAAAACTTGGGCCTTTCTCAGTCAGAGGTGAAGAGTCCTTGTGGGAGAGCAGGTTGTGGTGTGCAAACGCTGCCACATTCACTCTGTAACTCAGCACCTCGCTCAAGCCCAGGGTTTTGGGGGACTTGAAGGGCTTGTGCTCTGGGTCAGTTCTGGACTGACCAAATTAATTTCTGGGGTGGAGGAATGAGGCATTGCATGTGGATGGATAGAAGGGTGAATATGTTTGAATTTGAGTGTTTTCCTTACAGAGGGTATGAATGTTTCTCGCTCACATGGTAAAGCATAATGAGGCATGACCTGGGTACTTCCCAGAGGTCAAGCTCAATGATATGTAAGTCTAAATACATAACTCCAGCAATTTTTGTGACATGTGTGACTTCTGCTGCATTGGAAAGACAGCTGAAGATGTAGAAATGTTTTTTCACATATATGGAAGAGGACTAAGCAGAGCAGGGAACTGCTTGTTCCCATGCAGCACTTCTTCTCCATAGCAGGGATTGCTCCCCATGGAAACCCTCCAGTCACGAGCCCACAAGCAAACGAGACCTCCTCAGCACACCAGAAGGAACCAGAAGCAGCTGTACTGCAAAGGACTAAAGTGACTCTGAAAGGCTCCATGCCACCTGTCAAGGCATCTTCCATAGAGACCTCCCTGCTAGAATATTCACTTATTTGAGGCCTCACCTGCAAAACCACATTGCATGTGATATTTCTAGTTTATTACATGCATCCTGTCCCCTAGTAGGAAGACCAAGAGCATGAGCAGATTAAGGCGGTCGGCTCTCTGCTGGTAGAAGAACATTTTGAACCGAACAGCCGCAGGGATGGTAAAACAGCTCCTGTCACCGGCTCCCAATCTCTCTTTAATGTAACCAGAGACTTAAATACGACTGAGTTAAGCTTTGAGGAAAACAGAAAATACTGTAACAATAAAGGTTGTAACATGGTTACAAATGAGAGCTACTGCTCCCCTCTGCATTTTGAATTCCTGGGATAATTCTGTGGAGCTTCATTACCGGAATATAATTGTGTTATAGAACTCTAAATCACCCTGCTACACTTAACTGGCAATAACATTAAGATAGCACAGATATTCATTTTAATTAAAACATAGCCTCAAACTATTTCCCTGCTCTAAGAGGCAAAACTTTTTCCTCCTTTTTTTTTTCCCAACACCAGAAACTTTCATTTGTTCCCAGTGTGTCTCTGCTCACCAGAGGGTCCAGAACCAAAATGCAATTAAGAAACACCTTTCTGCAAGCCATCTCTTCCCTGTGAGCAGCTTTCTCTTCGTATGAATGACTCTGCTGTGGGGAGGGGGGTGGCTTCTGTTGGTTCTCCTCAGTGCAACCTGCATCTGTCTAATTCTAGCAAAGCAGGGATGATCTGAACTGAGTATTTTATCTGATTTGTGCTAGTTCTAGTTAGCTGCTACATTTCAGAGCAGATGACCTTGAACCCTTGAAGCCTACAGAGGCTAGTACGACTGGAAAAAGTCAGCTAAAGAGAAGACATGATACGCTAGCAGCGGCAACGTGACAGCCTCTATTAATAAGTCTTGATCTCCGTACCAATGCAGCCTATGAACTACCTTAACGAGATGCAGCTCAAGGCCCTTCCTAGCTCAGTGTGTATCTAGAAATCAGGAACTGGAGAAATGTGGTTTTGGAGCGGTCTTTTGGAAGAGACAGCCAGTCACGAGATAGGCAAATAAGATGCAAGTGAGCTGAAATACTTGGAGATATCAGGTGCTGAGATCCCAAAAACACAGTAGAAAAACATATGCGAAGTTGGCATGTGTATGCCTGCTTTTCCAAACTGTCCAAATTCCTTCCAGATGTGCAAGAGTTCTATTCCCAGTTCTCGTCTGCATGTAAACTTCAGCACAGCTCCTCTGCTCTGGTCATGAGAGAACCTGGTCATGAAGAGGTTCCACTTGAAGCCAGTTTCAACTTAAACTCTTCTAGCGCAATATAACCAATGCAGATCTCGGCTAAGCTAGAATACAGTTGTGTTCTCCAAGATCAGATAAAAGCTCTCTCAGCCTGGATCTGCCACCAAGCCCTGCAGAGGGCTCATCCCAGTCATGGCCTTGGTAAGCAGTGTATTTTTGCCTTTTGGAGCAATGGTACACACAAGGGATGTGGGTTGTTGCCAGGCACCTGTGGTTCTAGAAGATTCCTCTGTGCCTATCATGACTGCTCTCTCTCTTTCAGACCAATGCCAGTGCTTCCACTATATATTTAAACCTGTTTTTATGGTTGAATGTCTTCACATTATAAATGGATCATCTATGCATCAGCTTCCTCAATAAGAAACCAACAGAAATGAGGAAACACAGAGCCAGAGACACATTTTCCATCAGTGGGGAAAAAAAAAAATCATACTGGCTTTATGGAGAGACCTTTAAGTTGGCTTTGAAATGTACAGAAAATAAGAGTTTACAAATCTTGGGAGAACCAAGACTGCTTATGTTGTGTTCTCAGTTGCAGAATGAATGATATTAAAGATGAGAAATGACAATCTTACGATGCCTCAAGGTTTCCATGCAAGGTTTTCAAACATTTTTAATTTCTCCAATTTAACTTAATTTAAATTTTACTTAGAGGTAATTGGGATGAATTAATATAGTTACAATTATACAGAAATCAATCCATTAATGTCTGGAAAATCTTGTTAATATGGTAGCAATTTCATGGATACAAAACAAAAATCTACCCACTTAAAATAATCTACATAGTTCAATTTTAGATAATAACAATAAAAAACTTCTGAATTTATATTAAAAAAAATCTTTTTTACCCAATAATTGTTTTGGTTGATTACCATTTTTATTGCAGACATAGTACCTAACACCAGTAATCATTTTAGCTTAGGGTCATTCTTTTCATGTTTTTTGTATCACCTCAGATTGCGGTATTCAGGAGTTGGACTCTAAAGTGTTACTGCTATACAGATAAATTAACAAGTAACTTAACAATCAGTGGGCTGTTCATTAACCAGTCAATATTGGTAAATAACATCTCATTGGCATATTATTACCATATTACAAAAATACCTTTGGTATTTTATTCATCTTGAAGATGATTGGAATCAGTAAAGGGTCTAAATTACAAGAATAAATGGAACAATTCTGCTAAAATGCTAGGAGTTATGTCTTCTTTCATTTAGCCTGAGATCATCTCTTTGACATGTCCTCCAACTCAAGTTAGCATCCTTTCCAGGTAGTAGCTTCTGGCAATAGTGGCAAGGTTTATGGAGAAATAATCCATAGGGTGAAATGTATTGTGCTGATCGGTAAGAAAACTGCAAAATTGAAAGAATATAGAGAAAATTTACCTTATGGACTGGAAATGATTGGATATTGTCTGATTATGAGGAACCCATTTTTATGAAGATGAAAACTCGGTTGACTGCTCAAGGGTAAAGATGTCGTCATGTATTAAAAAATATTAATGAGAATCTTGGAATATATGTTGGGTCCAATTAGGTTAATAATGCATGGAAATTTATCAGAAATGCAAGCCTCAACTAGAGGGCTTCCAAGTAAGAAATTTTGGTCCAAAGAAACTTATAAAGAAGTGCTCAAAACTGCACCTTGGTTTTCTTTGAAGTGCCCATCACTTGGATTTGAGTGACACTTAGCGAGGGCTTGTGAAATGCCAAATATCTCAATCTAAATTATGCCTGGCATCTTTCAGATTTGATAAGAAATAATAGGTAAACCTGTTAAGATTCACTTTGGATGACCATCTAAAACTTTTCCAAACTATCTGAACACCTAATGTTAAAAAAGAGGGCAAGGACTATATATCTTTTAAGTAAGTACAACATTTCTTGAACGATTGCTCATCCTTATAGGTATGATGGGAAAACTATAAATACTAGCATTTTTGTGGGTATGGGTATGCAGGCATGTGTGGGGCGTTTCAGCAGTTACTTTCCAGAGAGGAGAAAGACAGGAAAAAAATTCTGTTATGTTTTCCAAAATTCAGTTCAAGCTTCCAGAGGTGTTTGTATCAGGTATGCAAACTGTTTCTCAAATCAACAGACAATAGAAGAATTGCATTAGAGATACTCAAAAATCAGAATTTCAGTTCCAGCAAAATTATTTCATTCTTCAAAACAAAACTCCACACAGACAAAAGCAATCTATTTAGTTTATCACAATAAGTAGAATTTTTCCCACAGAAGCGAAAACACAAATAGATGGTATTTTATTCGTTTGAAAGCAATTGAGCCTAGGGACTAATCAGCTGAAGATGAAATAGAAGAGTAATCATTCTGAAGCAATTGTAATGGAGGAACAACATTATAACTGTGCCATTTGCTGGACCAGACTCCTCTGAGAACTGAAAATTCAGGGAAATATGCTTCTTCTTTTTTTTTTTTTTTTTTTTGCCAGACATTTTGGTTTTGGTAAGTAGATATTTATGTGAAAAAAACCCCAATTTATTTTTGAAAACTTCTGATCAGCTCAGCCCACAAATGAGTGCTGACTGGCAATTACCTCAGAGTGAAATGAAACCCGAACTGCACTTGGAATTTTTTTGAGACTCTAACAAATGTGACTTCTGTGCAAGGGAGAGGATTACAAAGCGCATTATGGTTTTAAACATACAAAGTTATACCACTGTGGTAAGCCAGTAATTTCCCATTATCGACCACCACCATCTTAAAAAAGCACAGACTTTATGGTTAGTGTGGTTCCAAGTGTTTCACTGTGTGTTTCACTGATCCTTTTTTTTTTTTTTTCCCTACATCATTTTCCTTCTTCTCCATTCAAAGACTGAGGGATTACGGAGGCTGAATGGCATAAAAGCACGGACCCACATCTCTTGACCTGCCTGGGTGACCATGGAAATCACCCTTGTGGAGACGGGGCCGTTGCTCACAGCCTGTTCTGCGCTCTTGTTCTCTCTAATACCACTCTTTTGGCCCTTAATAACACTTGAGATGACTCAGTTATTTCCTGGTTCTACTCACAGATCATGGGCCTTTCAGCTACTTTTAGGAGCCCTCTGTTCTTTTTTTAACCATGCTTCACAGCCTGGGAGATGACAAAGCCCCTGTGACTCACAGGAGGACTAGTTCTGCTCATTTTAGTAAGGCTTCTTCCAGGAGAAGCTGATCTCTGCAGCTGGGAATGGGCATATCAAGATGAGATTAGTCGAGATGTTTACAGTGATCAGCTACTTTTTCTAAGTGCAAGACCCCCGTTGAGCTCCAAATGAAAAAAGTGAGCATGTCTGAGCGCAGAAATACAGACATATATGACCTCAGGATCTCAAATGTTTTTCAAATTTCAATAACCTACTTTCATGAAGAAATATGAACATTGGAATTCTTTTTTTTTTTTTTTTTTTTGAATGAACAATATGGCTGTCTGGAAGCAATATTAATCAATAACTAATTTCATAGTTGGACAACTGTTTTTAATGACTTTGTACTTTTGATGCATTGTTACGAAAGGCTTCGGATCATTCCCATAAGAACTTGTCAAGGAAAGGGCAAATTCATTTACTTGTCATCATGTGAGAGCCAAAAGGCTCATTAGGCTAATTAGGAAGAGAATCATTTGGGTTTTTGCTCATTCAAACACAGCAAAAACCTCTTGTTCCTGATTCAGTGAAAGGAATTTGCTGTACCTATCAAAGTAAGGGTGCTGTGAGTGGGTATAGGACAGGTTAAAGCTATCACAAGTTGGATTCTCTAGTTGAGATTAAATAACTTGTTGCTTGTGTCCAAAGTAACATCTGCCACAGGAAGTCATCAGGCTTTGGCAAGGATTATCTGGCTCTTGAAATCCTATTTCTAAGAGATTGAGAAACCATTCTCCGGTACAGCTGTGGCTCAGTTAGCTGTGCGTGAAGCTCCTGCCTGACCACAGCTATCTGCACACAACAGCTACCTCAGACCAACAGCAGACCTCAAACAAACATGGACCAAGAAACTCTTGTGGATGACAAGCCACTGAACACAAAACACTTTCTCTGCCAGGGTAGACTGAGTTTATTTTGTACCAAATCACCCAGCTTTCAAATGGATGTGGGGTTTTTTTGTTTACCCCCTCTTTTCTCTCTCTATCCTTCACATATATAGTTTTATATAGTTCTGTCTTGTTAGTGCCCAGAGGTGGCTGCATTTCAGTGCTGGCGAAGCACTACCAGTGCAGCCCTGTCACTGCTTTTGCTCTTGTTAGCCAAAAATGACCAAGAGGGGTGTTTATCCAGCACAGAGAGAACATATTTGAGGATGCATAATGTCAATAGCAAGTTGTATCCCTCCAACATGTTGCTTAGCTGAAGTAATTTTTTAGTGTCATGGGTGTCCCTTTGGTTATTTTCTTCCTGTTTCATTTCAGAATTTGGGTTCCCTTGTAATTCATTAAACAGCATCTTTGTAGAGCAGGTGAATTAACCATGTGGTAACACATGCCCAAAGTTTTCAAACAGCATCACAAGAAGAGGAGACAGTGTATTCTTTTTTAACTAAGCATGGTTGATGGAGAGTAACACAGATAGCCAATGCCTTTATTTTATGGGTAAAAATTATTTGGTCAAGAAGGTTCCCTACCTAGGGTTTGCTAGCAAGTTATCACTGCCAACTTGTAGCTTCTTAACCAAGAATCTGCTAGAATGGGCTAAATAGCCAATTTTTTATTCCAAGATGAGGGAAGCTAGTAATAATAGCGGGTAATAGGGTTTTGTTTCTTGTTTTCACTGCTCTCACATCTGCTAGGCACTGTTTCTCTGATTTCCATCTGGCATGCCCCTCTAGTGACCCATGGTTATGCTTTTGATCCACACTCTCCAACTTTCCTAGAGCACAAAAGACCATCCTCCCTACCAAGCACAGTGCTGATAAGCAGGCCCAGGCAGGCAGCCTCCAAGCCGGAGAAAGAGCAGTTATATGGGCAAAAAAAACATGGGTTGATGGTCCGTGTTTGTTCCTTTTCCAATTCCACTCAAAAAGCGATGTTGGTGTTCCAGCAGACACTCCTCTGTTGTCTGCTACAAGGCTTTTTGCTTGCATTTCACCTGGGCAAAACAAGGATCATGGGAAAAGATGAAGGCAACATTCTTTGTGAAAATATCTAATTCACCAATATATGGCATCTGGGGGAAGTGATTAGCAGTACTTTTCAGTTCAGTCTCAGCATGTAAATAGTTTCAGCTAGGACAAAAATACAAAGTTAAAATTATGAAACAAAAAGAGAGGTCAAAATGTTTTCCCACATTTCTATTTCCTAACAAAATGCTTCCACTTCTCCTTCTGAAATAACACTTTCTTTTTGAAAATGGCCTCTTTATCCTCTGTTACTTAGAAAAGAAGACAAAAAAAAAAAGACAGGAATAAATGTCTTAAAATAAAAGTAAACTTTCAGTTTTGGGTCAAAACATCTTGTTGAATAACCTTGAAGCACTTTTTTTCTCCATGATTTTGCTTCAGTTTGACCACTGAACCAAGTGAGTCATTATTTGCAAAGCTCGAGATGCTACCGAGTGCTGACACTGCTGACTGTATCGGGGATGTGAGCATGGCATCCTGTATCCATCAGATTAAAAGAAAATGCATTCTGTCTATTTTTCACCCCCACCCCCTTCCCACTGGTTAAATGAATGAAATTAACTCCACGACTTTATTGTCTGAGGCCAAGAAAAGTTAATGGAACTGCAAGAACCGAGACTGATAAATGTCCTTGTGATGCTTTGCAGGGAAACCCAGCAACAAAGGCAGCTTGCAAGGAGGGCTGGGTTCCGCAAAGATCCCGGCTGGGGTGCAAACAGTGGACTGCTCTGTGAGCCATGGCACCCAGCGGGGAGCACCGCTGCCCCTTGCCGACGTCGCAGCTGTGTTACGATATTGGTACCGTGCCGTAACAGGATCCTGGGGGGGTCTTGGTCAATCACGAAAACCTCTTTTAGCCCCTGTTTCTATTTCCATATCTACTTAGTGGTGAGGATAGTTCCAGTGTTTAAGGAGCAAACTGGGTGAACCTCAGTCAAGCTGCTAGTAGAGGGGAGCATTCCCCTTTACAAAGAGAATGTCATCACTAGCCCCATTTCATTTATTATCCTAGCAAAGGCCATAACATGCAATAATATTTGGCCATGGAAATGAAATTGTTTTCACCCCAGAAGCCACTGAGAAGCAGAGAGAAGTGCTGGTAGTTATGCCCAACACATCACCTGTACTGTGTTTAGAGAAATCCAGCCCTAAATCTGTCATGCCGACTCAGGTTTCCTGCTGTAAATCCTCATTCTTTCCTTTTCCGTTCCTTTTAAAAGCAGCAAAATGCTCAGCCACTCCATTTCATATGCAAATTTAGCATCTTTACCTGATTTTCCCCTTCTCTTCCGGTACTTTATTTCACTGAGAAAACTTGAACATAAGCAAGTACGAAAAAAAACAAAAACAAAACCCTTCCTCCAAAGGCTTTAAAATAGGGTGATGAAAAATAAATTATTGCTGCTAAAATCTGGGCGTAGAATATCTGCGTGAAAATAAAAGTAACATTTACCCCTGTGTGTATTCACACTCTCCAGTTCACTTTCTCTCACTTGCTTTCTTCAGCTCTTGTTTTACATAAACTTTTTATTGGTGATGGACTGAACAATAAAGCTTGTAACAAAGCAATCAATACGCATTAGTCAGCATGAGTTAGACACAATATTGGAGACTCCACAGCCAAGTAAGGCAGGGAATAATCTTGTTCCTTATCCTTTTTAAGCGGGAAAGGGAAAAGCAGATCTGGATTTTACATTAATTCCCATCTTTCTCTTTGCTTGTTTCAGTGGTTGTTTATATTCTGCAACCTCTTCTTGCAGGATCAGAGCATGTTAGGATGAGATGGCTCCCCATTAAGGGACTTTTCAAACCCTCTATTGAAATATCTGTCATATTTTACACACTTCCAGGAATGGATCAGAGCAGTTTTAGGTATCTGGGTAAGCCTGCTGTGTTGGTATTGTCGTTTTTTTACAATACAACTGCACCATTGGAGAGAGTTGTGTTATTTTGTTGTGTCAACAGTGATAACTACATTAAGGATGATGTCAGCTGTCCTCTTAGTTTAGGACTTCTTCAGACTAGAATAAGGGCTGAAGATATATTGCTCTCCATATCTTGATTTTGACTAGTAACAACCAAATTCCAGCTTCCATTAAAAAAAGAAACAATGTCCCTAAGCCCAGAAATTGTGAGGAATACCTTGAAAATGTGGTGTTGTCTGCTTGAGCCTGCAGACAGCCCAGAGCAACATCTCTGAGTCAGCTGAGCTGCTCCATCCCTTGCAAAGGTTTGTTACCTTCGGGACCAGCTCCTCTGGGTGTCCCAGCCAGCACGAAGGAGACAGACTGTGTGGGGTGGTATCACTAGAAAAATATAAGGTCAGCTCCTCTGCTGTTGGAATAAGATGAAGTCTCTCTCTTGAAGGTTTGCTCAGGCATAGAAAACAGCGCTTTTGTGAGGTTGGAGGACCTCTGTGTCCAAAAAGGGCAGAAACACAGTGGGAACCTGTTTCTTTCCCATCTTTTCCTGTCCTGTTCTTTTCTGCTGCCAGCCCTTTGACATAACAGCGGTCTCTAGCTGGGTATTTTTGTAGCATTTCACACAATGGGGATTGTAGGGCAGAGTTAAAATTTAAGTTCCTGTTTCCCCTTGCTCTTCACTAACAAAGCTGGAAGATGCCGGTGCAGACAGTGACATTTGGAGATCGCTGAGTCCCAAGAAAAGCCAGATGCTTCCCAGAACGTACACTGCTCTGAGCAGGACTAGCAAGGGTAGCATGTGTGTATGTGGGGAGGATGTTGCTGCCAATGTAAAATAACTGTGTCAACAGCATTTCCGAAGGATATTTTTAGCTTACAGATTCAGTATCTTTTGTGGGCTACAGTCAGACTGACACAATAGACTCTTAATGACTTCTTGGGGACTTCATTGTCTTTTTCTATACACAGCTTATTAACGTGCCCTCTATGCTACTCATGGATGCAAGAGCCAATAATGACTTCAAAGGGGTCATTGTGGTCCAGAGCATCTATACATAGGAATAAAAAATAAGCTGAATAAATATTCACCCACTAATCCATGGCACAATAGATTGTAATCAGTCTATCAGGCTAAAGATTATTTTTTTACAGCATCTTCTCATCCAAGGCATTTTCAGAACATCTTTTCATCCTAGCACTCTGTAGACGTTATAAATTGATCATCTTCAGTCCTTTGACAGAGCAGAGAGGAGCAGAAGTGCCTTTAGTGGTTGGAAGCTGGGACTAGCTTGTGGCAAGCAGAAAAGCAGATAAAAAGTCTGATTTGTCTTTTCCCCAGGAGGTTCTGTAATAATCCCACAAAAGCAGTGCTCCCTGGGCATCTGAGAGAGTGGGCACATTCCTAAGAAAGCCATGTGTAGGAGGGACAGCGCCCTGAGCAGCAGGCAGAGAGCATGTCTCGCAACTTTCAGAGCAGTCCCTTGATCAACATGGAGCCACTGGCACAGGG
Organism: Oceanodroma leucorhoa; assembly: GCA_030449065.1. NCBI lineage: Eukaryota > Metazoa > Chordata > Aves > Procellariiformes > Oceanodroma > Oceanodroma leucorhoa. The sequence goes on from JASVER010000051.1 coordinate 4,032,847, forward strand.
GTGGATCAAAATTACATGAATAAATTACATTTGCCTGGATTTACATCATTGCTGCAGCGGCGGATTCAGCTAGGGATTTTCCAGAGACAGAGGAGTTTTTATCTGCTGGAATCCCCCGCCTTGTCTCCTCCTAATGCCTAATTAACACTCTGGTGACAACAGTCAGTGGTCCCCAAAAGTGGTGGAAGATAATGGTTTTGACCCCTCTCTTCAAAACTTATTTGCTCTTCCACTGTGTATGTTATATTTAAGCTCTGAATGCTACCAAAGGAATTATATGCTGCTGCTCAGACATGTACACATCTTTTGGTTTTTATGTTATAGGATTAATGAAATACAGGAATGACAAATCCTTCCTGAGTAAATGACCAGAAAAGGTTATTATTCAGTGAGTATATAAAAGATTATGGCAGGGAGGAGTTGCCTCCCCTTAAGGTGGAGAAGGAAGGGGAACGCCGAGAATCTGTCACTCCCTGTAATAGGAGAAAGGACAACTTCAGGTGTTGGTTTAGAAAATCGTTATAAATAATTAATACATGCAAACAGAGCAGAAAGTCCAACAAAGGTGTTGCAGACACCTTTGCTTGCTGAAGCCTCTGTGTCCCCTATTGCAGAAACAGGGAAAGACACTAAGAGCTCTAGATGTCCTGGGAAGGCAAAGCTTCCCGAATGCCAGGCCATGGGAAGCAAGGGTGACAACTGTGTGGATCTCCTTGCCCCCACTGCCTGCTTCTGTGGAGCTTCAGCTTCTTCCACACCACCACACTGGAGGGTTTTGCAGAACAGCACCTGCAAGCCTTGTCAGACAGGGAGCCAACCCCTTCAGGCAGCCTGAACAAGGCGCTTATTTGTTTTCCATTTTGTGACAAGCTTTGATAAACTTTCCAATCTAGGCTTGAGCTGTTATGTGGTGGAACGACGTAGTTTTTACTCATCTGTAGCTTTGCCTCTAAGCATGATTTCTGGAGAGAGCTGACTCACAGAATGCATGCTGTTGTATTCCTGCTCCATACAGGGTAGGTGAAATTCAAACCCTACTGAAAGGGCAAGGAGATTTGCCATTGACTTTGGGACTTTTATGTTCTCCCATCTCTGCAGCTGACTCCAATTTACAGAGTTTTTCTGATAGACCAATTCTACAAATGGCTCAAGTGTATTAGGAAAATCTTCCCATCTACCTTCTCTAATCCTACCCCCTAATATTATCTTGGCACTGTCCCTACTCGTAATCATCAATGCATTTATCCCTCCCATTCTGCCATTAAACACCATGTAGTTAAACCTCAGCAGATTCTCCAGCCCTGCCTGACTCCTTCGTAAAACTACTTTTCCTTGGAAAAACAAGCTAAAACCTAATCCAAGGCAAAAGATAAAGGAGGGAGCAGCAATCAAAAGCATGGAGTGTCCTGCCCTCCCTTCCCGCACCCATTGCCTAAGTCACAGCACAACTTGAAAAAATGTACGGCGTCCAAACTACTTTTGTAAAAATAGCAGACAATTCTGTAAAAATAGAGCAAACTTCACTCCCGTTGAGTGCATCAGAAAAGACCACATCACCAAAAAAAGTCAATGTTTTTGCTTTAGCAATGGTTTTCTCCAGGCTACTCTATTGCAGAAGAGCGCAGCAGTAGCCTCCAGCTCTTGTCTTAAATACCATCGCAAATCAATTACCTTTCAGGCCATAAACTTCACTTAAGGAGACAGAACACAACCAGACATCTCCTGGTAACAAAAACAATTATATTGATGCTTGAGCATCTTAAGCTAAGTCTCTTCTGTATGTGTGTGTGTGTGTGTGTGTGTGACTTGTGATTGGGGTGGGGGGGCAGGAGGAGGTTGTCTTAAACTGTATGGTTTGTAAACAAAACACAAACATATTAATAGCAAAGTTAATCTCCAGAGCACAGGCAGCCAGCCACTGTGGGGAAAAGGATGTCTGAAGGACAGGCAATAAGCACTTCCACAGAAAACCAGGAGTGAAAAAACAGCTGCCCCCAAGCACCGCCCTTTAGAAACCAGACATTTCCGATTCCAAGACAATTCGTAAAAAACAAATACAAATCATCCAATTCATTCCCTCATGCGAATTAATATTTAATGCCCAAATAATGAATCTTTCAATAAATATTTAATGCCCAAACACCAACATATATGGCAGAGCAGACCAGGGCCTCTAGTAATTTAAGGCAATTGAGTTTGTACAATAGTGGCTGTTGAGAGGACTGGATAATGCGAACTGGGATGTGGCAGAAAGAAAAGGACCCTGTCACGGTGACGGTGTTTTGGGTCCTTCTAAGCTCTTCGCAGAGCAAGCAGGAGAGTGGCTTCCGTGGAAATAAGCCTAGTGTAGCTTTTAGCAACTTTGTGCTTTTTTATCTTATGCCAAAGAGTTGCTACCTGCAGGCCGGGTTCCTGGCAAAAAGCACATTTGTCATACCCAAGCAGCAGGTGCAAGGCTGACTGGTAACATCTCAGGAAGCATCTGTCCAAGAACGAACCCTCTCAGAGATTTAACACTACCGTCTCTGCATCTGTCTTTCCAACCCTGAAAGAGGCCTTTTTCCATGTGTCTGATCTCTATATTCCCACTGCTGTAATGTCCACACTTTCTATACCACCTTTCTACTGCTGCTGGAGAACATGGCCCAGCAAGCACGTTCTGCAGATCCTTTTCTTCTTGCGGATAGAGCATCCAGCCTTTCCAGCAATTGCTCCGTGAACTACTGCTGTGCTAAGCAGGTACCCATTTTCCTTAATGCTGCATTAACCCAGGGTGAAATCCTCCAGCACAGTAGTGCACTCTGATGGCTGGACTAAGTATGGATGCTGAAATAACACAGCTACCTCAGGACAACTGGAAAATGGGGAAATGCAGTTATTTCTCCAGCTTTTGGTAAAGAAGGTTTGTTTTTTACTCTGAACAGGCTACATTGGCACTCCTGACTAGATTCTTTAAAATCAGCACTTAAGACATTTCTAAATAGCTCAGTGTTTCTTGCTAAGGGGGATTTTGAGTGTGGAAATAGCCCTTGAAAAAGTCATCTTTGGAAGAAATTTTGTCTTGGACAGAATAGAGCAATCTATCTTCTCCTTACAAGGCATCACCTAAGGTGGTGTCATTTGAAGAGAAATCATTCCACCAGCCTCATTTTGCAAATAATCTATGCTAGAAGCAGCAGGTGCCTGGAAGATAGGGAGCTGCCAATGTACTTTCTTCTCCTCCTCTTCCAAGGTGGATCTTTGAACAGATCCACAGCTTCAAAAGCCGCACATGTGAGTGCCATCAAACTTCAAGTCAAACCCCAAATCCCCTGAGTTAGCCACCCACACCAGAACATCTGGTTTTGGGCCAGGTCAGAATAAGCCCTTAGATCTCCAATGGCACATCAAGCCAGGCACACAGAATGATCTGGGTTTGCGGCTTACTTAGCAGCAGTCCGGCAATTCTGTGCAATCCTCCATGCTTGAAGATGCTTCAGTTGCTCGAACACAGCACCACACATCATTCACAGTGGGATGCAGCTGACATGTGCCCCCATTTCTGTGAGGATCTGCATTGTTCTGCTAATGTACCTCCACTTGCTTCTCTCACTATATTCTCCCCCGTGGAGAATTTACTTTCTATCCATGCGAGGTGGTTTCCTCAGCATTTCATTATGCAATGCTCCGGGTGGTAAAGAAACACCTTGCCTGATTGAGTCCCCAGCTGCTGAAGTGGGAATATTGAGCTCTCTGTGGATGTTGAGGGTTCTCTGCGATTCGCAGGATAGATTTTGCTAGCAGGGCAGTTTGTGTTTCCCCAAGCAGTTTTAAATCTCAGCTGAAAGATGAGTGAGTGGCCAGGGGTGTGAATGCTATTTTTGGGTAGGGCTGGCTACTGAGAGCAGAAAGGATAAACATTGCATTGGAATGCTGGTTTAGACTTCTTTCTTAGTGCCCACAGTGTGCAATTAAACATGAAAATGTGCACTCAGACACCACACATTAAGAGTTATCACTTTTCAGCTGAGACTCCATGCCTGATGTGATAAGAACTCCTTCACTACGGCAAATGTAAAGTAATTCACCCCAGCTTATCCCCTAATAAAAGAGCTGTGTTGCACTGCATTTGCAGTGGGCTCTCAAGTTGCACATAGTTCCTGCTGAAGAACTAACATGATAACTTAGTGGCCACAACTTGACCCTGTGTCTGAGCCTCATTCTCTTTCCATCTGGGGAAGAAACACAAATTGAAAAGCAAAATCCATAGCTGCCTTGGAACCCAAGCATAAGAGCTCATTAAGCAGCTGGTGATATACTACTGCAAGCTGGGTAGGAAAGTCCTACAATGCACAGTCCTTCCTTAACCCCCAGAAGTAGTCGAAGCTATTCAGCATGATCATCTGCATGGCTAATGCTTTTTGACTTAAACAGACTCTTCTTCTGTAGTATAAAGGTCTCTAGCCCTTACCCAGTAGACCGTAATGGAGTCAAATGGAAAAACAGAGAAACAGCAAGCTTCTAGGACTGTGTTCACATCTCACCCCACCCCATATTGCAGTAAATTTGTGTAATCTGTGACCACAGTGCTGAAGGTGACAGCACTGGGATGTTGAGGAGAGCCGATGGACTGTCAGACATAACCAAAGCTTGCAACAGTGGGGCTGGGTAAAATAAGGAAATAGATTCATTAGGGAAAATCAAACTATGTCCTCTCTCTGGAGGGAGTGAACTGGAACATGCTAAAAAGACTGAGTAGAATTTGCTGCCTGAATACCGGGAAGCTTTTTGCAACCATTTGGAAATTAGCTGAAGCAAACCAGCTCGATGTACAGCTTCAGGGAAGCAAGCTAAAGCATGTGCAAGGCTCCTCCTTGACTAAGGGTCCACTAGAGATCAATTAAACCAATTCCCTGCTTTCGAAGCAATGGAGGCCATTTATTCCCTGTAGCAGACAAATGCTGCCCTGGCAGCAGATAACTAAGTGGATTTAGTGCATGCTTTCCCTCCTGATCCTTTCACCAGCCCTGTACTATCCCTGCACTCTGGCCAGACAGAGAGCCTCAGTCTTCTGTACTGTCAGCTCATCTCCCCTTTTATTAGCTTGTATCAGACTGTGCCATCTATCCTTGTCCATTAAGAGCACAGAGGACTTCAGTGTCCTGTACTTGCGCCTGCTGCATACTCTGACCCTCGCAGGGCTCTAGTGCTGTCCACTCCTTCCTTTTTTTGCCAGCTCCATGCATGCTCTGTTTTTCTGAGTTTTCCAGCTGACAGGCTATGGAGAGCCCCTCCAGCTATAGCTCTGTCCTCAGGATAGTTCTCAAAATCCAGCCGAAATACTTCGGAAACAGATATTTTCAGATGCTGTAAATTGGTGCGACAGTGGAGCTTTGCTGATTTACATCAGTTGTGGATCTCATGATGAGTTTGGATCCTGATACAACGGTTTAAAATGCCTGCCATCTGTCTATCCACTGGGTTTTGTTTCATCCCGTTACGTAGGGCCCAATGTACAAATGTCAGTTCGGGATCCAGATCCAAAGTGAAGGAGAGTGAAAAGAGGTATCTCTGCGTGTGGCACAGGGTGTTCTTCTGCATCTGTCTCATTTCCTACAACTCAGTCTATCACGGAAACAGGAGACACAAATGGCTCTATTTGCTGGCTTCCCAAAGTCATGCAACAGCCTCAGTGGGAATTATCTTCAGTGGTGGAAGGGGACAATTACCCAGCTAATGAAGCACATTTTCCTTTTTCTTCTCCACCATAAAGCTGCATGGAACCTGACTCTCCATCCAGGCGCACAGAGAAAGTGCCGAGCACTTGCAGAATGGGCCCCCAATCAGTAGTGGCAAATGCACTTAACATGCCTGCTGGAAAATGAAATGACTGATACCATGTAATTAGGCCTTAATTATTTATCATTTTTGTTTAATTATTGCCACTTGGAAGTTAACAGGTTATAAAACTCTTGGGCTGTGTTTATTAAATGTTGGTAGATTATTAGCAAGTAAGTACCATTTCTGAACGTTAATGAAATATCTGTGAAAAGCCCATGGCCAGAGGCACTCCAGCACTGCACAGCCATTGCACAGGGGAGCTACAGCAGCTCAAGGCTAATTATGGCTCACAGGCAGGGCCACGGGCAGCGAGAGAAGGGCAAAAGTCACAAGAACCATCACTAGTTTGCACCCAGATGGATATCTTCCTCATTTGCCTTTGCCTGATATCATCTGTCATAGAGGTTGGGAAGTGCTCCTGCCGCTGAACGCAACATGTCCATGCTTGGGTCTACCCCGAGCTTCTTTCATGCCATTGGAGTGGTGGGGTAGGGTTGTGCCATCGCTATTGTTCAAAAAGCTAATTTGAGATAAGGTAGTCTGCACCGCTCTCTCACCCCGCCCCTTCCCAGGGCCAGCAGAAAATGACAAGACAAAAATAAATGTCCTCAAAATGCAATGGTAAATTTTGTAAGGGAGAGCTTATGTGGGCTGAAACCTGAACATTGCTGATTGTTACTTGTTTTAAAATTTTGAAAATTGAACTCGAAACACAGTGATAATGCTCCAGGAGCAATAAAACACCTGTTGTATTGCAAAATGGGTCTCTAAAAAAGGAAGTAATTCTYTCTCCCTGTTTAAAGCACTAAAATAAAGGAGCAGTTTTTCCTCTTCTATGGACACAAATATGCCAAGTCCCATTCTGTGAAAGCTGGAGCTTATTCAAACTTAAGCACAATCTACAAATATCATAGGCAYGTTTGCTGATCCGAGCCTATAGTACTGACCAAAGCCACGAAGGAAGCCTGCAGTAGAGCAAGGCTTTGACCTTATTTCCTCTTCCTTAGGCTCATATTTCAATCAGGATCCAGTCTGCCTCTGCTGAACATAACCCTAAGCCTTTCTGCTTGCCTTGAAGTGAGATATCCCTCCGAGCTGCACCAGAGATGGTTTCCGAGTTGCTCTTTACCCTTTCAGAAAACACAGGTTTGGCAGSGATGTCTGCACTGATCCTCTCCTCAGTTCCTCCTGCGCTGTCTCTGCCCATGGCCTGGGAGCAAACCGGTGCCAAGGGATTTGCCTGCAGACGCCAGCACTACACCTGCCCTGCTACTACCACCTGCCAGTTCCTAAATTATAAATGGAAGGATATTTCATCAGAGCATTAAAGGGTAAGAAGTGTCATTTTGTACTAACCAAAACTTTCAGGAAGAAGACAGGCTGTAAATTATTTAGGGAAAAAGTCACATTTTATTCTGCTGGAGAGTGTGATGGGGAAAAGAAGGTATGTTTTCTTCCCTCTCTCTGTGGTGAGAAAAACTACAGAGGAGGAAGAGCTGCTTGTTTACCTAAATGGCTCCCAGTAACCTCCCAGTTCTCCCTAGTATTATAGGACTTCACCAAGCCATTATTCCTGGGTGTAGAGAGAAATGGATGTCTGGTCTTCCTTTCCCTTGGAAGGATGGACTCAAGGAGTTGCAGAGACGTTTTCTTGCCCCTGCTGTGAAAACAGGCTTTGTGCSCAAGGAAACATAGCTAATTGCCTGACCTGGAGCACTTCTGCCAGGGGAGAGTTCAGCCTGTCTTCTCTGGAGTGTCTTGGCCTCCTTCAAGCTGGTTCATTCCCTTTGCACTTCAGTGGCCACAAATATTCTGCCTTTTCAGAGATTCTCCAAAATAGTCTTCAAGACACCTGCCTAAAGTTCAGTCAAAATACCTCTCCTGGTTCCAAAGCAGTGTCATTTCTGTGGAAGAAACAACAAGATTTCTGTTCAAACTGATTTCACAAAGGGGGATGAGATTTCTCTTTCACCCCTTCCTCCCCTCTACCTTCCTCCCCAGTCTGTGTGAGAGGATAGTCCCCACTCYCCTCTTCTGCAGGACCCCCTGAGGCCCCTTTCTGTCCTGCCTGGGAAACACGTGCACATCCCAGGAAGGTGCCAACCTTGTAAACATGAAAACCCTGCTCTATTTTCCCCCCATGCTCTCCAAGGAGAGTTAAATGCAGAGATTATTTTAAACCCAACCAGCAGATTARCATCTAATTTCACCATTTTTATGCTGCCGATGAAAGATGGGCTGGGGAGAAAAACGTTCCATTTTTTCCCATTTCAACCCCGCACCAGGCTAATTAAGAAGCTGAGGTTAAAAAGCTCATCATAAACTGAACAAGTTCCAACCCAATTTCATTACGATGCCAGGGCTTCATTGATTTAGGCACGATTAGCTATTGTGAAATGGAAATGATGCCATTAGACTCATCTCCCCTTGCCTCCTGCTCCCCCCCCGCCTCCCCACGCCTCCCCACACATCCACCTCTCGCGGCTGGCACGCTCAGCCAAGGCACAAAGCTGGCTCATTTCATTATGGAGAGTTTAAGCAAAAGAGCCCATCAGCGTTTATTCGTCTGGCTGCAGCTGGAGTCAGCTCATCAAACAAATTAACAGGATTTTCATGGAGGGTTTTGGCCAACACACCACATTTCACTGGAAGTTGACTAAACAAACCTGGGCTGTGTTTCATTAGAGGAGAGAGCAGGGAGGATGGGAAGGGATGGTGATGGGGGAGAGGGCATCCTCCCCATCCTGCTGGACAGGGGCTGGGATGGTGCTGCCATTCTTGGCCCCTGCCCCGGTGGGGGCTGGCTGGGAGGGAAGGGTTTGCGGCCRGGAGCAAGGGGAAGGGACCAGCTCTGCTCTGGAGCAACAGCAGCTGCTCAAGTATCTGCTTGCGAGCAACAGGGAGGGATTTGACCACTGCACTGAGGCTCTCATAGCTGCTTTCTGTATCTCCGCTGGCTCTTCACCCTTCTCCTGCCCCTCTCTCCACTCCATCCCCTCCTTTCTCCCCATATGTGTTTTCATCCTGGAGGGGATGCAGCTTTCCCACAGTGTGACCCCTCGTGTCTTGCCCCCCCAYGGCAAATAGAGGTGGCAGCAGCAGGAATTAGAGCAGGAATTAGGTCCTGTGGGAGAGACCCCACTGTGGAAGGGCCAGGATCCATCACACTTGCCCCTGTCTGGCTGAGATGGGAGGCAAAGGAAAGGCAATTTTCTGAGGAGGGAGAAGAACACTTTTAGGGGGAAAGCAGAGGAGAAAGGGGCAGCRGGTTGAAGGAGAAAAAAGGGGAGAGGTCAGCTTGTATGCAAAATTTCCCAAATCTGTGAGAAAGTGAGTATAAAATATTCCTGGAAAATGCAAATGAGATCTTGGCTCAGGGGTTAGCCACGCTTCTACGTAGAGGAAAGTTCACGTAGCACAAAAACGTGCTATCACAGATATATATATATACACACACACACTTTGGGCAGCAGTTTGTGAATTTATTGAATAAGGYAGAATGAAATTGGTTCATGAAGGAGAGTCCTGCCAGGTCAGCTTCAGTTCCAAAAAAGGGGTAAAATACTCACCACAACATGATCCTGTTCAACTTAATTTTTACTGCTGGGCTGCTGGCTCCAATCCAGCACACAAAAGYATGAACATTGAGGGATGCACTGCAACCCAGACCTGCAGCTGTGGCTGAGCAGCTGGGAGAGTACCACCAAGATCTCTTAGATCTAATTAGATCTAACAAATCTATCTGTTCTAAAGCTTCTCTCAATCTGCTTTGGAAAAGTCAGAATTCAAGCCCTCCAAAACCTGGATGATTTTATTGTGCCTAGRATTGCTGGAGAACTTGCTTACAATACTATCTAGGTCTATTACTTAAATATACTCTAAGGTTTTCATTCAGTTAGTCCCCAGGAGGAAAGAGTGGCCACAATTCCTTGTGTTAGTTGGCTTCTGGGACAATAGTAGAAAATTATTTTCRGGAGGGTGTCCATTTCTGTCTAAATCCTGGAAAATCAATCCCTCCTGAACAAAAAGRACTTAAAGAAAGTGAGCACTCCCAATTATGTCAATTATCCTCCACCAATTATCTCAGGAGATCCATTTCTTACAAGCCCTTTCAGTTTAATCTTAGCAGACCTCTTCTTTTTCCATCAGACAGTGCAAGAACATGGACACAATTAGTGAAAACAAAAAGGTAGCTCAGGCAAATGCACCCAGCATATGGGTGACAGTCACAGTTCAGTGCCTCGGGGAGGTTATCAAGACAAGAAGTCCACCAGGCTCCCTGCTTTTAAGGTTAGTTATTTCTCCATACAATAAAAGCATCAATTGCCATGTAAGCCAGAGAATGAGATCTCAACTCAGTCAGCCAGGCCTGAAAAGGTTTTTTTCCTTCTCCAGTGTAACCTATGTACAGCTGGCTACATATGTAATGCAATATTTAGGAACCAGGTACAGGTGATCGATTGACTAACACGATTTCTCCAAACCATTGGACACTTGTGCAGGATATCAGAATAAATGAGTCGATATAAATGATCAATATAGCAGGACAGATTAAGCCTTTGCGTAACTCAAAGATATGAAGGAGCTTTGATCAGGAAAAAAAATTATCTGCATCATCTGCCACATCAAAGCAGTGGCATGTCCTCCTGCAGAAACTTTTGCCCTCCCTTGCAAAGACATGGAGTAGTCACCTTCTCCAATGTCTAAAACATGAGTCTTTAGCGGTTTTATTTCCAGAGCTCCAGGAATGCATCCTCTGTTGTTGTGCAGCTGTATTCTCCAAGGACATACTTTGCAAGATATTTTCTTGTGTCTCATTTTCTATTCTGAATGTCTTCGGGTATTTKTCAGTTTATAAAAATAAAATAATAATATTAAACGTGTTAGAGAATTTGAGCCTTGTGTTTCCTTTCCTAGACTGGGTTTCTGAGCTCTTTGTTGCTCTTCTCTTTCCATAAACTTGTCTGAGTACAGTATTTTTGTGTAATAATTTCTCAGCTTTCCCAGGACTTCTCTAGATAGAGAGGAAATGCAAGCTATAAGGGTAAGATGGTGTCAAATTTACTGCATTTCTGTTGCTGGCTTTCACATTGATCTGTGCTTTGCAAATGGATCTCTTTTTCCTCTCTCCTCACTCAGTCTCTTGTTTAATTTATAGCTTAGACTTCGTGGGTCAGGAATTTTATCTAACTAGGTGTTCTATACATGGCCTAGCCCAACAAGGCCTCAGCCTTGGTTGTGGCCTCTAGACACTATCACACTACAGATACTAAATACTAAGTACTTCCATGCATGCTGCTAGGTGTTGAATAGGACATCTGTCTTGGCTCATTAAATGCAGCACTCCTCTGTTTTTCCAGGGAAAGTTTCACCTTGAGAGAGATCTCCCCACTCCCAGAGTGAGGCAGAAAATGGAGGAAAACGTAGCCAAGGCTGAGATACAGACACCTCCCACCTGGAGGAAAAACCATGATATGGCATCTCRGTCCATTCCTCCCCTCCTTTTGCCCTTCCCCTTTCTCTAAACAACCGTGCTTCTGAAGGGGGAATTATCTCCTGCAAATCAAAGCAGAGGGTAACCTGACTATTTCTTGTGGAGAAGTAATAATTAAGGCACTAGAAGGATGCAATCTGCATACATTATTGCAAGTTATGCCAACAGAATGTCAACATTTGTGTCATAAGTAATCTTGAGCAGCAATTACTCTGTGCATTGGCCTGGAATCCATTGACAGAGCCAGTGGTACTAATTATAGGGGAGCTTCTCCTCCACTGGACGATGGACAGAGGATTACAAAAAAGGATCAATGTGCAAAAGAGATCACCTAACTAGACCACTGTGAATATGTGGCTGAGGGAGAGCCTAATATCCTAAAAGGGAAACACCTGCCTCTTGCTACTGATCAGATAAAATAAGTCAGTGATGTGCTTGCTCTCAGCTTGGTCCACTGGCARTGTTTTCCTGGCAGGATGCAAATTGGGAGGGGAGATCCTGGAAAAAAGTCACTGCAAATACTACAAGTCATGATTAAGAGGTCCTGATTCCTCATCAGTAGGAGAAGACACCTTGACAGTAAGGGAAACAACGCATTTATTGAATTCTGCAGGATTTCTCAGTCCTGGAAGGGTAAGCATTAGCCTCAGGATATTCTAGCAGTACAGTCTAAGACTCTGTTGTAAATAAAGCTGCAGTAAGAGTCAGATTTGAGGCTTCCTTTAATTTCCTTGTTTATTGGCACTGAGTTTTGATATCACTCACTTAAAACAATGCCTGGCAACACTCTAAACAATGCTATATTAGTATCATAGAAAGTGAAATGCTCGCATAGTTCGTAATAAAACATTTCCCTCTTTAATTCACCCTGCCCACCCTTCCTTCAGGGAAGGGAGAAGAGGTAAATATCCTGTGCAACTTACTGCGGAATGTCTTACTAACTTCATCTTAGAAGTAGTGTTGTTAACCTAGTGAGTGCATAGCTCCGTAATGTATGAGCTCTGTTTCTTTCCCAAAGAAAAGGAATCTCTTTTTCAGCTCTATAAGGCTAACCCTGAGAAATATGCATCTCCATCATGCCTCCAGTCACTCATAACAGTACATGCTCATGCTCACCTGAAGCAAAGGAGACAGGACTTGCACCAAAATTTTCCATATTGCCCTTTTCCCAGCCTAGAAACTTGAAGTTTGAGCTGAAATTTTGCCTTAAGAACAATTCCTGGAAAGCTGTCATCAGGGAAGACCAGCTGGTGTGAAATAAAGATAAGCCTTTATCATCTTCGTCATTTCTGAGGGGCAGTTGAAAAATGCAATCTGTGGTGTTTGAAATGTAACTTTTGATAACTTTGAAGACAATAACTGAATGTCTAGCAATTTTAGAGTACTTTTTTCACTTTTTTCCTTTACTTAGACTTGGGAGAAGAAAAAGCATAAGGAAGTTCTTTTCCTTATATTACTAACTTCCCAGACCCTAAAAAATTATATGAAGAATGCCCAGGATTTTTATTTCCAGGAAGAACACATGTATTTTGTACTTTTCCACACTTTGCTTCCATATGCTGCTCTTCCTTGGTTTTTTATCTACCTATGAGTGATATATAAGCTATGGCCAACATTTTGGTTAGAACCAATCCTTTATCTGCCCACTCCTTGCTGACTCCAACCACTTCGTTCACTTGCCCTGCCTTGCCTACTGGTTAAACAGAAAGCATCATTTATTATTGTCTCTTTTCACTCCATGTCTTCCACAAATTTGCCTACTATCTTGCAGACATGCAGAAATCTTCAGGACATCCCCTGTGCTATCATTCACTTTCCTCATCCACTTCTGGAAGCTTTATAACCTAAACCTCTGTCTGTCTCTTGACAGCATATGCCCACTACCTCCCTCTGAGGATGCTGGCAGAGATACGCTCATTTATACCGAAAACCCATAGGTWTATTGAGCAGGATCAGGCCCGTGAAGAGTATCTTCTTGAGTTGCCACCCACTGAATGCGTGTCAGATGGTCTCCACGGTCTGCTCTGAACGGTCTCTGATCCCCGGCACGCTGAGCTCGCTGTGTTTCACACACGCCTGCAAACCGGAGCTTTCTTGCCAGGTACAGCAACGCTCCAAGGCCCTCACGCCTCCCCAAGGCCTGGAGCTCACAAAAGTTGCATTTTGTCTTAATACTCTGTCATTAAGTGGAGTTAAAAATAAAGCCTGTCAGAGCCTCACAGCCTGCAGGGAAAAGGATATTAATTACAGCAGGCAGAGAGTGGAATGGAGCTGCCTTGAGTGAGAAGCCTTCCCGCTGAGCTGTCACCTTCTCTGCGTCACCAGCAGAGCTCTGCTTCGGCTCTCACAGGGAGCAGGGGTGGCCCCGGTACCTGCGAAACGAAACGGCAGGGCAGGAGGAGCCGGCAAAGGGATTTCGTCGCCGGCTCTGACACGCTCACGGGCACCACCACCCCTGCCTGCAAACCGAACCTCCGCGCAGCTTAACGCAGGGACATGGGCTGAGGGGTGAAGAAAGGGCAGTGGTGGCCGCCACAAGGGAAGAGGCTATTCAGGGACCCAAAATAAGATTCATTGCTAAAGCCTTCTGTGCTTGGGATTTCAGTTATAGGGACAAAGTGGGTCATTTAGGGACAAAGTAGGTCATTAAGGACCAAGTAGACAGTAGACTCAGCAGAAAGTGGCACCCAATTTTCCCTCAAGATATATGAAAAGAAGATTGAGCTGCCAAGGGAAGACAAAGATCAAAATATTAGTATCATCTCCATCTCATATCTTCTTAGCAAAGGAGATATATAGTGTTACATTTCCTTTTCTTCTAATGGATAAATAGACATGAAAATATCCCTTCAGAAGTTAGGTTTAGCCCTGACTGCTCAACTCTTTCCACAAAGTATATTTAGGACAGATATATTCAGTATTGAAGTATATGTTTATATTCATGTCTACTGCATGTTTAGAGGGAAGATGTCTTGTCTGAGTAAGTCATTACTTAGTGGGGTCGTAGAGGGGACCAGCTCCCCAGCTGGATCTTCACCTGATAAAGTGGTTTTGTAAGATGGAGGATAAGGGCGATGGGGAACGGCTTAGCCAGCACCCTGCATTTCTGACAACATGCCCCCATGATTTAAATAACCCCTGAACTTTGCTGGAGGGGACAACAGAGGGAGAAAAATAATAAAATGAAAGAAAAGCAACACCAGGAGCCAAATGTTGTGAATTGCTGTTTGAATCTTTAGCTGGGTGAATGAACCAAGCTGGCAGTGCAAGYCTTTCTGATGGGAAGGCTCCCAACACCATCAGCTGAAGGGTAACGGCAGGGGGACAGTGCCGTACCGATGCTGCCGTGCCAGGATGTGCTGGCATCTACTTCTTCTTTGTCAAAGCCTGACTTTGCCCAACAAATCCATCGACAGAGAGCAGCTCTGTGCGCCAGTGTCTGACAAACTTGGCAAGGGCTCTCCCTCTGCTAGAGGAGACTTGAGAGTTCACTTAGAGGGCACTACACCACCCCAGCCCCATCTGCGAAAGAGCCCTCCACTGCTCTTTTCAGAGCACTGTTGAGGAGGCAGGGAAATGAAAGAGAAGAAAAGAGTTAAGGCACACAGGCTGGTCCTTGAAACCAGCAGGAAAGAGGTAGTGAAAGAGCTTAATTAATGGCACATCAGAGTTCCCCAAGATGTGTGTCTAACAAGGCCTTTGCCAGGCACTTTAGCTTTGCTTGTGAAAAGTTAATGCAGGCAAAATATAAGCAGAAGGCTGTGTGAAAACAGGAGCCAGCGTGAGCAGATACATCCTGATTTAATTCTCTCCTTTGGATGACAGCCCTCTGTGCCTCCCCCCCACTACCCCCTTCTCAGGGACACACTTATTACAGCTATTTCAGAGAGAAGAAACAACCAGCCAAAAATATAGCGAGAGATCCACTTTTATCACGAACAGCGAATGAATAAAGCAGGGTCAGAGTGTTGACTTAGAAAATTACAGTCTTCCTGGCTTCTGAATAAATCCAGACATGATACCCTACGCCACTCAGCTTTTACAGAATTTAATTTAGAGCAATTGATTTATTTGCTGTGGACAGGTGGACTCCATAAAGAATTTTTAGGGCAGAATTTACGGTGGGCTTTATCGTGCAGTGAGCAAAAGAGCAACAGGAGTCTGACAGGCCTCCGCCGATTCCCACGGGCTGCCCCTCCAAAGCAAGCAAGAGGCAGCTGCAGTGAAACACGAGGCCAGCCAACGCTGGGAGTGGAGCGGAGCCAAGGGAGTCTTCAGGTGAGGAAGGCCAGGGTTTGTAGGAGCTGTCTGGGATTATACGTAACATAGATGTTCACAAGATCTTGAGACCAGGTGGGTGCATTTGTTCCACTGGCCCTGCCCTAAGCGTCTGGGCTTTCTTTGCATAAAATCCTCACATCTTCTATAGGGATGATGATGCTTGGTACTTGGAGGAATGCAGAAGCTAGAGCTGGGGCAGTGTTTTCCCCACTGGGGAAAGGGTGGGGTACATCCTTAGGAAGACCTTTCCTTAGAAACTCTTCCTTCCTTGTCACCTTCTCTTGAGCTTTGGGTTTTGATCTGTCAGTTCTAGGAGATCTTCTCTGTCCTTGTGCTGCAGTTAGGATCAGTAGATGCCTACAAGCTGAAGCCACCTTGATATTAAAAAAAAAAAAAAGGGGGGGGGGGGCTTTAAGCGGGATTGTGCCCTTAAGAAGTCATGAGTTTGACAACTGCTGATTTCAAGGACAAATTGTTAGTCTTGTCTTAGAGGCTTTGGTTTCAGAGAGCTCAGGATGCTTCAACTTCTATTTCCTTCCTGGGTTTAACTGGTCTCCCCAGCACACASCAGCAAGACTGGTTTGTTTCCTCTGCTGTGTGTTCTACAGCTCCTTAGGGAAGAAGATAACTAAGACAAACAACCTTGGAAATTTTTCCCAGTTGAAAGGGTTAATTGGAACAATCAATAAGCAACAATACCCTGATTTCTGGGCTTGATTGACTTTGAACAGCACAGCCAGTATTTGGATGTGACACAGCCACAGCTGTGGAAGCAGCAATTCTTTTATGTGAGTCGTGAGAACCAGTGCCCCAGCGCATAGAGGTGGGTGCTGTCTTCTCCGTGAAACCTAAGGCTGAGAACCTGATTTTGCTGTGCAGTTTGAGGTGGTGACACTGCTCCTCTGAGCTCTCTACTCAGTTGCATCAAGTCGGTCTCCTTAAATAACTAGGGCTAGAGGACAGCATTCACCTCCTGCTCTAAATTGCCAGATCATTGGTAGATCTCCAAGCAGTTTACCAAGAAGGTCACTGTTACTTTGTTCTTGCTAAAGAAACTGAGGCACAGAGAAGCCAAGTAAACTGCTAGATGATATTTAGCAGTTTGAGAAGGAAGAAAAATGAGGCCTTGCAGATTCCAGACCTCTCGTYGTCTATACCACTGAGTATATCCAAAACTAGAAAACTGGCCAGACACAAAATTAAGTTTATACTAATTCTAAGGTTTAACAAATGAAACAAAAGTATGCTAAGAACTGAAACATAAGGAGGTTCAGACAGCATCTATCTTTCTTCAAGGCTTCTAAGGAGCKGAAGGTGCTACTGAGGGAGTCTCTGTGCAGAGTCTTACAGACCTAAAGCCGAGTAGAAACACAACGGCAAAACACTTCCCTTCTTCTGGGGACATTACCAACTTTCCTGACCAACCTGTTCCCACTCCAGTGAAGTGGTCTCCTATGTGAACCCTGAAACCTAAGCCTGCTCCTACAACTGAGCATAAGTTGTGAGCAAGTCTCTGACCTCCCTCAGACGACCAGGGTGGATGATGTACCTTTTCTTGCTAGGGGGGAATGATCCTAAATGTGGGTGCCTGCAGGTCCCAGAGCTCCCACCTTATCACTGAGGACCCCGAAAGAGCTACCTGTTTCCCAGTATCTGATAGTTTCAAGAGTTACTACAGTTTCCAGCCCAGGTTTTGACCCTCCCTAGCCTGAGGGTCTTGTCCTCATTTACTTTAGATAAGACTTACCWGGAACAGAAATTTTGGCTGCAAAATACTAGCATTTGTGAGCTCGGCAGCATGCAGTGAGTGTGAATGTGACATACAGAGCCCAGCCAGGTACAGGAGACACAAAGCATCTGTRTGAGCTCTTCAGGAGAGCAAAAAATGAAAAACAAAGTACTAATGTGACCCAAGAGCACACTACTCATGGGTGTTTTCAATTACAATAGACTATTATAAAGGGACAATGTTCTCTTATTTACAATAAATTTCATCAATTTATAAATCTTTCCCTTATTTAAGAAAAACACACAATACAATACAAGCTCCATCTGGCTCTATTTAGACTCCAGGCCTTTATGTTTGTACAGCCAGAAGCCATCAATTATTGTGTCAGGGCCAAGGATTTCAAGGCCCTGGACACAGGAAATGAAAAAGAGGCAGGGGAGGGAGGGGGCACAAACAGGAGCCTTGAAAAAATTGTAATTAGTTGTGTGGTAAATTATCAACCTGGGGGTTATTAAGCATCCAGGTTTACAGRGTTCATGGTGCTTTGCTGGCTCTTTTGCAAAGCTGAAGCCATGAGGACACAGATACACCGGGAGCGTGCAGAAAAGGGGCACAACGGGATTTTCCTCTTTGCTTTTGGGAGGTYCACTCAAAGCCAAACACATCCTTCTCCAAAGGGCAATGCTAAAGCCTCAGACGTTTACCTGGCACATATTTCTAACTCAGAGACCAAAAGGTCTCCCAGGTAGCCCCTTTCTACTGCACCCAAATGCCGCCTACATCAAGCGTGGGTGAGGAGAAGGCAGATCTTCCTGAAGCAGCCATGAGCTGGCAGCAGGTAGCCACCAGCCCCAGGCTCCATGTATGCATGTCTGAGCAGAGCAGTTTCAGCTCCTGTTCAGTCAAAAAGCATGATCCTAGGTGAGTTTTCATGCAAGAGCCTAAGGAGCAGGATTTACAGGGCACCAGGMCAACACTTTGAGCAGAGGACCGAAGAGGAAGATGGCTGAAGGAAGAGACACTGAGATATCCCCTCTTCCTTACCAAAGAGAGGCTCACAGGACCCAAACTTTTGTTTCATACTTTCCACCTGTGATCTATCCATTAAAAAATATCAGACTAGTACAGCTAAAACCAAATATGCMTCTAATTCTTGTGTTAGAGGCCTAGGCTCTAAAGATCTGGCATTAAATACAAGCCACCAAGATATACAAAACTTGTTACACCAACAAGCAGCAAAACAAGCTGATGGACAACTTCTGGTTACTCCCACACTGTCAGCTGGAGGAGGAGGATGGGACTACGTGCATGTTCCCCAGTCCTTGAGGTGAATCAAGGCTGTGTTTCAAATCTGTACTCCTGGCTTCCTTAGCTGCACAGCAAATGTGCATCTTCTCTCAGGTGCACATTAAACGCCGCTGAGCTGCAAAGGGGGTATTATTAGCATGGTCAGCTATGCATTTCTCTCATTTTAATAAMAATCTAGTGACTCATCCATCCCATTAATTTAACATTAAAAAAAAGTATGAGTCAGATCCTCTTCATTTACCTAACTTAAATTTAAGAAGAAAAAAAAAAGAAAATTTTGCTTGGCTTTAACCTGAAAATTCCTACTACGATACAAAAAATGAATTTTCATCCACACCTATAATTTTGCCAGTTTGTAATATTATGATAATTGCTTTCCATGTTCAGAACTGAGACACTTAGAAGCATGAAATTAGATACTAAGGACCTTCTTCCCACTATTGATCTGTATTCCAGCAACACGGAGGGACCCTCAGCCCTGGACAAAGACGCCRTTGTGCTGGGAATGTGTAAGCACAGAACAAAAAGACAATGCCTGCTTCTAGGAGTTACAGGCTACATGTTGCAGCCCAGCAATGAGGATCACCATTRTCTAGCTAACTGCAGGCATTGACCATATAATAAGCACATACTCATACACTGAACTTTTGTAAATACGTATGTTTTCAGAGGCAACTAGCATTAAAACGGTATCATGAATGGTGTCATTTTGCAATGTATGTTTGTTCTCTTAGAATTTGGTTCCCAAATTCTTTGCTCAAAGAGAAAGCTGTAGCATTGGAAATACTTGCAGGTATATTTTTGAATAAGAATACTTGGGTGAAATGTTTTGAACTGCAGTCCTAGAAGCTATGAAACTTCATGAGTCAGGTTAATCCAAGCTATTGTTTTGACACTTGTTCAGATGTGCAGGTTGGCTTTGCTGATCACCCCAACTATTATAGCCCTGGACTTTGCAGTAAAGGGAGTTAAACATCTGGATTATATTTTACACAGTGAGAGTAGAGTGTCTACTTTGAGCTGYCAGTGCCATTGGAGATATCCTGTCATTGCAACAGTGGAAAGTCCCCTTCCTCAGTTTCTGAAGCCAGAGTGAAGAGAGAGAAGGTGAAAGGAAATCTCTAGGGTGTCCCCATTCCCAGATGCTCCCTTGTCTCTCCAGGGGAGAACTCTGCAGAGTACCTCCCACCCCCAGCCCAGAGCCTTTCCAAGACCATGTCTGAAGACTGAACAGCAATAACTCAACCTGACCAAAAGTAGCTTCTGTGTGTAAGATCAAAGCACGCTCCAGAGTCTCATGAAAAACTAAAAGAACCAGCACTTGTGTAGGACCAAACGTGACAAAGGCTTCATGCCAGAATAAACCCTTCCTCCCTTTAGTTTTCGCAGCCCCAGGGCATACCTAGCTACTGCATCACWCATCAAAAGAGGAGGCAGGTCGGTTTGGAAGTGGGGGAGTTTCACAAACGCGAGCAGTAAACCCAGACCATCAGCTAATCCGTACCCTGCGCTGCCTCACCCCTTGATCAGTCTCTGTGTTGCAGAGAAGAATGMACACTTAAACACTGCAAAAATTCCTGTGATCAGCCAAAGTCAGACTCTCTTCTCTTTCATGTGGTTTGGCATGGGATTTTGGTTTGCAGGGCTGTGCCCAAGGAAGAGCCACAGCTCAAAACCTATCCAGAGAAGGATGTTTTCTAAAAATTTCCTGCAAAGCAGAAGTGTGTAAGCCCTTTCACATCGCTGTGTTGTTTTTCTGTTCTATTAACTAAGAGCTGCTGTGAATTGTGTCCAGTGTGAGCAGGTAAAATGAAAAGCAAATAACGCAATGGCTACCTTAGGTCAGGCAATAGGGGTAACTGCAGAAAAAGCCAAAGAGGGAAGGGWCATCTCAGGTCAGAGATACAYCTTTAGATGTCTGAGTGCACACACCCTGTGTCCCCGGAGGGGCACATGCTGGCTCTGTGGCCAAGTCTTCTTGCTTAATCTGCTCACGTGGGAGGCTGTGCAGAGAAGAGGGGTCAGAGGTGCTCAGGGGATGCTGGGCAGCCRCCAGGATCTGTCTCCAGCCTTCCGCAATGGAAGGGAGGGTTCTTGCAGGAAGAAAAAGCAGGTTGACTGACTTTTGAAACATATTTTCTGCTAAAGTGTTTAATTTTTTTCAAATCAGTCATTCAGGAATATTCTGTGGTTGGTATGGACATTTCCTCTCCATGCCTCCTTGCAGTCGGGGAAAATGGGACAGAGCTCTTGCTGAGGTGGTCGCTTTTCAATTTTACCTCCCTGTACAGCAGAATGGACTAGTGGTAAGAGAAAAATACGCATTAGATGCCTATTTCTGCCTCAGGTGAACTCTGTTCCCTTCTTAGCATATACATGATTTAACTTTTTAATGCCTCTGTCTCTCCATTCCAGAAAACGATGGAAATAACTTTTACAAAACACGACAGAGTTTTCAAACAGAAAATGCAAAGCCTTCTTTTTCTGGGTAGGAACAGCTATTTTCCACGACCATACTGGAAGCCAGCACGTAATTCTGGTACCCTGTTCCAATATTGCTTTGCCTCTTCATGTGTTGATATGCGGTGACAGCTTGTTTTATGTTTATAGGGCAGGTGTTTTGTTAGTACATGACTCAATCAGCATGTGGCTATAGCAAACAATGTGCTGAGATACTGTTCTCTAGTGACAAAACCAGCTCCTCTTCTGTGAGCTCAAGAGCCTTTGCTTTGGACTCTGACACTTTGCAGCAAAGTGGTGAACCCTGAGCCGCACGGGCAAATGGCAGGAGACAAAGCCAGCGGCCAAGCGTGGCATGGAGGGGTCCACGTGTGCCTGACCACCATCACCATGGGATCTTCTGACAGACTTAGCCTTAACAAATTACAATCMCAGAGCAGCCCCATGACTCTGGCTGTGTCTCCTGAATTTTGATTGTGGCAGTTAGCTGAAGCACCAGTCCCTGACACTGTGTGCAAGTGGACAAAAATTCCTGGTGCCAGTCAGCTTGCCCCAGGTAAATACGAATCGGATGTGRAAAACACAGGCACGGAGAAAGTGTTGGGGATGGGGCTGAGCAAAATGAAATGGAGAAAATGGAAAGCGATGGAGCAATGTTTATAGACAATTCCAGTGGCACCACGACTGGACCATATCTTACTGGAAGACATTTTGATATTCATATTTACAGGATTTGGTGGTTGTGTAAATGAGAACTTTTTGGAGAGGTTTTGGTTTAGGTAAGATTTCTGAGAAATGAAATTTCCCTACCAGATCTTTTTAAGGCACCTTCTGTTCATAGTAATGACTGCTTAAGTAAGTCCTTAAATTCRGTAAATTTAGCTCAGAGTTGATTGAATGTAACAAAAAACACACTTTGGCCTGTTGACTTTAACGCATATACAGGTTGGTGAGAGGTAAAACCCACCTGCCAAGTCGCTGTTATAAATGTTGATTTAGAGCCTGCTTTGCTATATAGCATTTGGATTCTGCCTCATTTGCTTCCCACTTGTAAATGAGATTTCACATATTGTCCTTTAAGTTTTACCTCTAAAGCATTTTCTTTTATTACTCATGCTTCTGGGGATTCTCACTGAGCATGAGAAAGTCGACTTACAGAGAACGTGGGGCTTCTCCGCTTCAGTGTTTAAAATCTTCTGACCGTCCCCCCAGCCACCACTTTCCTTTTTTTCTCTGCTCAGGCTTTTGAGCTCTAGAAGTGATCAATTGCTTAAATTATTGTAATGGTTTGCAGAGGGAAGGGGGAGGGGACATGAGGGGATGGAATTAAAAAGTGTCCCTCCAAGCTGGGAACTTGGTATTAAAAATCTCAGTCAAATCCATTCTGAAACTGCTGAGCTAATAAATCTCACAAACACAGCTTTAGAGTGGAAAGTCTAACTCAGTTGTAAGTATGTACTGCAGGTATTACTGCAACATGACTAATGGTGAGTGAATACTGCAGAAAGATGTCTGTGTATATTCATTTGAAGTCCTGAACAAATTTGCTTTGAATCTCCTGGTCTGTTTCTATGGCTGCTTTCCACAAATACTCTAGCAAATGAGCTTTACTAGTGTGAATACTCATCAAAAGTCAATTTGGAACTCAAATAGCTTAATATTTTCCAGAAGCGTATTCCAAATTACACACATGAACATGCAGTTCAAAATGGATGCTGGTTCTGATGTGATTAGTTACACAACTTGCCCAATCAGAGATCAGAAATAATACAATACAGCTCGTGTAACTGTCCATGCAGCTTGGATTTCAAACTTTGAATGTTGGATATTTTCAATGAGCTGTTTGTGAACAGCTTAGTAGCCTTGACTCCCATCCTCTGAAGACATTTGTAAATAGCCATTTTGGCAACGAATAGCAGCTGGGAATTTTGCAATTTGTGAGTGGCCAACTTGCAGGAGGAGAGGAAGACTGGATTTTTCTAATGAATCACTGGTTATCTGTCTAGCTTCGAATGTCAGGTAGCTCAATACTCCAGCTCTACAGACAGAAAACCAGTAATAAGTCACATTTTCCACTGAAGTCAGCTGAAAATTCATGTTCATTGTGTGCTGTGGATTGGCGTGTGCAGAGATTTACCCCATCTTCAATGGGAACACGGAGGACTCACCTTGCAACCTTTCCTTGAGAGAAACAGCCGACCATGAACCACTTAACCAAACAGGCAGTCCTATCCATGTCGCTCCAATCTGGGAGCTGTTGTGCCTTCAGCCTAAGGCTGCTGGCCTGTGGGTGTATTGGCATACAGGGACAGTTAGTGGTAAATGGTTTCTAATGTTGCTGGCACATCTCACTCTTCAGATCACCTTTTCATGATTTTTTCTGTAGACGCTATTTCTTATCACAAACTTTATGTCATGTACTATCACACCTAGAAATTAGAATATGAATGGAACGGTTGGAAATGAAATATCGATGACCACRGATTTACCAGACAACATTTTCTGCTTCAGAGGAGGATTTCAGGATCCTTGTGCAAAAAGACACAAGTCAGGCAAGGTTGGGCTCCTCCRCATTTCAGAGTGACAGGGTGCAGAGAGAGCTTTTAAACATTATCGGAAGGTATTTGCTGCTGTTATTAGATGAGAATCAATCCCAGTTCTCAGTGTCACCAGTATGGATTTGCYATACCATAAGGGAAATCCTTACTTGCCCTTCAGTGACAGCTTGACCAAGGTTGGTGTCTGCTGCCTACCATCCATGTTTTCTGTCTCAGAACAGGCTTAAAGCCCTTGAACTCTCTGAGAATGGCATACTTATCAGGCAAGAGAGAGAAGACTGACAACAAACACAGACAGCCATGGTCCTAACTGGATCGAACTCCTGGAGAAATGATGTCATTACTGTCCACGACGGTTATCCAAGAGGAAACTTCCATCATTTACCCTGAGCTGCAGCTCCAGCTGCATTAAACACTGTTTTCCAGCTCATAAAACGAGGCACAATTTTTTACATGCTGTTTGYGGTGACAGCGTAATCAGTCTTGGTGGGAGCCAGGCTCCAACCGGCCAGGAGCCGCAGAGAGCCCTGTTTGAGGCACCCAGCCTCCCAAATTTTAGGTTTATTTCTTCGGGRTTTTATTTTTCCTAGTAAAACTCTCTCTGATTCTCCCCCCTTTATCTATTCATTTATTTATTTACTCATTGAATCTGGATTTATTTTGTTCCCCAGCAATTTCAGGTAAACAAAAGGAGGCTCACTTCTGGGAAAAGGCTGTTAATAGCCTCACAGAGGGAGAAGCAAATGTAACTTTCCTAAACAAAGCTGCAGGGAGCATTGYTGCACACCCAGCAGGGTCTCTGGGGCAAAGCAGGTTTGTTAGCAAAAGAGCACGCACAGAGTTTGTGAGGTTGTTTTTTTTCCTTTTTCTTCTCTTTCATTCCAAGAAATACTTGCAGAAAGCAACTCAATGGGAATGTGAAAATAAACCAGAAGTTCTGCTTCTGCTGAATTTAAACTGAGTGGAGAGGGAGTGATTCTGCACTCACTCCCATGTGGAGTAGCATGGGGTAGCCCCACTGTAAATCAAAACCAAGTGAGGTAGCTTCTTGTTTTCTTTTCTAATTTTTCCCTCCTCTATCACTCTCTTTTAACGTCTGCTTATTTTACTTCCTTTCCCCACATTCTGGGGAATGTCTGTTTTACTGTCCTTACACAGTCTGTCTCAAATAAAAGGAACAGGGGCTGAGATCCACAGCAGAAATCTGGAAAGCAGCCGTACCTTACTGCTGAATTAAGTTTGTTGTGTTCACATGCTTTAAGTGAAGTCTGATCCAAAGATCACTGATGTCAGTAGAAAGATTTCCATTGACTTCTGAGGACTGTGGATAAGGGCTTTGGATTAGGGTTGCGATAATGACCAGTCACCTTATCTGGTAAAAAAAGGTCAATAAAACCCTGGGCAGTCAAAGTTTGTCATTATCACCTCCAGTCTCCCATCTGTGTTCATGCTTGCCCTCTCTCAGACACGGTGGCAGGCTAAAGAAAACGCAGATATTTGTCCCTCCAAGAACCTTGTGCTAGGATCCATGAGACATGATTTTCTCTCTGGAAATCCAATTTCTGAGCCCCTTACTGTCTCAAATGACCAAATGGAAAAGACAGTAATTGCTGAGAAACTTATTGACTTTTCCTTTTTAATTAATCCTAAGTGGAAGAAAACCTGCGGTTCCCTGTCCAGACAGTGTATGTGAGAGAGGAGGAGGGAAGAGAGAGAGGGGAAAGAATCATAATTAAAATAACTCAAATTAATCTTGGTGAGTGCTCCTGCCACTTCAATGCTCTGAGTATAAGGGGAAAGCGTCATTTTACTCCAGCCTCTTTTGTTTCAAGTGTCAGCTCGAATGAGGACCACAAGACAACAGTCCTGTGCCATCTGAAGGGAGGCTTTTCTGGTCGCTATAGCATCTGCATCCTCCCAGCCACTGCAGTATGCCAAAACGCCTCACATTTCCTCTCTGTGAGGCCTGAACGTGCATCATATTCAGCAAAATGAAAAAAAAAMCTGCTGTCTAGAGAAGTGGGTGGTGGCAGAGCCGCTCCCAACCCATGGATGAGCTTCCTGGGTGATCCTGGGCAAGAGACGAGGGATGAAGCCTCTTGGCTCATCTCATTACTGTGGGCTGAGCAGATTCCTCTTAGCACCGCATCCAGAAATCTTAGCTAGGTGATGTTTATAAAAGCTTAAGGTTTTCAGGTAGGCAGCATTTTAGGCRCGTTGTATTTCTCCAACCCAAATAGCACGGTCAGATGTAGCTCAGGTGTCACAGGCCCACCTTTCTGCGACACATTCACGGCACACCTGAGCAGAAATAAGGTGTGACTGAGAAACCAAGTGGTGAGGATGATGGGGGAGCAAAGAGTGAAGAATAAACTTCTGCGGACGCTACACACACTGGATTGTCTGGCAGCACTCAGCTCTTTAGGAAAGCGGTAAGCTCTGAATTTCGGCCTGTGAAATAGCCAAACTGGGCCAAACTGCTTGTCTTTGAGTGATATCTTATTGATGGCAATGGAAGCTGACCTCAGAAAAAAACAAGTTAAACGGGGAAGAGAAACTGCTGCTCAGAAGCGGCACTGATCCATGTGTTTCCTTTTTCCAGAAAGGAAAGCTCTTTCTCCCTGCCACTCCGCTGCAGACAGCAGCTACACCCCCTCACGCCCACGGCGAACCTGGCCCCGAGTGCATTTCAGAACACAGTTTAATGACAAGCAGCGACTCAGCTGACGATTAATCCTTTCTGCTGGCCTTTTGCTATGTTTAGCCTCCTCCAAAGAAAGAGCAGCCTCTTAGAGAGAGAAAAATAACCCAGAGACTTCATCCCGGTGCTTGACTCGCACTAGGCAGCGCTCGGAAGGAGCAGGACTCGGCAGGAATTTGCATGCTTCGCTTTGCAAGTTTGTTTTATAAACCCCCGGCTTCGTTCCCCGGCTCGCAGAGCTTCCCAAGCCAATTAGATTACACAAGCAGATGAAGTCAATTGCAGACGAGCACAAAAAGCTGCTGTTTGATCTGGGTTCGGAGAAACACCCTCCATCTAGTAGTAGAAGCTAATGAAGGCCGACAGCTCAGGAGGCAGGAGAATTTGGCTGCGCAGGGCTGGGACTTCAAGGACACCCCCAGCCTCGGTGCAGGCGAAAGAGTGACTGGACAGTGAACCTGCAGTGCCAGCCGTGCCGAGCAAGTCAGATCTTCAGAGACCTCTTCTAGACCATCCTTTCCACCCCTGTGCCCTCTTCCCCTGCAGCCTCCCCCAGCACAGGCATCTCGGTTCTCTCCACGCTACTTCGTTTTATTTTAGTTTTCTTCCTGCTCGCTGAGAAGTTGCTGCTGGGATTAAAAAGGCATCGGGCAAATCATCGGTATGAAAGAGACACACTGAGAAGAGAGCAGATTAACCCACTCTGCAGAGAAAACTCCTCATTTCTGGAGTGTTTGTTTTGAAAATGTCACTTCAACGGGTCACAGAATTCATGAATAAAATCCCATCCTTATTTCCATTCAAAAAGGAATAAAGATTTATTACCCAGCCTCACCAGGAAAGCAGTATTGACCCACCGATGAGTCAAGGTCTACAGCATTGCATGCAAGAATATTTATTGCTTTTAATTACCATAAACTAGCAAGGAACTTGTTTTAATAGGTTTTTATTATTATTGTTTTATTGTACTGTGGAAAATGTAAGTGCAGAGAAAAGAAAGACCGAATTGCCAGCAAAGCCTCCTGAGGATATATAGTGATGGAATGAAAGACAGCTTGATGCTGATGGGTTAAACAAAAGGTCACTGGCACTCAAGAAATCTTGGCAGCACATTGGTAAACCCCCTTTGAAGCATTGTTAACCCCATTTTACTGATGAGGAAAACAGAGGCAGGGAATAGCCCTAAAGATCTCCAAAGACAGTATCTGGGATCCACGGAGGAGGAAATTCAGTATCTAAATATCAGAAAATTTTGTCCTACACGGTTGCTTTTAGTTTGCAAACTGGAACTGGTGAATTCAGAAGTGTAGGGGTACTCTGGCACTAGAAATGAACATTTAGAGGGCAGCTGGCTGATGCCACTCTCTGAAACCACCTGCGGGATCTGGAGACATGTGAGCTCCACAGGGTAACCCAAGTGTTACCCACTGGACATCCCTTGCTCAGAAGAAGGTGAAGACCACCACCTCATATCTACATCGCATTCGTTATGCATGGGCATTTCTCAGAAAAAGCCTTTCTTGGCAGGCTGTGTTTGAATGCACGTGTGCTGCAGGGCAAGGAGAGCTAGTCATCATGTTACCTGCTCTCTCCTTTCACACATCCAACCTTCCTTCCCGGCCAATGGTGACGGGAACCTTTCAGTCGGAGAAATGTAAGGCAGGCTTGGTGCAACAGCAGGTGATTGACAGGCAGCCTGTGATAATGAAGTCCATTTTTATTTTTTATCTCTTGTCGAGGTACAAGGACTCGGCCAGTGTCCCAGGTAATGAGTGTTCCCTTTCCCTCTCCCTCGCTTGGATATGAAAGTGTGTGTAGCCATGTGTAGCTGTGTTAACACTACATTACTAAAACCAATCCCGGGAGCCCGTTACTGCTGCACACCTCACCGACTCCAGCACTTCCTCACGTTGATTTGCATTCATGCAGTTTGTGTAAACAACGCTGTTCGGGGAATAACTGCAGCCAGGAACGCAGCTCGGCTGCTCAGCCTCAGGAGCTCAGCAGCATCCCTCGGTTGCTGCTGCAGGGCTGGAGCACACTGCTAGGGGGGACAACCCAGCTCCATTCCCCAAAATGGAGGATGCTGCTGCACCCCAACCTTTCTGCCTCTATCCCCAGCCCAAGAAGCCAAGGATGTCTCACTGGAGACTGGTTTTCAAGGGGCCTTTCCATCCTGACATGAAAAACTGATGAAAAAGCCTTAAAGGAGAGCTCAATTTTCATGCATTCATGACGCTTACATGTGGGGCCCTTTGGGGAGATAATGTGTTTCGGGTTGTATTTATTGGAGCTCTCTCTAGGTGTTGATAGAGAAAGGCAGACACTTCCAGAAATGGATTCGAATTTTCGATGGTCTGATTTACTTATAAGATAATTGACTCCCCCCTATACATAGGACGTGCGAGGTGATTGCATCACTCCCCCCATTAGGTGAGATGATAAACCCATATCCATCAAGCTCATGCCCCTCTTCTCCAAGGACAGGCTCAGGATTTGTGATGTTTAGCCCCAATTCAGTTAAACAAGAACCCCAGTGTACACCCTGATCAGAAGTATCATAAGAAAAAGTCTTCAGTATGAAATCAGGTAAAACTCTGCCTGTTTCAAATGTGCTTTGACCCACGCTCAGAGATCTAAAGCCCAAAGAAATGCTCACACGCACATGTTTGAAGTGAAGCTGCTATTGATCACCATGCCGCAGGGATAGCATACTCATGCTTGACCACCATAATTTCCTCATGATGTATTTGCTTCATCTCTCCTTGACTTCTGCAGGCAGGGGCAATGTCTTTAGAAGCACCACCTGGGAACTTCATGTTAATTAGTCATAAGCTTACATAAAACTCTCAGGTGGAGACTACCATACCAGATCAAGGTGGGGTTTTTTCTCTCAGAGTAAGAACAAAAACAGCTAAAAGCACTAAATATTAAAGGGATTAAAACTGAAATTTTCTGATCTTTTAAGGATTCACATAAAGCCTGGTCTGGAGTTGCAATCTTACATCCAGATTTGGATCCATATCCATTCCTAAACGTAGCCTAGAAGATGATACGTTTACAATTTTCTTCTCCTGAAATTTAAATTCCAAGAAAATGTTGGCAGAGTCTCCACAGATTTCTGAAGTCTGCATCTTTGCTTTACACTTAGGCCTTTCTCAATCCTTCTATTTTTTTGCTTTTTCTTTAGCTGAGCTGAAGTAACTCAGATTAACAACACACACTCTATTTAATTGGCTTCATATGGTTCTATTTTAACATTTGGATTAGAATAATATTTCAGAAAATGACTGCTATTATTTTTTTAACAGATGGTGAAAGATCCACCAACAGAGGAAGTGAGTCACAAGTTGTACTGTAAATAATAAATAATAATAATAATAGTTCTGCTGACAGTGTAACAAGGGCTCCGATTTGCTATCACACAGGAAAGCTAATAAACCAAAGTGGAAAGCGTCTCAGAAATCTTTTGTTTTAATTAGCAATGAACAAATTCATTCTGCCAAATGCTGAACCCACTGGAACACTGGTGGTTTCGCATTTTGCTTAGGAGACAATTTGAAACAGTAAGGAGGAGTTGGAGGGGACAGCCAAACTCTAATGAGAAAATACAGTACATGCATCTCCAGCTGGGCTTCTTTCAGGGCCATTTCACAAGTAGGGAAATAAAAAAATGCTGAAAAAATAATAGCAATTACAATATGAATTCATGCATGTCTCCAGAGCAGTGGCCTTTGCTTAGTACGAGCCCCTCAGTACAGTCTATTTCCCTTTAAAACGCCCATGTATAAGTATCCTTTCTTATCATATTTGCTCATGGTTGGATGCTACACTTCACCCTGCAGCCACCTGAGTGGATTTGCACATGTTCTTCCTACCCATGCTCCGCACAGGCTTAGAGCAGCTGTATGCTGTGCATGCCCTGCCACAAAACCCTGCACGCTCCCAAAGGGCTGAGGAGAATCAGGGCAGCAGTAAGAGGATGGACCCCAAGAGAAAAATTCAGCTTGCTCACAGATGGACTCTTCTGAGCTTCTCCATGGTGTGGGTAGGGATATCAGGTGGTGAGATACTGGGTCCAGGCTTAAATTTCTGCCAGCTGGTAGATGTTTTTTAATGGGCACAGTCTGATATGGCTCTTGTGCATCTTCGGGCAAGCAGGTGAAGTACAATAGGTTCGGGGCTAAAGAAGACGCTATCAAGGCCCTACTGCAAGAGAAAAGGGTTATCATGCAGCAAGCTGTGCTCTACCTGGGTAATGCCTATACATCACCGCTGGCTCCAGAGATGTTCAGCCAAATCACTGAAGAGCATGTACTATATCATTTAGATCTAATGCTCTATGTAATACCTTCGGTAGCTGGACACCATGGTAATTGATTCTGTAGGCAAAGAGGTGAAAGAATGGATGTACATACAGAAGACCTTGGCAGAAAAGAAGGTTTGGCAAGCTAACAACTCTGAGTCTATGCCATGCCCTCATTTCCTCCATGTCTGTTTGATTGCCATTGTAGTGAATAAAATTTTTACAACCAGTGAGAGTTTTGGTTGTCTGTTGCTAGCAGAGAATGGACCAAATACACACAACACTGCCCACTCCTGTTGTTGGTTCACAATCACACTGTGGCTTGCTGACAGTGGGCTTAAAAAATAAGTTCTCTGTTTTTTGAAAAAGCTGGATTTACTTTCTTGGCTCATGTAACAGAGCAAGGAAATGCAGGCCCAGATTTTAACAGCCCTGCCACCAACTTTTCTTGGCAAAGGAGTGGTCTCAACTTTTATCCATGGGAGACTTTTTGTCAATGTCACCCTCCTTCTCTCCCCAAGATCTTGCAAATTCAGAAATTACTTTGGGGATGAAGTCAACATGAAAAGGGTTTCATCACTTTAGATGTCTCCAGGTTTGCTTAGCTGCCACTGRTAGGAATCACCAGCAGCTTCTAACTCACTTTTGCTTGTCAGAACTCACTGCATCCTTTATCATGCTGAGAAAGTGGAAYAGAATGGAGACAGAGCAAAGATGCTCACTGTCCACGAGGAGCTGTATGTCTGAACTATTGCAAGCAGCCAAGGAAACTGGACCAATGTGCCACTAATATCTGCAGCTTCCCTCCCAGACTACAGAGCAAAGTGGAGCTCTACCAAGGAGCATTTCCTTTATTAGAAATGACTGATGTCCCTCACATTGCCAGAGACCAGCAAAGGACCCTTCTCTGAGCCAGGCTGTCTGACATATAGTGGCTGCCTTCTTACAACCTTTTGTAGACAGAGAAACATGAATGATTTGTTCTCTTTCTTTGCTGTGCACAGAAGCATCTGGACCTATTCCACCATTTCCCTGTCTCTCCAGCGACCTTACGACTACATAAAACTACCTACTGCCATAGTACCTGAGTGACCCCTGTATAAAACTGACGGGAGACAAGAAGCCCCAACAGACTTGGGAGATAAAGGAAAGGAGGAACAGAGGCAGCCTGGATGAGCTAAGTTGCAGTACAATACCAAGCTGCTGAAGCCTCACTATCGCACAGGTATGCCAGGCCCTGATTTGCTCTATCTGTGGAGTATAACTCAACATCTGAACTCCAGCAAATTCTCTGCAATTTACTCTGCAAATTCAGGTTTGATGGGACATCAAGGGCTCAAGCCCACAATGAGCTTGTTATCTCCTTCAGTGACTGAGTGCTTTAGATTTCCCCAGTGGGGACTCATTCTGACTAGATGTAGGTGTCATTTTCTACATCTGAGTGAATCATCTGGACTCCCTTCATCATCAAGGGAAAGAAGTAACACACCTAGGGCATGACTCATCTGACTTATTAGATGTGTCCYTTATGCACAACCAGGGTGCAAGTAATCACCTGTCCTGTATAGTTGCTGAGATGAAGAGGAACATACACTTGGAAAAATTCACAACAGGTTAAGCCTGTGCCAGATTTTGACACTTACCCTATCCTTACCCCAGAGCCTATCTCAGAAGGTATCTGAATTTCTGAATTCCTCTCATAATTAATTCATAGCTAATCTTGAATAGGTGTGATTTTAATAATCATTCAGTAGATCTAATACTGCAGAATTGCTGCACCATTGAACTTGAAATTACATGAAATGAGACAGCTATTTAAATAATGGCCTCTTCTGAGCTTGGGTGTTTGGGTTTTTTTGTTACAGAGATATCCAGAAGCAGTAAGCCACTGTCATGATGTTACACCATTTCTGCAGCCATGTAGCCAAGCCATTAATATGTTTTAGTGAGTTACAATCTACCTGGGAAGCTACTTGCCTATTTATCTGCAGTTTCACAAATGATAATAAGAAAGCATCTATTCATTGCTTAGAGCTTTCTATTGTAGAATTAAAAATATGATAGTGGCTCCTCTTTGTATTTATTAATCAGCTATAAAAAAGTAAAATATTGAGCTTTAAATTACTTTGTACATTAGATAGTTAATGGTCATCTCAGTTAGCTGTACTTCCCCCGCAATTCTTTTTAATGAAATTATGTGCTTCTGGTCCAAAGTTGGGGACAACATGCATACAATGTGCACTGACTCAAACATTGTACGTGTCATGTAAAATACTCTCAGTGTAGCTTTACTTCTTTAACTGAAGCTAAATCTGGAATAAACCTGCTCTCCTCAAGTTTTTTTTAACTTCTCACCGTCAAAATGACTGATGGATTGCAATGAGTAAATAAGTGGAGTTTTAATACAAGCTATGATTGAGGAAAGATCTTTAAAGTGACTTAACAACTGAGAAAATGACTAATCATGACTAACAACCAAATAGCAATACATCTGGGGACACAGAGAAATTCAGATTTCTTTAAAGCATCTTATGTTGCAGCCATACCTGAGCCCCCTGGAAATAAAAGAATGGAGATTTGTCTTTTCAAGTTTATTTTTGCCCACACAATTCATATAAATGTCCATATGAACTGGAGGATGAGCAAAGGTACAAAATTTATGAGTGTCCTTAGGATGATTTTGCCTAGGTTACCTATAAGGATTTCAGTGCCATTTATCAATGGAGATAGAGAGCCTAATCAATTTTAATTTAAAAGTCTCCTATATTGCASTGATTTTGTTCCGTAAGTTTATAGCATGTTCCAGACATCTTATTTGCTACAATGGCAGACAGTAGAACCGCTTTTTCTTACAGCACCGGTAATATGTTCTAGCATATTTTCTCATGGGATTTATACATCGGTATTTTCATCCACTTCATTAGATTTACCCTCTTGCCTTTTTATTTTATATTTCAGATTGTTTTCTGCCATCAAGTCCATCCATTGGCCTGTGGCTCGCTGTAGGCTTTGGGTTGCTCTTTTGAAGGCTTGGTGGGGAAAGGATGAAAAACAGCAGAAAATACCAACTCTACAATGAGAAATGTGTATGCAAGGACAAGRCTTAACAGGATTACCCAAAAGGACCAAACAATTCCTAGCCCAGCCAGATGTACAACCCACAGTATGTGTCTAGAAGTGAAAAGATTTTCCAGCTGAGTCAGACAAGGCTATATATCATTGTGAAAAGATTATAATTAAGGATGGAGCTTCACAGTCCTACATCGTTACAAGAAGTCATGTGCTTCAGTTTGCAAGCGGCCACGAGAAGGGTCAGACCAGAATACTCTGAAGAGGAACTGRTGAAAGATACTGGATGGGGAAAATCCTACGTCTGGGCTATGAAAAGTAACTACAGAAGAAGACACTTCTGTGCACCCCCAGTGGGGTGGTGGCTGAGTGGTCCACCACTGCAAAAATTTAATACCCTGGCCTATGTTTGAATCTGTTTGGTGTCATATGGGGCACTGATTCTCATGAGCACCCATTCTTTTGGCAGTTAATTGCTAGATCATTTAAAACATGCTTTCTGGGAGGACCTGCCATTCTCAAGACACTTAAATGTGATGCCATCCAGCCAAGGAAGAGAAATTATGACGTTCTTCAGGAAAGCAGCACAGCTCAATCACTGGGAGTTGCACACCCCACAATCAAAAAGCTGATCTATTTTATATTAACTTCGGACATGAGGTAAGTTAGAAACCATCAGCATCTCCATGGTAGGATAGGGATTTATAACATTAAAGACTGACTTGAAAAGGTAGAGTTTCCCTCCTTGCTCCACACGCATCCTGTGCCTGGCAGCAGGAATAGCCCCGCAGTCCAACTAACAAAATAATCACCTTGCAGATRTTCTGCAGACCTCAGGGAAAGCAAAATGGTTGATGACTCACTTCAGGACTTGTGTTTTACTCCAGTTGGCCCATGCCCAACCCAGCTCCAGGTCAGTTTCCTTCCTAGGTCTTCYTTATCTATAAGGGAAAAAATAAAGATGGCATTTTTTCAGAGCTCCATCTGGAYCTGACTCCAACAGATAGACTTACACCATCTTTTCCGCTCCCCTGCCCYGGGTCTCTGGTACCCATCTACGCTCTGGGCCCTTGTGTGGTGTTTAGCAGAGTGATGTCTCCCTGTGGGAAAGACTCTGCTATTGAGTATGGGAATATGGAGCAGGAGGAGAAACACTGGAGAGAGAGCCTTGACTTAGAGAGATTTTCATCACCATGTGCCACCATCYGTGACCCCTTGCATGACGAGCCAAGGGGCTTTTCTGATTCCAATTCTGATTTGATAAGTGGAGGGAAGCATTGGTTTTTATAGCCCTGTTGAACATAAACATTGATTTTTAAGGCCTAATCGTCTGCTGCAGCTGAACAACATCCAAGGATTTTTTTTATTATTATTTTTGTAGCTGAAATTGATCAGCTGGAGAAGGGAGGAATAAAAAGGAAGCAGAGAAACAGCTGCAACTTCGTTTTCTATGTTGCCCAGGCAAGGATGCTGCCGCTCTGTCACTCACACAGCCCCCACTCTGCTGGGATGCTGCCGGCAGCCAAGGATGTGCTGCTGAATGAGCCCTTGTCAGCTGCCATCCTCGCTGGCTGGCTGGCTCGTAGCTCCTATTTAGCTTCCTCGCTGGCTCCCTCATAAATATTCACACCACACAGCCAGCGGAAGACATTGTTTTTTCCTTAATTTCCATATTCAGCATGACATCAAAAATGATTCAGAGATGGGTTCAGCAGGGGCTGTGCATCCAGGGAAGAGAACAAGAGAGAGCAAGTTGTATGTGTTGGGTGGAGGTGGGGGAAAGAAGACAAGAGCACGCAGCAATGAGGGAGACGGGGAACAAGGTGAGGARCATGATGGAGGTAAAGAAAGAGAGCTGGGGATTAACTTGGTCGAACAATCACAGCAAAATGAAGCTGTTCCCATTCATAACCCAGGCGATCCATGTCCTCATCAGGAGGTTTTCATAAGTGATTAATGGTTAATTTGTTAAAATTCAATGAAATCTTGTTTCCTCTCTTTAAATTAGAACTCAGGGAGAGAGGGAGAGAGAGACAGTCCAAGCCATCCCCTGCTGCTTCTCGACAGAATATAATTCRTCTGCCAGAACTGGCTATTGCTTTCAAAGGATTACAAATGAAATAGAAACATAGCCCGGGGCAACAGCCACAGAGCTCTGGAAGGCTCAGCCGAGTCAAAGGGGCAGAGGGGAGACCTCGAACCCCTGGGTGCATTGGCACACAATCTTTGGAATAAAGCCAGAATCAGCATGGTCGAATCATGGGCAGCTCAGTCCTACACTGAATCCTAATCTCCTGCCACGGGACRTGATTTCCACTGCTTGCACTGTGATAAGGAAGGCCCAGGATGAGCCACTAGCCCTGAAAATGCATGGGGGGTGACTTCTATGTATTGCATCCGTAAAGGTTTGGGAGACACGGGCACTACTTTATGAAGCAGAACGGAAGGAGCATTTCATGGGACACACACACACATTGGAGATTGGACTACTTTTTGCTCCTTCTTGCTTTATTTCATTAGTRAGACATTTTAATGAGATGGTATGTAACCACTGCTTATAGAGAGAAAAATATATATAATTGGTTGTGAGCCATTACAGAGACAACCCTACTCCAGCTGTCAGACTAATTTGCTTCTATATAAAATCATTATCCTTATGAGATATTTCAGTGTATCTCAAGCCACTGAATCTGACATTAGATGTCATGTTCCAAACCACAGACCTTGCCCTTATTTGCCTGAGACAAAGAACGTCAAAGATTCATAGCTTCCATTGACAGAAAGGGATTTAGTCAACAGTACTCTAGTGGTAGGTATCACAACACACAATTCAGTACCTYAGGACTGTCTCTTAGACAGACATCCAGGCTKGAGAGAAAGCCAGTGAGAAATAGCAAATTCTCTACTTTCCATAGTAGATGTTCTAATAATTAATTAATACTTTTMAAAAAAAAAMCAAACCCATACTTCATTTTCCACTCAATTCAGTACTGTGTCAGTTAACAACTATGTGATGTTGCTACAATATCTGCTAGGCTGAAAAAGACTCTTTTACTGATTTTTCTAAGCATAAATGGAAGGGCTTTTAAGACTTCAAAATATTTAAAAAATATCTTCATTCTAATTTTAACAGAAATGTTAGGGGTTCTTTCAGGTTTTCTTCTGTGATTTTATGAAGGATGCAGAAAATTTAATTGTCTCTATTTGTTAAGCTGAAATGCATCAGTGCAAACTCTTAGTGAACTTTCAGGATTCCCCCTTTTTCCAGGGACTGTGTTTCAGCAGAAGTTCAGCTACTAATTTATACTAACTTCTTTTTTTCTGAACTGAAATCTGTTTACCTGACAATTCTCAATGCACTCCATTTGAAAGCTCTGTCTTATATACATCTTCCTAAAGGAAAAATCATGGAAAATACTTTAAATTATTATTCATTTTCAGATGGCACCTCCAGTTCAGTTACATGGCTTCTCCCCACCACGTAACTAGTAAAAAATGCAATTGTTTTCAACCACTGTTGAAAGCATGAATGTAATAGACCTCTGTTGCTATGAAAAACACGAAAAGAGCATTAGCTCATTTGGTGAGCAACACGCAAGATTATTGCAGTGACACCAAGGCCTATTTATGTGGTTTAGGTACATTATAGTCAACATCAGTACTGAGGTTTATGTTTTTCTGCCATGGAGAATCTAGCCTTTAATTATGGTGGAAGAGGCATTCTAATTCTATTCCCTAATTATAAAAGATTAAAACTTGTTCTTCGCAAATACTCTTATGAGTAAAATTTTTCAAGATTCTTCCCTGCAAAGTATGAGATTTTMTTTTTAATTTTTGTAGGGGAAGAAACACCCTTCTCAATAAGTATATGGGTACTGGGCCACTTTAAGGTTAGCTGTGCGTGAAATAAAAAGCTGAATTTATTCAGACATTGAAAAATTCTTCTGAGGTTTTGTGGGGTTTCTTGTTGGTGACTGAGAGTACTGACTGATTTTCATATACTTAATGGCTTAAGATACACTTGTCTTTGCTTTTATGCAGTGTTATCACTGTATAAAGGCCCAACACTTTGATTTAGCACAATTTTTGGACAGTGATGCATTTCCACTACAAGGAAAAGTGAAAAAAATAGACCCCCAGTTTACTGACTGCAGAAGTATACCCTGAAAAGTGTTGCTTTTCCAACCTATAGATGTCATGCTGTCTTGCATTACAATTTCCTGTGCTGTTACGTTCTATAATCACATTTCCCCAATTTTTCCTGTCTGTATTTTTGCTGTTTCTGCTAAGACCTGTGACAAGAGGTTCCAATCAAGATTGAGACCCTACTGTGCCAGACACAAAACAAAACCTTGTAAGACCCAGTCCTTGYCCCCAGTAGGTTGAATGCTGCAGAGGAAAAGCAGACAGAGTCGGAAGGCAATCAAGAGGTGCAGAGATAGTACGTGGCTCATTTACATTCTTTTGGCAGGTCACAGGCAAACCATTAAATTCTGTAACTTCTACCCTACCTCTCTCTGATGCTGAATTACACTGAATTCCACGTGTGTGACAAACCGTACAAGGACTAGAAACGCAGAATGGAAAAGGGGTCTGTGGGTGCTCAACATAGGTATTCTGTTATTTGAGTCACGATGTTATTTGGTCTCTGAATTGGGATTTAGAGGCCTAAAACTTCCAAGCTTGGAAATATTGACCCTTCGTCTTGTGAAATGTTCTGGCTTTTGTGTGTTTACAGCATTCACCTCAACTCTGCATTTAAATAAATGCTTGTGTTTAATGATTACTCCTTATCTCTTCCATACAGTGTTAATAAGAAATTGAAAATACTTCTGCTGTACTGCATGATCCATTGCACCTGGGCATCACCTTTCAAGAAATGACATTTCCTGAATACTGCTCATTAAGATTCACAAGAACCTTGTGATACATATAAATCTTATGAGTCCTAGATTAAAGATGGGTAGCTGAATAAGAGGCATGTGGAGTGATTCTCCAAGAAGGAGCACAGCAAGAAAATGTCAGAGCAATGAATGGCATGCAAATATTTTCTTTCCAGTTCCTTTTAGACAATATCCCCACTGAATCCAGTGAGAAGTAATACACTATACCCAATACTCAGCTCACTCAAACTGACATAAACATTGTGAATTCATTGGAGTTATGCTGATTTACACCAACACAATAGCCAGTCCATCATACTTATTCAAATTTAAATATTTTTCCCCTTCTTTGACTTAATCAGAGTTGTTTTCCCCCTGGAGCATCAATAATGAAATATTTGAAGTATTTATTTATTGCAAATTCTCACTTTAATCAAGTGATTCTTCAGTGGACCTCGTTTAGCCTTGAAGTAATTGTTTTACTGATGCTTCAGCATAAAGAGATTGGACAATTCCTGATTAATAAGTTTCAAAATGTATTGTCTAGAACATGCAAGCAGAGCATCACTCTTAAAAATATGGCCACATGGATGACAGAGTATCTAGGCTGTGGAGCAGATGTAAGCATGCCAGTAGAGCTAGAATTAAAAGCTTGATCATTTTTCTCCTGTTTGTAGCAGGATCCACAGCAGAGGTGGATCGTCAGTGAGAATTCTCCTGCTTCCTTTTAATGAGTTTTCAACTCATTAATATTTGCATTATTCAAATCAATGACAACAAGGTTAGAGGCTTCCACTGGTTGTTGCAACATTTTGGATTGATTGACGAGTTTTCAGAGAAGAATGTAAGGAGTGAGAAAGAGATAAGAAAAAGCAGTGTACAGTCCTTGGAAATAACGGCCAATGGAGGATGAAGGCAGAGATCATTTTCAATGTGGGAGACAAGTGCCCTGGAGACGTTGAAAGAGATGAAAGGAGGGATGTTAGAGGCTGTATAGTAACTATGATTCTTCCTGGCCAGGACTAGGAAATTTAAGTGAATCAAGAGACATAAAAGAGGACCCAGCCAACACAGTGCACACACTGGWGCCACACAATTGCAACAAAGTGAGAGTCGCCAAGAAGAACTCCCTGGGCTCAAGCTGATTGCATATATATATRTAAAACAAGGAGCTCCCTGAGCCCAAAGTCCTTCTCTGCCAACACAGTGCCAAGCTGTTGAGCTGAGACATTTGCACTTTTGCCCAASACTGTGTTTTCTACACACTCCTGCAAGGTGCAGGTGTCCTGCAAAGGTAGCTCCATCCTTTGAGACGGGAGGGAAGAGGAGCTGGATATTGCCATTCCTCAATGATCTTCACTTTGAGATTCTTGGGACTCTTCAAAATGGCCATGTAGAGGATAACATCAAAGGAAAGCCAAGTTTTGTCTTTCCAGTTGATTTTTTTGAGGTTTCTTTTTACTTTTTGATGATCTCCAAGAAAAACTCATTAAAAGTTTCCTCTTCAGTCTGTTTCTGCTGAAAGTCCTACCCTTTCTCATTTGGTATAAATTTAGCTTTGGGACAGGATCTGTAAAACAACAGTGACTCATGACCAAATGGCTAGTATCACCAATGCTACATACCATTTTGGGGGAAGAAGGTGCAACACCTACAAAAGTGTGTTAGGAGTGAACTGGCCATTTTAGCAATTTTGGTAATGTCCCTGGACAGAGTCAGATCATCTGRCAGTGTCCAATAACTCTTGTTTCCTTTGCGTGGGCAAGGGCATAAGGAAAGTGTCAGTCTCGTCTTTGCTTAGCTGAATCACTGTCTTATCACAGCTCTTATAGCAGTCTGATAAGGCAAAACTGATGTGTCATATGGCCAAACTTTGCATTGCAGCAATCGTCTCATTCCCCATTTCCATCTCTTCTCCCACTCAAGCAGAACAGAGCCCATGCATCATTAATTTATGTTGCTTGTCATTCTTATCTGTCCCTAGGCATTTAAGACAGCAACAGAAACAAACATTAAAACTAAAATCCCGCATAGGCATTGAGGTTCAGAGATACTGCTTTGCAGAAAGGGAGGCAAATTTGCTGGCTCATTAAGACTGGGTATTTTCCTAATGGGAGTTTCCTCCATCTTTGCTTGCTTTTCCACCTATCAGGATGCAATTTTAGCTACTTAATACAGTCACCCTGATTTTGAAGGCACTCTTACATGCTGCTTCACCACTTTCTGGTGGTTGAAGAAATTGGTAAAGAATAACAAAATACTGCTAAGAATCCTCGCCTTGACTAGTCTCAACTCCACTGTCCCACTGTTTCCTGGCTTCCTGGAAGGGGTGGGTTTGAAAATGTTGAAAATGTTACAAGGTAGGGGGCTGAGAAACACATGCTTGTTGCTGTTAGCATTATTATCYGAGGAAGCATGAACACACAGATAGGCAGCTCGGGCTGATAGACACGCTGCGACTGGCCCTCAGATCTCTGAGAGAATAGCARAGAGTCCATCACTTCCTGCCAGTCTGTTAAGCAGCAGGGGAATAGAAAGGACACAGAGAGGTCAGTCTTTGCTCAACTCAAGGAATAATATGTATAAGGATGAAGGAGAGAGTTTCTAGCTTCAAACTGCAAGGAYGTGACTGATGCCACCTGAGAAGAGAGTAGCAAAGGCTCAGCAATGCCAGGATAACACTCTGGCTGAGACACAAAAAGAGCCTTTGAGCACATCTCTTCTGCAAGTCTGGCCAAAGCTCAGGGAACGAAGATAAGAGCCTGACCGATGCAGAGGAGACCAGTGTGCAGCCACAGCGAGTCCACAACAGCAGTTCAGTGAGGCAAAAGAGAAGTAGCTACAGGCCGTAGAGATTTCAGATCATTATCTCYACTACARGGTTGCTGTTGCTAAACCAGAACAGAGCTTTCTGCCAGGGTAAGAGCTTTTAAAAGCAGGAAAATATGCCTCTACCAGGAGTCTTTGCCTTGCATTCATATCTTGGCACTGTTATCCCAGAGGATCCCAAATCACTGGCAAGTTTTGGTGGTCAGGAAAAGAGACCTGGGAATCTCCTGAGCCCATGCAGTTGGGTCACTTCGGGCATGAGCCGCCGTCTGTCCCAGTTCCTGGACCGCAGCACTGGTACCGTTAGCAGGGTACCCGYACTGCTAGAGTTACAGACAGAGAACATGCGGGAGCTTTCACCAAGTCTCTTGATTCCATTTCCCTAAAATTCTTCGATTTAATCCAAAAGCATCCTGCTCCTAGGATTCCAGGTCTCTACCGACACGGCTAACAGCCTTACTTAATCCCAGCGTGGCTTTGCTCTAAGGAGGGAGATGCAGCTGCCAAAAGGAGTCTCCTCTCCTAACCTGCCTTCCCGCCGCGGGAGCGTGGCTCTGGGCTGTTTGGGCTGCAATCACTCCCTGATTTTCAGCACACGAAGGGCACGGGGTTGAACAAGATCCCGTTGCTGTTKTCAGGCGGTGGCACAGGCAAGGCATCACCGGGAGGGAATCCGTGCCGTTCGTGTCTCCCCGTCTGCCGTGGGGCACAGTCTGGAGGAAGCTGTCGCCACACGGGTCCTGGCTGATGTGGGCTTTCATACAGCGACGAGAGAGGCCTTTTAGGTAGGACTGTAAAATTCACTGTGCACCAGCAGATATAATAGATGAGGAAAACGTGGGGAGGGGCAGGGGGGAAATAAGTGAGAGCATACAAATTAAACAGCGGCATTTGAAATCTAATCAAATATTCCCTCAATTTACTCACCACCCCTGCAGTGCTGTGCAGCTTTATTAGGTTTTTATTCCATATTCTCTTTTAAAGTGACATTTACATTAATTTACAGTACTAACATGAAACCCTATTTAAAAGCTGAGAGTTTTTGTAACTTTTTACTTTTCAGCGGCTGTCCCTGAGTTTCCAACTGACTAATAAGGAGTCTTTAGTTTTATTTCATGTCTGCAGGAGCGGATCCRAAGTCTCTTAAAGGTAAGTTCCTGCTGCTTTTGTTAAATGTGGAAGGGAGACCACCTTGGYGGGTTCAGGTGGTAATTGGCTGCAAAGCAGAAATGGTCCGTTCCTGTAGCCCTCCATACTCCAAAGTGCCTTCAGTGCCTGTAATCAGTGCTGGAGTCTATTCCAGCTTCAAAACCAGGGACCAGYTCCATTTTGGGGGATGTACTGTAATCAAAGTGTCATACACTGGTAGGATTTTACTTCAGGTCAACAGAGAAGGACCTGGCTGGAAAAATGGGGTGAGCATATGCACCCAGAACAGGCATTTGAAAGTTAATTTCCCATCATTTTCTTGGCTTTCTCTCTTTTCTCTTTTTTTTTTTTTTTTGTTTTGTTTTTTCCCCAGAAAATATTAACAAGTTAGTAGCAGTGCCCAGTGCATTATCCAGGAGCAGGAAAGGTGCTGGCACCTTCTTGCCTTGGCCAGAAGCGAGAGCAGAGGATTTCTTGYGCGGTCCTGGGACAGGACAGATGTGCAGTTCGCAGACACAGATTCTCTGTGGTGATCTAATTTATCCCCTTTTCCTACAATTTCTTTTCTTTTTTTTTTTATTCCCTAATTAACGCAGGTAATGAATTGCATATGGCCATGGCATTTACTTCTCTGTGTGAAATCTGTAGCAGCTGCATTGTTTATCAGTTCAATATGTTTACTACAGATGCCATTTCTGTGTGACAATTAAGTTGTTTAAAATCTCCTTTTCCCACCCGCTATGTCCCTCCTCAGCCTTCCCATCTTCTTTCCAACATGCATCATTGCAACCTGATTCCTTTTCCAGCCTGATGCCACACTCCAGCTAAAAGATCAAATCTGCCAGAGGTCTGAACCCTGTGTGGCCATTTAAACTGATAGAAAGTTCTGAAATACTACCGTATTTTCACTCCCACCAAACGCAAGGTAAACTGACCACCGAGGGTGCAAATGATGAAAATCAGACCCA
The DNA here is from genome assembly GCA_030449065.1 of Oceanodroma leucorhoa. Taxonomy (NCBI): domain Eukaryota; kingdom Metazoa; phylum Chordata; class Aves; order Procellariiformes; genus Oceanodroma; species Oceanodroma leucorhoa. The sequence goes on from JASVER010000051.1 coordinate 4,076,402, forward strand.
CAGCCTTTTGCGTGAGACTAACAAAAATTGATTTACCTCCTTTCACTTAACCACGAGTGGATCCTACACATCTTTGGAGAAATATTGTGCTCTTCAGACCTTTTCAAGTATAATGACATCTGAAATGTACATACTTTACCGGTGCTATTGAACTGGACTGTGAAATAATCTTTGAACCATGTCAATATGGCAAAACACACAGAGGGGGCATGATTTACTGAGGCCATAATTAAACACTGAATTTGCCTCTCYTCTGGGCTCAGCTGAATTCCCGTCAGCAGCCTCTACAGCAAATTGTTGCAACCTAATGTCCTATGTGTTTGGATTTTGTTAATTTATTTCCTGCACCTCATTTTCCTGGAACGAGTGCAGTTATTTATGGCACAGCAGCAAACACTTTACATTTATGGGGGGTTATGAATTTCAGTAATGGGTTTTGTGGCAATTTAATCTGTCCCAACTATGAGGCATTTTACAATGACAATTAAATTATTATTAAAAAAATAAACCTCAAATGACATTCTTATCGCTTATCAACATATCAAAAGTTTCACCGTGTTGCATTTTTGGACTAGGTTATAAATATTCCTCTGTACTTTTTAGAGAATCCTTGCTATAAACTCTGAGTGAACTTAATTAACTTCCATAGCTTATTTGAAAGGAAAATTCTTTACACATTCTAGTGTCAGTGAATGAAACGTTTTTTTAAAAAGTTGGTTTATGATATGCAAAWGTGTATGCCGATGCTTAATATTTAAAGACTTAAATTTTATGTACTACATTGACTCCTGAAGAGCAAAGCACCCATGGGGTGGGAGTGGTAAATTTGTGATTTTTCTTGTCCTAACCTCATGGGGGAAAAAGCTTTTATTTCCATTGGTCAGCACTGTCTATGAAAAATGATCAAAAAATCTGTCAAGTATGTTAATTTACACTCCATTAAATTAATTTTAATGCTGGCCTGCTGAGTAGCTAATTTTCAGAGCTAAATATCTTGGCTCTTTCAAAACATTTTTTTTCTCCTCCAAAATACCCAGAATGCTTCACTTCTTTTGGGGRAGCTAGGGACTTACATCTTCTTCAAGATTCAATATAGATGTGCAACTCYGCATGTGAGAAAGAGAACATAAATTCCCCCTCTCCAGAGAGTGGCAAATGAAAACTTTCATTACAAAAGTCTCCTCAAAGTTATTTTCAAATCTCTGTCTGAAAAAATGACCCTTAATGCACTGATTATGGTAATGCCTAGAGGCTCAGAGAGATTGGGACTATATTTTGCTAAGTGCTATATAAAATATCAGATGGAACCTATTCTAAAGAGCCTGCTATCTCAGAAGACAAGGCAGACAAAAGGCTGGCTAAAAAGAGAGGAATTACACCTATCTGCAGATAAAGCAGGCTATTCTAATCATCATGGCGCTATCAGAAGGCTTGTGATCAATTCCTTGTTCATCTGCCACCTCCTCCAATCCCCCACAAGCCACAATTATGATTTTAGGCAAGTCAGGGAGTCTCTCCATGTCTCCATTCCCCCTCTGYGAAACAGTGGCAATAGCACTGCCCATCTCATGGAGGAGTTCTGAGGATGAAATCGCAACTGAGTGAAGGAAGACACATAGGTCGTGTACAAAGTCTGCCCTCAGCTGACCACATTTCTAGCCACAAGAGACTACTGTCTTCTAGATATATACGTGCATATGTGTGTTACATGCTGTAAGCACTCATACCCCCTGGGCAACAGCTAGCTCTCAGCTGTGAAGCCTCAGCAAGATCACAGGACTAGATGAACCCTTGTTCTCCTTCAGGAAAGCAGTCTGCAGTGAATACAATTTCCTTCCTGCTTTTAAGTTCCCCACATCATCTAAGAACAACTGTATTCTCTGATTTTGGAATGTGTGGAAACTGCTTCCCATACGCATCACCTTGTATCCAAATTTTCCCCAAAATAMGTGAGAGGCAGAAAAGAGCTTTAGGTCCTCAGCTAAAGACCTCAGCTAGTGGTGACTACTGATTTGCCTTGGTCTCTTCTATTTAACTAAAACAGGAGAGTTCCTAGATTCAATGCCAAATTGGTGTAGCTTCGATATTGTGAMGGATCAGAGCGTTTAACCTAACATTCCTGCCCCAGCATACATCCATACAACCTGTTTTTTTCAGACAGCTGAACTTGGCTAAAGTGCAACCTGCTGTTGAGCCAAAACCTTATTTTTTGAGCTTATATCTTTTAGCATCGACTGGAGCATCCAGTACCCAATAGCCTGCATGAACAGAGGAACTAGAAACTTAGCTTCCATTCACAAGGAATTAAAATCATATGTGCTGTCAGCCACAAAGCTTGCTGTTACCTGGGACCTGTACCGAGTCTGTTGGAGACATTGCAAATCTTAGTATTATTTTCAGCCCACCCTGAGGATGCCTTTCTCCACTGGGATATGTAACACAGTCTTCAACAATTTGTCTTTAAGCAAGAAAACATTACCTGTAAAGAGAAAAATCCACCTGTAGGAAAATGAGATTCCCTGGGGTAAGGGAATCATCCACCYTGATAAATCAAACTGCACTCCTTAGCAGCTGAAAGGCAGTCTTGTAACTCATAAATCTATTGAAGACATCCTGCAGGTGTTCCAAAGAAGCATCCCAGCACCTGCCCAGGTCAAGAGGATTTTCCTGCTTAATTAACAAAGCTATTTTGTTTTCCTCTCTTTAATTCCAAAATTGTAAGTAATTGGGGAATCATCTTACAGAGATCAAAAGGTCTTGATTGCTRGTAAGCAGCCCCTAGGTTAAATTCAGCCATGGAAGCCTTCCTCTGGTGGCRAGAAGAGAAATGTTTACTAGGAACTACAACCCCTATGGTTCAAGCTTATGTCTCTGTCCCACTGTGCCTTTGAATTTAGCTACATTTTCTGCATTTAAAAAGTTGTAAAAAAATTTATAACTAAGATCTAAGGGAATTAAAGCAAAACTTTATAAATGCTTTGTTTCCAAAYGAAAATATGGAGGCACCTTCAGAAGCTTTGTTCTCTTTTCACTTATGTTTTTTTATTCTACCTTCAGAAGAAAAAACCTAGCAAGAGAGGGTTTCCTCCCTCAGGCTGCTTGGTGAACGCACATGGTTTTCAAGACGGCCCCATGGAGTTCACTAGCAACAACTTCAATGCTCCTAAAATTTCGGTGGCACTGCACGAGAGTCTGGAAACTTGGGGTAAAAAGAAAAAAAGCCTGTGAAATATGGTTTGGAGCAATGTCTTTTTTTCACTCTCAGGATATGGAAAGAAGAGCTTATGTTTTGTATATGATTTTCCTCTCTTGAATTAAACCTTTTTTTTTTTATTAACACTCTGGATAGATTTCTAAAATGAATTAACAGTTCTGCCAAAATGGTTATTGGGGCAAGGCATGCTTGTCCTTTAGAGAATTTGGGAAGGTGATGTGTCACTCGCTATGAAGAATTCATGACAAGTTCTGAAGAACAGTCAGAAGAGCACAGAAATTCACGCTCTGGAGTACATCTTCACTGCAAGCAGAAAGTGACAGCATCTGCACAGAGATTTTCTTCCTCAAAAACAAGGGGTAAAGGAAGGAGAAACTTTCTGAATTCACATAGTCAAACACTGAAAAATGCCCACGGTCTAGGCTGGACTGATTCTTTCTGAAATCCATCTGCACCAGGAGAACTGGAGCTGTGACCAATACATTATCTTTGGGTCAGCTGTGGATCGAGTTGAATTTGGAAGGRGAAATCTTAGGTCACAGATAGGTGACCTCAGGCAGCCAAACAGGCTCCCCTCCAGCCATCATTGCACTTAATGGGTCTGGAGACGATATATGACTCCTTCTCCCACAAACTGTAAACCTGATAAGAAATTAACTATGGACAAGAAAAGGGCTTTTTCTTTTTAAAGAAGCATCACAGAATAAGCATTAAATGAACTTAAAACTCAGCCRCACAGAGAAAGTTGTAGCACATGGATTTGGTGACAACAGATGCTGTAATTCTGCGTGTCTCCAACAAGATGCCAATTGCTACAGTTAGCATGCAACACGTTTCATTTCAGTAACCTGAATTTATGTGAATCGTGAATTGTTAAAGGTAGTTGTCCGGGTTCTTTTTATTATTAACATAAAGATGGATAGACAACTCTAAAATGTTGTTCATCCTATTTTATAAACCTTTGTTAGAGGAGCTGTCTGCCCCTCCCTTGGCTACAGAGGAAGCTTAGGATGCTGGATTAGGTAAAACAACAAATTTTTACATGACTAAATCAAGAGGAGATGAATCTCTTGCTTAAACAGCATGTCACGTATGGCTCTGTCTTGAGTCTACTATATGTTCATGTATCTCTCAGTTCTACAAGGACAAATGGATACTTGTCATGGATCATAGAAAAGTCTATGTTGGATTGGTATTTCTTGCTTTAAAACGTSCTCTTACTTTGGCCTCGTGAAAAATAACTTTTTGTCTTGTACTCTCCATATTCTTTTTCCCAGAGATTGAATAACCTCAGTGCTCAACACTGAGTGTTTCTAAAGCTCTAAGCTCTAAYCCCCCTGCTTGCCCTCGCCCTTCATCCTGCAATGCAGACTTACAGATCATTGAAAGTGTTTTCTCCACCTTGTAAGGAAACTGAAGGCAGGTATTTATTCCATTAGTTCAGTCAAAATTTGGAGAAAACATGAATTCCAATGGAGCTGCCCTAGATTTCCATGATTAAATATCTGTGTCCCCAGATATCTGCATTTTTATGAATCCATGTTCATAGCAACAMCGAAGTATGATGAAGGAGAAGACGACCTGGATGGAAAACAGAGCATTCCTGCAAAAAACCTTCATTCATTCTCCAGAATAAAAGAACAAATGTTGATTTCTATATCCAAGCATCCTGAGGGCTGGCCGTGCACAGTTGGGGCTGTATAATTTCTACAATCTACATTAGTGATCCCGCAAGGATGGCAAGAGGTAGAAGCCTTGGTACCAGCTTTTGCTGGAGAAGACTTCATTCAAATTGCTCTGATTTCCCTGACCTCAGAGTTTTGGCTAAAGCCAAGGAGACAGGAGGTTCATGGGATAAAAACTCACTTCAAAATATGTCCTAGTTAGACAATTCCACTCCGCAGGAATGGTGGGAATAAGGACAATATCAGAAAAAGACAAGAGCAACATATTTTGCAGATACCAAGAGCACAATTTCAATCCTTCAATCACTCTGTCATTTCTTTCTCTCTTCAAGTAACTGAAACAAACATTTTGTCTCATCTTTCTGAAATGCCTATTGGCAGAAAGAATAATGTACATGTAAGGAAATAAGTAAATCAAAAGCAAAGGAGACCTTCTTAATTGTTGAGAAAATGCTACTTGGTCTCTGTTTCTTAGCAAGTTTTCTCGTCTAACCTCATTGTTACAACTTGYTCAGTAAAGAACCCCATGGAGGAAACATCCTGGCTCCTTAGAAATCCATGTCAAAACTCCCACCATCCTCAGTGAGAACAGGAGCCCTCCATATAACTAAAGCCCTATGACAAGCCCCTTTTCAAACTATTTTCATTTATAGGACCAAGAGATTTCAGGATTGTATTGCCCTACATTCAAATTTCTCAAATTAAAAACAGATTTTCAAAGGAGCTTACTTCCARTTTTGGCATATAAGTAAAATCTGGATTGCTTTAAGAGCTCAGCATCCCACAGAGAACACTGAGATTCTCATAGCCAGATATTTGCAAAGATTCAGGACACAAGATATCGCAATGCCCCATGTTCTTGCAGAGGTGTATTTCATAAAGCAAAGCCTTCACAGCACTTTAATATTAGAAATATATTAAGACCTGTTACACCTTTGTAAAATAGGGTCATATTTTTACTCTTCTAATTTTACATATAGATAAATGACATACAGAGAGGTGAAGCTGATGTGCTGAGGATCATAAAAGAACTATAAATTAATGCTGAGTTTGGATGGGAAAGGTCAGACATCACAACTCCCACTCCCTTCTTTAAAMACTGGACCCCTAAAGTCCTTAAAGAATTCTTCAAAGTGATTAGAAATCAGATTTTATTCAATTTCCCCTCTGTGATTCATCTCACAGGCTGTGTGACCTAAGAGCTTCATTCAGGTTTTGGAAGAGACAGAATGAAAGATTTATTAATAAATAAAAAGAGTTTGGAATATTTAGCAGGACMAAAGTTTAAAGATTATAAAGATCTGAGGCTCTTTAATAAATATTAACTATACATTTTTCACCTCATTTTTGGCCAGACAYGAAGTGCAGTGTAGAATTGCAGGGACAACAAATTCTGAAGCCAAGAGACCTTTATCTTTGTTATGGGCTCTTTCTAATAAGAAATACTTCTATTCCCTTCAGTTCATGCAAATGTGCAGTTACTCTGATGAGCGTGAAGAGCACCAAATGGCAATGGAAATCAAGGAACCTAATTATTTCCAGCAGTCACTTCAAAGATGCTCCACTGAAATGAAAGACATGTCTCTCACCTCTTGGGCCCTATTATGTTCTAAACTTTGCCTAGCCCTGCTGACACGCCACCTCTGCTTCAGATGGATTTGATGAATCATGAAAACAGCATCATTTACAGTTCAAGGTACCAAAGCAATTTTCCATTGGCACCTTTATGCCCTTGCTGAGGCAAAAGAGAAGTGTATGAAAAAATTCCAGTGACTTTTCAGCAGTCAAGTGATTTCTGCAAGGGAAGAAAAAAAATATCAAGTATTCTCTGAGAGCAAGAACATACACATAGGCAGCAGTATGCATGTGGGTGCCCATGTACACAGGCATGTTTSAGTGCTCGCTGGCTGTGGCAAAGTAGGTTTTTCTGTAACAAGGGTGCACAGGAAGGCAGGAAAATACAGAGCAGGGTAGCGTGTCAGCAGGGTTTGGTGGCAGAGGCTGCAAGGCATGTCAGCATTTAGAGGGGTGAGTTCAAGCCTTGCTTTGAAGTTACGCTGAAGGCTGTCCTCAGACGATTCATTGATGACTGGGTATCAGCCTGGTCGGACCGGTGAGTTRGGAGCAGCTCAGCATGTTGCTAACTGCATCCCTACCCAGGCACGACTGGCTACGGAAACCAGCCTGCCTTGACCTTGCCGGCTCAACGGCAGACCTTTAATCAAGCTTTTATAATTACTGCACCCTAAACCCTGATCCTATCTTATGTATAAGTTTATGCCACTTGCTCGCAGCCTACAATGCTAGCTCAGGGCTTGCTGACAGGTCGGGGCAACCCTTCTGGGTCTGTCCGTTGTTTCTGTGGTCGAAAAAGGAGTGAAGGTCTCCATGAACCATGCAGGAGGTTTCCRCGGCCTCTTCCGCTCCCCCTTTTCTTTGCTGTCTCCAGAACAGAGTAGCAGGGATGGTCTATCAAAATCCCACTAACCCTCATTGTTATTTCAGTCTTTCTGTAGCAGGCAGTTGTTCTCATTACTTAGTCTAAGGAGGCTACCATTTTATGTAGAATTAATTTCCTTTCTGGAACTGTGTGAGCAGAGTTGAATATATATTTTCCCCCAAAATGTCATGAAGGTTTTTTTTTCTTAATTATACACCAGGACATTTCACGATTGCTTGAGAAATGCTGCAAAACCTTTATTGATTTTTTTTTTCTTTCTCTGGTAAAATCTTCACAAGATGGTGGTTTAGTATTGACAGGTGTGAAATTAAGGGAATTTCACAGTTTTATATGAGAAGTGATCTCCATCAATGTGAATGTTAAATCTCAGAATTTTTTTAACTATCATTTTAACAAGGGCTGATATTTTCCATTAAAAATACATAAAATTTCACAGCAGTTTAATGTAGTTCTCCTTTAACAAAATTTCTGTGAAATACCTCTGGCTTGACACCGTTGCTTTGACCGTTGAATATCAGCTTCATCAGCTAGCCACCRAATTCAAAGCTAGAATGAGTCTTTTAATGAAGTGAAAATAGGCAGACAGAAACCGATGTGAGCTCAGAGCCCTCTTCCTTCTGCCTCCAAGTTCCCACCTCTCTTGGAAGGTACTCCTGGCTGAGGTGAGGTGAAATTTTCCTAATTTTACAGAGTGCATGAAGTTTTTCATCAAAAATCCAATTTTCAACAAAAGACCTGGATTCTGTTCCTGATCCTGTCACAGACTGTGCTGTAACTTCAAATGAAACCATTAATCTCCCTGTGTTTCTGTTCCCCCAATAAAATGACATAGTCGAGCTTCCTTTCTCCTCTTTCTTTGTCTTTATGATTTATTTGTTTTACTTCTCTGCCATGTTTTCACTGTGTATTTGAGCTGGAGGCTGCAAATACTTTTCATAACAACAATATGTTCAGCCTCAGATTTGAAGATCATATTAACAGATCCTGAACGAGCACAGTGACAATTCCGGTTAGGAGTCGATTGACTTAGATCATCTGAAATCAGTAACTCGTTTTCTCATTTAAGTAATTTGCTTTCATTATATCAATACAGTGGCTTTAAAATGCACCTAAAGGGAAATACGTACAGGAGCTAGATGCAAATCCCAGGATCACTTTGAAACTTTATATGACATTTTTGTACAGCACCTAGCCCAAAAGGGTTGATTCCTTGATTAGAGCTGCCTAAAGTCTTTCTATTACTTTTGAATTTTAATCCTCATCTCTCCAGTCTGCTGATTTTTCTCCTATTCACTGCTCTTAAATCCAATCTAATTCCAGCATACATCAAACCCTGGGGTAGGTTTTTCTGAAACTCAACTGAATACATTTTCTTATGTTGTAATTTTTTCCCTTTTTTCCCATTCCTATTTGCTTAAAAATAAATAGTATCTCTTCTGTAATTCCAGACAGAACACAGAGCTATTACACTGCAGCTGAATTCTAAGTATACAATTATACAGGGAGGATCTTTCGATAAACCAGCTTGAGGACTTTTGAACATTAAACGCAAATCAGATAACGGCTTTCATCCTGTGCACCGCATTACACAGTGTGCTGCAACCAAGTGGAAGGCTCAAGGAGAAAAATATACCTTCCACAGGTATAATGGTGTCAAGGTAATAAAATACGCAGATGCAAAATCCTCCAAATACAAGAGGCATGGAAAAGATGAAACAGATAGGCTATGCTGCTTGTTACCAACAGCTTGTTGGAATCTCAGAGATTTGGCCTGGCAGAGTTTATATCTGTCTTTTCATGTGCTGTTGAGGGCTAAAAAAAAAAAAGAAAAAACCAAATATTCTGGGTGAATGTTGAGTCCTGGATCAAACTGCTAATAGAGTATTCTGTGTAAAACAAGCKAGGCAATTATTCTACTCAGCTGTGCTCTGGTAGGGCCTTAATTGGAAGTGTGTTCTGTTTGAGCTCAGTGCTTTATTATACACATATATATTAAAAATTAAAAAAAAAAAAAGAGTCCAAAACGGGGTGGGGGAACAGAGAAGCAGCTCATAGGAACTCACATGTAAAAAGATTTAGGAGACTAATGCTGATGAGAAGAGCTTAAGGACACTGGACACTTGAAGTAAAACCCTGAGTAGAAGCAATTATTATACATGCATTCAGCTATGAAATGCAGAGGTGAGGCAGAGCATTTGTTCTCATGGGGATGACATTTAGCCCAGCGAAGAACAAGCAGCWTACACCTTGTGCATCAGACAAAGATCTCTTAAGTCTTATTCTGACAATGTAAGACATCCAYGGCCGTTTTGCCGGCCATCTTTTATTGGCAGTGCAGAGAAAACCCCGTCACTTCATGTCAAGATAGGACATTTTTACACAGGTTTGCTATAGTTGCCTTTAGACTTAAGGGCTTGCTTTAAGACCCACCAAGCATGTGCTAACACCTGCGCTAGGCAGATGTCAATAATGGTCTCTTCAAAACAGCCTCAAAATGCATTCTTCAGTGCTGTCTGCTCTTCTTCTCCAAGAGGACCATGTAGGGTGTGAACTTTCAGCTGGTTCTCTGGAGATACCATAAATCCATTGCGGTCAAAGAAATGCATCCTCTGAGTCAGTTCAGAAAAGGTTTATGGCAATAATTTCATAAGGGCCTGAATAAACCAAAGCTGTCTGTTGCCTTGGATTGCACAATTCCAGGTGAGATATATCCCCCTCTGTCCTAACAAACACTTACAAGGAACGTTTTGATTTCRCAGCATCCTCTGGATAGCAGATTTTCCTGAAGTCAGGTAAGGCACTGAGTGTTTCAGCAGCACAGGGAAGGCAGTTCAAAATAATCTCAATGACTTGCCCAAAACTCTTCCCAAAGCTAACTCTTTTTCTTAAGTTCCCATTATTCTCAACTTTTGCCTCTTATCTCTGCAACTCCTAACATTCATCAACAGCACTGGTCTCTCAAGCTACCCTATGAAGATTCATTCTTCTAGGGTTTTAACCCTCACTGAGAACTGGAAAAATCCTGAAAAAACTCACAAGTAACTTTTTTTCCTGAGAACAACCCATATGCTTCTGTAAAAATTTGTTTTAAACATGTAAATTTACGAGCTACAGAGCTCACTGGAGYGAGTGTCTTCTGCCCATGGTAACCATCCACAGTGCAGATCTCTCCGTCTCAGCCAGACACCAAGCCACTTTCTGCCCGTCAGTGACAGCAGCACATGCGAGGGTGGCTGCAAGTCATCTCATCACAAGATTGTCTCATGGCATCTCTAAAGGGCCAGATGAAGTGTGCTTGTGAAGGACTATTCCTCCCAGCTGCTACCAAAGGGAGTCAGGACARCCAGCTTAGATGCAGATGTCTGCACTCAAGAGTTAGGAGTAAAGCCAGGGGAGGTGAAGCCCTGGTTCCTACACTGACTTACTGTTTCACCCAAAGCAAATTATCTCCCCTCTCTTCTCCCCTTCCCACGCTCTTTTGCCTTTTGGATGGAGTTTGCTATACACAGCTACTGTAAAGATGAGCTTGGCCTTTTGGATGCCCATTGCAATCCATAATCCCTGCAATTTGGGAGTTGCAAACACCAGTCCAGTCACTCTTATTTCTTCGTCACTGTATTTCAGGGTTAAAAACCTAAGCAGCAGAATATACCAGGGGCTGCCTTCACATTGTGAGTGGGAATTAACAGCAGCATAACTGGTTTATTGTAACAATAATAACATTTCACGTAAGGTCTCCCATTTCACGCTATCTTTACAACATAAGATGATCTCTCCAGGGAAGATGAAAAGAATTATAATTACATCTGTGAAAACCCCAAAAACCTAGAGGGGGGTGGAAAATCATTTGCCATAAGGTGCGTGGAAAATCTTTGGGAACAGAATACCAGTTCCTTACGGAAGTAATGGCGGATTGGGGGAAAGACAGGTTATTTGTTTTGCTTTCATTTAATTTTGTTGCATTTTCACCCTGTAAGATGACCATGGAGGTTTAAAATGTTGTAATATAAACATATATGCACTGGAAAATGTTATTTTATAGCTATTAATAATACCACCTGCAACCAGGCAAGCAGAATTATGGCCTAAAGATAATCAGACCTTATGCATCAAAGTATATGTTGATTGCTTCTGGTGGTCAGGAAGGAGCACATTACTTCCTAKCCCTCTGTGCATAACTGGTTGTGTAGATTATGTGCTATTGCGATAAGRCATTTACTTTATTCTGCAGCATCAGCTAAGAACTACTTTTGTTAGGATATTGGGCTGCATAGCCCAATGATACAAGAGTTTCCTTCAAATGTAAAAAGAAAACTAACTAGGGATGTCTCACAGTTATTTTACATGTGAGGACTTGGTCTAYGGGATGAAGATCCTTTCCCTCCAGTTAATGTCCATCACGGATGTCTGCCTGATAAAGCACTAGAAGGAAAGCAGCCAGACAAGACCCCTGTACCTACAGGACTTTTCCACATCATCACCCAAAGATTCAGATTTAGCATTACCCAAGTCCATCAGCTCCAGCCTTTGTAGTGGGACAGGCTGCAGGACGGCAACCACCCGTACAACCAACAGCCTGGAGAAGGAGCTGGAGAGGATTAAAGGGTGGTTGCACTGCAGTCTTGGTACTGCACTGGAGTGGGGAACAAGGGGAGTTCAATGTTCTCCTATTTGTGTCATCACTGACCTTTTAGATATTGTGACGCAAAAAGTCTCTTTCAAATGTGTAAGTCTCTCATTTGCCACTTCAAGAATCGTGAATTAATAAAAATCTCTGTTGCCATTTTGTTGGGAAAACAGAAGCACAGGAAAAGGAGGTAGTTTCCCCAAAGAACGGCAAAACTGAAACCGAAACCCAGTTTTTTTCTTTCCCAGTCCAGGCCACTGCTTTCCATCACACTTCTAAATGGTTAACTCAGTTTCTGTATTCTCCTCAAAGTCAAGCTTTCTCGCTGTTCTTTGTGGATGGCCCTCCCAATCAATTATGTCAGAACAATCACCAGTATGGTATAATAATGTATAATTTTTCATCTAAATTAAAATGTACTTAGGAGACCTTCATTTCCCTCACAATTCATTGCATTCATCAGAAATACAGCAGGAAAAAAAATACCTCTGAGCAAACACTGTGAGTTGTTTACAAATGCTTCAAGTGCAGTAAGACACGGATTGTTGTTCTGCAAGGCTCTCCTCTTCCCATCACACAGGAGATTTTCCAGGCAAACTCCAGAGGAAGAGATAGCGGGGTAGAAGGGCCAACTCTGATCTTTAGGAAAACAATTTGTGTAAAGAGATGGTGTTCCATTTAAAAATCTTGTGGTGTGCTGTAAAACAGTAATTGCTATCTATCTAGAGACGTTCTCATTTCACGTCTCTCTTAGTGAATGAAACTGCAAATTAATTACTATCTTCTGTATGCATCAAAGACCATTGCTGTGCACAGAAAACATCCAGGGTGAAAATCAGGCCATATGTATTTCAGTCAAGCTGTTTAAATATAGGTGAAAATTGTCATAGTCTCACAAGTAGTTTAGACAAAGCAGGACATTTCCACAGCATCACCAATAAATCTTCAACTGACTCAGGTATTTTCTTACCAAACTCATTACAAGGCTGTTCATATATAGAAAGATATAGATACAGGTGTGTGTATATTAATAGAATAGAAGTTGGTTTCTGAATTAATGAATACCATAATATTACTATAGTCAGAACTATAAGCAAAAATCTTTTCCAGAGTAGCTCATTGCTTTTAAATATATTCTCCCAGCATAACTGCAGGTTAGCTATTAATCCAACCACCCAACCAAAAATGTGTAATTTTGCTGCAGCCTGTGTTATGCTTGAGTGCGCGTACCACAAACGCGCACCAACCCCAGAGCTCCTTTGCTTTGCTGGCTTCCTGAACCCTGATACCCTGTAGTTTGCTCCTTCTTTCCAAAAAACTTCCCTGCTTTTGCCTGCCCCTGCCTCTGCCTCTGATTTTGGGATGTGGATTATCAGAAAACCTGTTTTCAGGCATGATATTTTTAGAGAGATACAAGTTATCTCAAGTGCAAATGACAGTCCTAAAAATACCATGCTGTAATTCTACAAAGAGGACTGCCATGTATCATGGGTTTCTTGGAGATGACATTTTTTCTGTTCTAAAAAATTTTGGCCAGGTGATTTTTGAGGACTTCATATATTTTTCCAAACAATGATAAGCCTAAGAGACCAGACACCTGCAGGCACGCTTTTGCTCACCCAGGAACCTCACACATAACCAGCATGATGTTATTGCTGTCATTTTTTTCCAACCAACTTCTCACTATAAATGACTTAACAGCATCAGTGTGGGCTTACAGCAAAACAATATCACTGTAAACGCTTTGTCCAAAAGATACAGGGGGAAAAATTGCATTACAGTTAGAAGAATCAATTAGGTTGTGAATGGGTGTGTGGAAATTTCAATTCTCTCTCACACTACTACATAATCGAGGGAATGCTTTGATTCTAAAACCAGTGAAGYGCCTGCATATTTAAAGCCACAATTGTGTAGGAAAACACCAAATAGAATATTAACATTTTTTCACCCATACAGAAAGAGGCTTTTTCTTTCCTCTTTGAAAATGAATAAGAAAAATGGAAGTAAATTTGAGTATCTCCAACTCCCTCTGCTGAGTTAGTAGGACTAATTGTACAATCCACSACCCAGCAGTGTAAGTAAGCAATTGGCCATGTGGGGCTTAAAAACTCTAATTTCTATTACAATAGCTTCCAGCATCCGCACTGGACATGGATTTCTTTTCAGATGCATCCAAAATGGACGGCGCTTTTCAAAAAAAAAAAAAAAGAAAGAAAAAAAAAATCCAGAAAAAAGAAGCAATAGGAGGGGAAAAAGAAAGAGCCAGAGAGCAAATGCAACTTGCTTAAGGTCACATTGTAAGGGCAGAAGCAGAAACCATTTTTTCTGAGTCATGCTCTCATCACTGGGCAATGCTGCCATGCAGAAAACCTAGCCAGGGCAGAAGAGCTGAGAAAAAATCAGAATTGCTTTGCTCATTCACATACTGATCTCACTTTTTTCAGGGCTTTACTGGAATTATRCTAATGCATTTAAAAAAAAAGAAAGAAAAAAGAAGGAAAAGGCACACAGTGTATTTGAGAGGAGACATGAACCATTATGTCTTTGTCTGTTTCACCTGAAATATTTATTTGTACATATTGACAATGAGCATTTACAGCTGTCTGCTGAGGAAATATTACCCCGAGCTGCTTAAACCACTGCGCTAATCGACAGTGAGGTGGTTTGGCAGAGATTTCCCCTGGACGCCCCTTGGAAGCCTTCTTCAGCAGTGCTTTGTAGATCTCTCTTCCCCAGAGAATACAAATATCCCTTTTATCCCCCTGCTCCAGCAGAAAGGAATAGGGAGAAAGAGACCATTTGTGGGTTGATTACTGTCATTTTGCCCATCCATTCAAAGGCAGTATGTAGTCACGGGTGATAAAGGAGACCCGGTTCTTTGGAGTAGATAAAATTTTTGGTTTGCGTGGAGGGATCTGTTCGGAGCAAAGAGATGATGGGGGTTTTCTGTCAAGGCTGATCATGTGCAGGGATCCTTTCCGTCTGTTGATGACTCTGCTTGGGCTAAAGCCTTCTTCCACTAAAACTTTCTTAGATGAGAATCCAAAATTGGCTGTATATTACAGGTCCACCAGCTCTACCCCTCTACCCCTTGATGAGCATCACTCCCTACAGACACAGACATGGGTCACAGATATCCTCCTTTTTGAGGACATCCTCCTGTTTTCAGTCCCAGCTCCATGGCACTATGCAAGCACRATCTTCAGGCCGCATGGGGAAGCAGCCTCCAAAAGAATTAATAGCTGCCTTTGAATAACAGCTGTGACTATGAGTCGTTTCAGTCGCATGTGGCAACAGCTCAGAGTGGTGTTAACAGCTCCAGGTGCCCGGGAGAACATTTCTGAGTGGAGGGAGAAGTATGGCAAATCCCTTTACACTATCAGCATAGACCAGGCAATGGCCTTTGCTTATGCAGATCATAATCATAATCATTATCTTTTATGGTGAAGTACTTCAGTATTATGGGGCACAGGTACTTTTTTGAAGTGGTTACTAACACGTTAAATAAGGAATTTAGAGCCGGGAAACATTTAATAAATGGCTGGTTGGGGGAGCACTTAAACCATAAAATCTGCATGTGATAACAACATGGCTTCAAGTTTGAGAAGACAGAATCATCCCTGACTTTCAAGCAGTGCTGAGGATGATTGGAGAGACAAGGCTATCATCCTTTCAATGTCTCTCCAACCAGTGTCCTCCTGGCGAAATATCCTTTTGGACCATGATCCAACTTAGCACTTCAGCACTTGGGTAGCTTTAAGATGTGCATTGACATCAAGCAAATGTCCTGTTAAAGATAYCGTGCAAAGCAAACATGTTCAGTTCAGGGGGCCAGGATGAGGTCTAAGCATGTCCATATGAAGGTGTAAGTGGGACTGAGCAGGTCTGTAATCAGCATGTTTCACCTCCAGGTATCCATGTTTTGCTCTTTCTCTCTCCGTCCCCATGGTGGGATGAGGCTCTGAAACTCTGAGCGCAGACCATTAGAGGTGGGATCCACTGTGCTGAGCTGAGGGGAGGAATTTGTCCTATTACATTAGTTGCCTGTGTAGGCGACATGTCCCCTTTCATTGCTAGTAAGTGATCACGTCTCCTCAGATAGAAGGGCTGATGAAATCAGAGCAGCTTCTGTTGTTTCTGGCTCCAAGGTTAATTTTATCAAAAGCAAAGCTCCTTTGACTGCTATCAGCAGAAAGGAAAGTAAAGCTCTTTTTATTACAGGGATATCAATAGAAGCATTTGTCTGACCTCCCTATCACCTCTGCCCTCCCCACCCCCACTGGCTCCAAATTAGGGATGGGAGAACAGAGCTGATAAAATAGGGCTAAGATAAAAATCTTAATATTGCAGAACCCATAACACAGAAAGTAGGAAGAACCACAACAGCCCCATTTTGACCTTCAAAGATGGCTCAGAATCAAAACCATAGGACTGTCTCTCTTTTACCCATCTGAATCTCTGGAGCAAGTTAAATGAAGAAAACTCATGTCCTAAACAACCAGGAGTTTTATTTTTTTGAAGGCAAATCCAGCCCTACAGCGGCATATCTTTCCTTGTGATAGAATACTGGAGACAATACAAATAGTGATTCCTGATGGATTTTAGCAGCTCCATCTCAGAGTCTGGAAAAAAATTAGGACCTGAGATGTACAAACTAGAAAATTGCGAGGTTAGAAGTCAACATGCTGATCTCTACCACTGCCTCAGAGCTTTTTCATTCATTTCCCCATTCTTTTGCCATCATGGTCTAGAGACATAAGCAAAAGCAAAAGAAGGCAAGGAAAAGTTGACTAATTTTCCTGGTTCCTTGTGGATTCCCAGAAAAGCTGACCTTTAAAACAGGTTTAATAACCCCAAGAGGAACAATAACATTATGTGTAGCTATGTACACAAGACTACTGCCCAGAAAGGGGTGAAAGGATGTCAAGTAACTAAGGCGCTGAAGTGGCACTAAGAAAATGTGGGTTCAATGGCATCGATTTCCTCTGTGATCTTAGAGAAATCATATTGGGTCTGATATTCAGTAACACTGAAGCATTTTAACATCATGGGAGAAGTGAAAAGTGAATGTAAATGTAATATATATACCCACTTCACGGCCCGTTTATGCTGCCAGAGTAGTGGAAAGCAAATTTAGTGCAAATGAGAATCACACATTTTATCTTTCTGTGCCTCAGTTCTGCATCTGTAATACAGAAGTTAATAAAACTGTCTGACTCCCTCTTGCTCTCACTCTTTTTTTCACTACTTGTCAGCCCTGTTATCTGGCCTATAAGCTCTTCAGTGCAAGAACTGTCTCACAATACCTTTGTATAGCCACTTGCACAAGACCAGCTTGATCTGAGCTGGTACCTCTGGATGCAGTTGCAGTGAGCCTGCTAATAACAAAGTCCCYTCAACCAGCACAGGGATTCCTTTTAAAGTCAGGAGAGCACCTACATGACAGAAACTTAGTCGGGAGTCTTCATTCATTCTTTCTTTTTCCATTTTCCAGAGGTTTTTTGACTGTTCTAGGATCTGAGAGAGACATCTGAAGCTGAGGAAAGCAAGCAACTTGCTCACAGGTTGACACCCTGCCAGCAATCATAACAAACCCTGAAATTGGTATTTTCACCCTCATTTGGATGATCAGGTGTAAATATAAATTTTAATTATTTACATAATTAAGTCAGTAATTTGCTGCCCATCAGAAATGTTTGATGATATTTTGGTGCCATCTGTTTCCTAATTGAACTTAATCTCTAAAAGATGTTACAAAAATATCCACAAAATAATAATGATAAACACAAAACAATTTCCCCTCTTCCCCCCACAATTACTGCTATTTTCAATCATTTCCTAGGGAAAAAAAGTCTGGGGTTCAGACGTGCCAAGGTCTCATAGATAGATGAGCAATCAAACAATAAAAAAATAAGTGCTTAGAAGTAGTGTTGAAGCTAGCAAGGTGCATAGGGAAGACCTGACTGCAGGCATATAGGTGGAAATTAYAAAAAAATCAAACCAGAATGTGTCACAAGACCTCTGTAAGTGATGCCCAGAGCTTGTGATAGTCCTCTGACTTTCAAAGATGTCATAAGGCTCCAAATTCACATGTGTAAGAAGAGCAGAGGTGCGAGAATGCAACACGTGGCACAGGCCTGAAAAGACAATATAAAATAAGAAAATGCTTGGACTTAAGAACTACATTTGTATGAAGGCTTTTCTTCTTCTGTGCAGCAGAACAAAAAACTTTTCAAAGGCAAATCACAGTTTTGGAAGGTTAGGTCACTGTCCAGCAGCACTTGGGCTTTCAGATACTTCAGGCAAAAATGATACAACTGTTTTTGTCCATGAAAATAAGCTGCAAGATTCAAGTTGCAAACAAYACCAGGAAACTTGTCCCCACCTCTCCTTTGAGTGCAGGGATGAATTGTTCAGACCAGCTCTCATTCTCTTTTGGTAAATCAGTTTCTCGCTTTGTTTTGAAAACAGACTTTCCAGGATCCCTGTCTGGTTTTGACCATGTTGTCAATACCTGTAACTGAGCACTGGGTTGCAAACCAATCAGAACATGTTCATTTTTTAAAATGAATCAGTTTATCAAGCTTCAGAAAAGATGCAGCTCAGGTCTGGTGCAAGTCTGGCTTAAAGATTTAGGTTGGTAGTTACTTTATCCCTTGCCTTGTAGGAACGTAACCTTCTTGCTGATTGAGTTGTCAAAATCAAGGATCATCTGATGGCTCCCAACAGACCTATATAAAATTGGTGTACTCAAATCAATTGACTTTGCTGGAATTGAAAGAACTAGCTGTCAACCACATATGGTGCCCATTTGTTCATGTGGACAGACTCCAGACATCACACCAGTGCTGTTAAAGCCAGAGCTCCTTCTCACAGGTGGCACAAGATTTCCATGGGAAAGTCTTGCTGCCTTTTCTTCAACCACTTTTATGATGGGCAGATGGGCAAAATGAGAGATGAAGCTTATTGATGAAATTTGAAGGAAAGCATAAAAATCATATGTGTGTGTGTGTGTGTGTGCATGTAAGGACAGTCATGTGGAACTTTTGTTGATATATTCCAAATGTGCTTTAATTATGATGGAATATAGAAAAGATCAATATTTTTCTCTCGTGTCACAAAAAAATCATCATGCTTAAAGAATCACTAAAATTCAGTAGCTAATGAGTTTGATAGGAAAGGCATGTCACCATCTCTGTAGTCACATTAACTTTCCAATTTCTTTTCTTTTAATCTCTCCTTTCAATTGTGCATGAAGAAATCTGTTCAATTTAGTGTCAGCCTAAGGGGCTTTTGTTTGTTCCTTTGTTATTTAATTTTCAGGAATGTCAGTAGATCTCTCTTTGAATTATTTGAGTCTGAAAACAAATGTACTTTCCTCATATATTCTGACCAGACATTTCACACTTTGATTTCTCGAAAGTAGATCAGGGTGGATTTGCCAAACTGTCTTATTTTGCAGAGGTAGTTGTGACATAAAAATTAAGTCAAGCTTGAAGAAAATTGGATGAGTGGTCGTAAAATTAATAACACCTAAACCAGGAAATWGTGAGTTTAGAAATTATGGCATTTTCTGCCAGTTTGAACATTTTAATGTATGTTCATAAGCAATTCCCTTCATGTAGACTGGCAAAATAAGTATTTAAGTTTATAATTTTAAAATTATTAAAACAATATTTTATCAAAGATATTTAATTCCCAACAAAATCTATCAAACAAGCCAAGTTTGACTTTTTTGAACCTTGAATCCTTCCAGACTGTAGATTCTGCCAAAATACTGTAAGTTTTTTTAATATAATTTAAGAGGCTTAAGATACTGTAAGCCCTTAGAGCAGTTTAAGAGGCTTACTGTAAACTCCCTAAAACTGCAGARCAATTTGAGCAGTTAGAGCACCCCTAAGGTCCACACCCTTGCCTGGAGTAAAGTGGCACAAGCCCCCTGGTTTCAAAAGAGCTTCAGCAGTTCTCCTCTGCCAGGAATCTGTCCCTAAAACTTTAGAAGCCTTAAGCCTCTTTGGGCCYTGTTTGCACAAGGCAAACAGGCACTCCAGCAAGCCCTTGTCAAAACAGTTTGAGCTGCTGTTGGTAGTACAACATCTTGAGTCCAAGCACAACAGACGTTGTAGATGTTTCACAAGTGTTTAAACTAGATCAGTTGCTTAATGTCCAAAGTATTGAAACTAACACAATCCGTGGGGTTGCTCCTCSAGAAGAAAGAGGCACTAAAGGTTGCAGAGTGCTTGGGGTGGGGTGGGGTGTCTCAAACATGAGACTTGCTGTGGTTACATGCAACAAACCGTATTTTAGAAGATATAAATTATTTCCTGCAGCCTGACTCTTCCGTTCAGGGCACAATGTAATAGAAAATTAGCTCAGCTTGGAAGCAGCTTCTCAGAGAATTTCTGGCAYCCTCCCGTTCCCTCAATACCACTTTTCACCACATTGGCATGAAGACACATCACGTTGTGGGTTCTCAAGTGTCAGCACTCTCTGCTTGGGCATCAATTTACTCCTGGACTTGCAGGTCCAGAGGGGTTTTGCTTAGCTCACCATGACTATTTGCAGATCCTAGCATGCAGMTCCCAGAAGAGATACTCAGCTCATCCTGCACGTAGTTAATGGTATTAGTAGACGTCTGTAAAGCAATAATGGAATTTAGTGTGCCCATSACACATGCATCCTCCTTGAGCTTTGATCTGACAGTTGCACCTCCACGTAGGCCAAACTGTAATATTCGACACAGTCTTGTTGAAGTTCAGTCTGAGACTTAGTTATGGATTTAGGCTTTGTCACTGAGATTCATCTCAGTTCCAAAATGGGAATTTAGACCCTAGAAAGCACTGATTCAGCTATACAAGTCATACCTGGATGTGAAATGCACTAATGAAGAGAGCTAGGACCTAGTACCTAAAAGGACCTCAATCCATGCAGAGCTCCCAGRCTTTCCAGTCCTTGATTCAAACTGCCTTTAATCAAAGAAGAGGATTGTGAGGGGACAATTAGCTAGGGAGTAACTCATCCCCTGTATGGTCAGGGCTGAGTATAGAAAACCTTTCCTGTTCTGGAGAAAACCGTGATGGGAGCCAGCAAACAGCTTCACTCCGCGCATGCCCAGAGGCTGGATGCCAATTCAATTTCAGCCAAGACCTACAGCCATTGGAATGACAAATCTTTCCTTAACACTCTTATTAAATCCTAATCTCAATCTTATTCATCATTATTAAGCCTTGAAATTGGGCTGAATATTTAAATGAGGTGAAATGAAAAGACGGAAAGGTGTTGGKAGTATGCGAAGTGGGGGGAAGAGAAAGATTTAAAGAGACAACTTGAATTCCCTTCATGAGTTGAAGAGTAATCTATCTAGATTCAGGAACTGATAGAGGCAAAAGATTTTCAGACGTAGCTAAAAAGGGGAAAAAAAAAAAGAGAGAGAGAGAGAGAGAAAGTAAAAGAAGTTACCTATTAGAATCCAGACTTGTCATATTAGTCTTTCAAAGACTTCTTAGTAAAGTAGCAGGGACACGAGGAGCAGGTTTTGCGGAGCAGAGACTAAGGATGTATAAAGAAAAGATGAATTGAGGGATTAAATGTACCAAGGTGGTTTAAGGGATATTGAAATATGGCTTCACCGAGGTGTCTGTTTGGCCCAGGTAACTCTGATGACGAGGAATGGTCTGTACCAGCCGGTCTGTGGCAGCSAGCTCCTGTCGGCTGCCTCACACCGCAGGGGAGCGTGAAATGCTTTTCAAAGTCTTGAACAGGCACCGATGACGTTATTCCTGACTTACCCATACTTGTTACAGGAGAATCAGCACCTMCTCTGAGTACCTTCCCAACTAGGATTTTTTATAACAAAAATATTCTGATTYTGGAAACACTGGAACAACACAGGAGTTTAGTTTTAGCTGCTTAACCATGAAGCCAGACCTTGAGACTGACTTTCTCCATGGGGGGCCAGGTTATGGTCTCAGCTTCTCCRGCCCTCTGTGACTCTCAGTATCAATCCAGTGTCAATCCCATCTTCAGACAGTTTTGCTGATGTAAGGGAGATCACAATCTGCCTCWCAAGGAATGGATATTTTTTGCATTTAAAAATAGATATTCAGATTTGGAGCATTTCATGAAGCAGGGTGACCCACACCATCTGCTCCTTCTGACAGTACTTGGGAAGCCTGTAGATCTGCTTTTCAAATCACGTTACATATATATAAYACTTTTTTCTCATTGTTCCTTTTCCTTTTTYCTTTTTTTTTTTCAGATAGGACCAAGTCAGAGGAATAATTCCTGCTCCCTTCTCACAGTCCCTGCCTACCTAAAATAATTCATCYAGCTCATTGAAGATTTGTGCATATCCACAATCTGTATCCCAAAATGCTAAAATAATCTATTTAACCTTTACGCCAGCTAATGCATACATTAGAACAAGGACCTATATATGAACATAAAAATGTGAGAAATTGAAACTCACTGACATAAAATCAAAGAGCCTGGCCATAAAAGGTGTCACTTTTATGTGATTATCTTGCCAATATCTCCATGTTGCTAAACTAAATCAAGCTGCAATTTTTCCCACATGTATTGCATTTAATGGAGTCCATTAATGGCAGCGATTCCTTATAGATCTCTGTGTAATGGAAGAATGGTTCCTTGTGCCACAAGGCTGTGGAAGCTGAACCCCCCCACACACACACTGCCGTATATCTTATGAGCTTGACCTTATATGACTCGCTGTGTCAGGCAACACYGAGCACTGCTTTTGCTGAGACGATCCTTCAGGAAGATGGAAAGGCACTTCAGGGAACTCGCTGCTGCCAGAAACTGGATCAAACCATGCCCAAAGACTGCATTCTCCAGCTTCCTCCTCTCACTGAGCTAGGAGTTGTGCAGCCTCTCRGTTACTGGAGAGTTTGGTCCCCAAAATTTTGCAACAGGGTCTCTAGCAGAGACACTGTTCTCCCTTTTGTCCAGCAGAATRGCTTCACTTCTCTGTAGAACTGAAGGTTATCCTGTTGACAAAAAGAAAACCCACAAGCTCCTTTAATCCACAGATGTCAAAAAGTGGAGGCAAGTGTCTGCTTCCCAAATTTATAGCTAGGAAAGTTGAAATCAAGTGATTTCCCCGTGTTTGCACAGCAAATCAATGGCAGAGTCAAGGGGCAAACCCCAAGCAGCCTATGTTCTTGCCCCATGCTCTTGCTCATAGGTGAAGCTGTCTCCATGTACCTTCAGGTCCTCTTTTCCGCTCACTTACACCTATGCTTGGAGAAAGCAGAAAACACAAAGCGGAGGATGTACAGTCCATAATCTGGGAAACCCATGACCCGAGCAGTTAGGGCTGCCCCGGTRTCTCATCAACGTCTTGCACCCCAGGGAGTCCACAGCACATAACGTCCCAGCAATGCTCACTCACCGCGTAAACATGCACGGTGGGAGCGGAGCTTGCAGAGGGACGTTGCTTTCGTCCTGTACCAAAATGAACACAGATTTTTGAGGGTCACTTTCTACTGGCATTGGTCCTTACTTCTCCCTGAAGAGAATTCTCCCTCCTGAAGCCTGTTGAAATCAATGCAGTGGCAGCCCAGATTAATTTGACATCCACATGCTATTTTTTTAAATTATGTTATTAGGAAGATTTTACTCACTGTGGTTTTAAAACCCCTAGAAACATGAAAATTCCATTTTCCCTGCATCTATTCATCTTCATTAACCACGTGCTGACTTTTTTATTCTTTTCTCCTGTTGGTAGAAAATCCAAGCCAATGCAACTCCCATTTATTTCACTTTGGTATAAGCCAGAATTGGAGATTTCTGTGTTCTGTATGTGCCAATGTCGAGGTCTGTAAGTGTGTATCAGTCAAGAGTGGGATCATTGCTATTACTTTAGCAGCACTCCTGGTCAAATKGAGTTGTTTGTTTTCTATGGTTTTAAAGCACTGGATTATTTTTTTTTTAGTTGAAACAAGTAACATCTGCTGTCCAGAGTAATATTGCTCAAAAAGATTTGTAGCGGGGGAGTAGGTGGGAAGGGGATAAGAAACAAAGAAATCAAAACCATTTATTTTTCAATCATTTTCAGAAACAAGACAGGTTTTTTTGGGGGGGGGAGGGGAAATAAAGACTGGAAGTGTTTGAGTAGCAGTTTTAAACTTGGGAATTCCTAAACAACTATTTCATGGTAAATTCAAAATTTTGTTCATTCCTTCTCTGCATAACAAATCATAATCAGTTTTTAGCTTGCAATCAAAAAATCTCGAAGTCTCCACAAACAGAAATTCTTCTCCCAGAAGCTGACAGAGATTCATTTTGCAGACGTCAATGTTCAAGTACTTATTTTGGTTTAAAATACTTTCAACAGCAACTGAAAGAACCAACCAGTTTTMGCCTGGATTTCTCACCAGATTGTAACATATTACACCATATGACCCAGAGACACTGACTCAGCAGGATTGCACAGCAATAGATGCTTTCTATTCGCACGGCTTACATGAGCAGCAAAAATAGACTAGTTGGGTCTCTGAAAACTTMAATGCTTTTCCAGGTTAATTTTTGATCTTTAATGAATTGATTAGTCATTTTTAATATAAACACCACTTTCTCTGCCATCTATCTCTACCTCTAATTACTAGAGAAAAAAAAGGTCAATGCGTTATTTCTATAGGCTTCCAGAGTTTGGTATGTGGGAAAGAGCCACTTGGCTAGGAGCTGCGTTTTGCGTTTGCCCAGCAACATGATACTCTGCTACMCCATTATTTGTCATCCTCGAGAGATCTTCTATCCCGCTCCAGCCCTACAGTCCTCCCTGTGGTCACTGGTACTTGGGAGTGCAGAAAATCTCACCATTTTTGTACTGTTAGTACAAACCTGATACTAATTTCCTGCAGTATCCTTCAGATCCACCTCATGGGAAAACTGAGTGCAAAAACTTCATCTGTCCTAGTTTTCCAGAATAAGCCCACATCCATCCTCCCACTGCACCCCACATATCCCTGCAGAACGGAGAAGCAGCAGCTATAGCCCAAAGGTGCAACAAAGGAAATGCAATTTTTTTCCACTTTTAGATATTAAAACTGAGAAGAATATATGATTTTTCCATACCCCATGAGACCTTTTTGGTGGAACTGTGGAGAGGAGGATACAGGGTGATAGGACTCCTCCCACAGAAGATTAAATCAATGGATGAGGTCCCAGGGCAGTGAGGACAAAGGGCAGGGGCTTACAAACACAGGCAATCCTATGTGTTTTGTGAGAAAGGTGGCCCTTCAGCACAGGGAATGTAGTTTATCTACGTCCTGAAATGCACCATGTAATTTTATGGTGTCATAAAAAGGATTATTATACTAATAGGAGTTAATAATTCTAAAAGCTTCATGACCTCTTTGGTCATCTTGGCTCAGCTTCAGCCTGGGTGATTTTTTTTTTTTTTTTTGTAAGTTGAGTTGGCAATGACCATTAAACATAAGAGGTCAAATTTTCAGCTGGTGTAACTCAGCCTGACTCCATTCAAGCCAGCTGAGCTCTGCCGGTGCGTACTGAGAGGTGAATGTAGCCAATGGACTTCTGTGATATTTTGCAGACTTTAAGAGAAGAAATRTAAAACTCTGACATGATTTACTCTACCCTGGGACCTCAGACTGCATTGTCCTAGTTTTTGTCCTTTGCAGTGTCTTTTGAGCCACCCTTGGGTGTAAATGGGCTTCTGAACTGAGCTGAGCTATCTAGCATAATCATCTTAAGGAAACAAATAACTGCAGACACTGGCTGGTTTGTTGGTACTGAAAAACAGATGCAGTTTAGCTGATGTTAAGTGCCAGAGTCCTCATGTGTTCTCCTATGAGCAAATCAAAGAASGTACTTAGCAACAGGAATGTAAAGACCACCTGAGCTCCACAATATAGMGATTTTAACTGCCACATATTGCTTGGTGATCAGGCATGTCCCTGATGAGAGATTACTCTCAGTTTCTGCGTGTCAGTGTACAGACAGAGCAACAACTAGTTTAAACCTCTTCCTACCACCCAATGCACCACTCTACTGCATTTAAACCAATGTATTCACTGTACTGCAGCTCTCCTGGTTAGTACGGCCTTGGTTAGTACAGCCTTGGGAGAAAGACTGCAGCAGAACCAAAAAGGTGCCTCCATTCCTGATTCCAGCAGGTGACCTCATCTCTCTTGCTCTCAGTTTCTGGGCTGAAAACAATAYATTGGGCATTAGGTTTTCTGTTCTAAAAAAGAGGTTTCCACTGAAGTGCTCAGAGGTGGCTCCCAAACAGGGATAGGTGTGGCATTATGAGCAAGAACTGTGCTTGGCACACCATTGTTCTCACTGCAGGAGATGTTGGGTCCTCTGTTTCACCATCTGCACATTCTGATGTTTATATAGATATATTCAAACATATACATACATACACACAGACATACAGGTACTAATATATATGTATACATACATATATAAAAGCAACACTGAAGAACTGTTTGCTCAAAGCACAGACCTGAGAAGATTAAATCTGTTTCAATGCCCAGGCAGCAGCTTGACCCCTGTGATGTTACTCCCTAAATATGCCAATATAAGATCAGAATCAGGCCTCATGCTTCTCTGAGAAAACCCTTGGAAAGAATATTAATAYCAGTGCCTTGTGCGGGCACAACCTCATCAGCATTACCTCTTAGCGTGAAGAATCAGGGCTCAAAATAGTCCACTCCAGTGTCTTTTGATTGCCAAGTGTTTCAAGAGAGAGGAACTGTGTGCAAAAGACTAATAAAACYAAGACCCACACTGCATTTGCATGAGTTTGCCTGCATTTTGCACCTGCCAAGTACTGTTGCAGCAATTTCCAAAGCGGGGTGCTCCTTACCTGGCTGTGATTGAGGGGTCCTAAGCCCCGCATCCTGCCAGCAGCCCTGCCTCCTCACCCAGGGCAGAGGCTGCTGGAGCTGGCGGGGGGTGCRGTAAACCRGGGCACAGCTCGAGGTTCCCGGGATCGAGGCCRAAGGAGAGCACGGAGGACAAAGCAAATATTAGCCCRGATTTCAGCAGCTACAAGTTAGATTGGAAAACGAAAGAGGAAAAATTAAATGGGGTGGGTGTTACTGCTCCTGAATTGAGCAGCACTGAAGCTGCATCTCTCTCTCTCTTCCCTTTCTCTCGCTCTCTCTCTGTGGCCTGTACAAACAATTCAGTGTATATGTATTTTTGGCACAAACCACAGTGTCCTGTGATTCTTGATTATAATTATAATAATGGGTTTCAGAAAGCCTGCAAGTGGTTCTGGGAATTATAATAAGGGTTTAGGACAGACATGTTGTTTATATGCTTAGTGTTTGTTGCATATTAAACCAAGTTTAGCAGAATAGCTGGTGTTGTAAGAAATTGCAAAATACACAATTAAATGCAAACTAGCAGAAAAACACCTCTCTTCTCCTTGAGAGACAGACATGCTTATATTGTCATCTCCACCCTACGAGCAGGGATTAAAGCAGACGCAGATGGCTAGTTCTGTTGTGATGGTATTCCATTGAATTTGCCTTGTCTGAATTTCCACTCCTACAATATTGTCTTAATTTACCATGAGAAAAATATGTATTTGATCCTTTTCTCTTCATGTTCTACTCATCTCTCTCTATGATTATCCTTGCTTAAAGCATCCAGCCATGCAAAAGCTTCACTGAGTCATGCAGTTCCCATTACAACCAAAATAGAATTATTCCCAATAATAGCATCTTTTTCCTGTGATTTTTTTTTTCCCAAGAGTCTTAATTTCTATTCAGCCACATGACCAGATTTCCACTTTCCCCCTTCTGAAATTATTTTATAGTTTAATAGTTGTCTGTAAATTGTGGCCAAAAGCCCCCAAGGCCCACCTGTCTCAGAGCTGGCTCCAAGTAACTGCTGATGTACGCGCCCTTGGAAGGGCCCTCTAAATGTAAGCATGGAGTCCATAAACACTGGATGGAAATAGGGCCCTCAGAGATGATGCAAAGAAATAAGTGATTTTGTAAAAACCAGTATGAATTTTCTTTTCTTTGTTCATGGTTATGACAGATAGATTCCAACCCACAAAAGGGACTGCTGGAGTCTGCAGGATTTTGCGGCTGACTGAGCAGGAGGAATTGAGATTGCGCTCAGGCCCAGGGTGAGGTTTCTGCAGCCGAACCTGCCAGGCTGCGATAGGACTAAGGGTGGAGGCGAGCACCRGCGCCGGGGCTCAGCGGGACCCTGCTATCAATAGGCTTACCCTGCGCTGGCTCACCTCTGGTCCCCTCTAAGGTGGTTTCTGCGTGCCTCAGAGCTACAGCTTTTCTCAGCTTCGAAGAGGGGGAGAGTTAAAAATAAAGATARTAATAAATAAAACCCGTGCATCTTCCTCCTGGCTGTGTTTTCCAAGGCTGCATCTCGATGCCTCCCCATCCTACAGCCAGCCGCTGTCAGATCCCTCTCAGAGAGAGCCAGCCACTGCCTTCCCAGCTGCTGCAGACTGCATGTTGATCATGTTCCTCTCCTTTGTTAACACAATTGCCTTCACCTTTACATAAATCAGATTTAGAGAACACATTGCGTCTCAGAAGCCTTGGGACACCTCGAGGCCTCTCAGTTCAATGGMGCTCATTATGGAAATCAGCTAAATGCTGAGCAGAGAGATAAGTGCTAACTGTTTACCAAACCCCTCCACCAGAGATATACAGCAAGAGCTAATGGGAGTTCATTTGCAGCCTTACTCAGTCATTCAACCCTCTTTATCTGCTCCTTCGACTAATCTACAGGGAGAGATGCACAAGTTTGCATGAAAGATCTTTCTGTGTAGCTCCTCTTGGACAGGCAGGGTGGGGAGAAAGGACAAGGAGGAGYTGAGGTTGTGCCATGAGGAACCAAAGCAAGCCAAAATCCAAATGCCCAGCTCCAAGCATTCTTGAAGGCTGCTGATATTCTCAGCTTTGTGGTCAAAGCCCAGCTTAAGTAGAGATCATCGCGCCAAAGAGGAGGAAATCCTCCAATCCCCAGTGCTTGCAGAGAGTGTGCGTCTCTTCTGAGGATTACCGGCACAGCAGCGAGCTGACAGAGGGTGAAAAGAAGGGTTTTCGGAAGGGTTGTGGGGAGGAACAATGTAGCTCTGAGCTGTGAGGGGCACAGGTAGCTGTTACCCAAGGTGATGCAGCATCAAGCCTAATATGAAAAATAGATGTAAAATGCTGCTAGCCGTGGGAGTGGGGAATTCTTTCCTGGAAGCATTTTTCAGCCTGGTCCATCCAGAGCCAAGTACAGGCAATCAGAAGGAAGATGTGGATAAAGATGCTCCTGCAGATACCTCCTATGTGTGGGAGGAGGTCCTCAGATCAGCAGCTCCATTAGAAAKCCTGGGTGTACCTGTAGAGCACACATAAACCACAACCAGCTCTAGAACAGGCACTTTTTTTGCCAAAATATTTTTACTTAGGTTTGCAAAACTTTACAAGCTGGGGAACGGTTTTGACTTGTTCCTCAACTCCATATTTTTTAAGTTTTAGAGTTGTCGAAACATTTTGTTCTGACATTTTCTCTGAAAAATGCCAATTTTCCAGTTCAAGATGACTTTCCATTTTTAAATTAGTACAGAATTATTAATGTCATTATTTTAAAATAAACAAAGAGTTATGCTACCTTTTAACTATTTAATTAAGGAGGGCAGGGAGCTGTTCAAATACCAGATGAAAACACTTTCAATTTTTCAAAGTGAAATATTTCTTCAGATTATAGGTTTGCAAAGGTTTCAAAGATGTCAGCTTCTTGTCTTAATTCAAGAGAGGAAAATATTTCAAGCTCACCACAATATTTTTGAAAGAGGAAAGCCACTTTCAGCTCTAATAGACTCCTTTTATGGAACTAGCTCCATTCAGAGGTTCTCATTAACTRCTGTCAACGGCTATAATTTTTGTCTGTCCAACATGAAGAAGTCAGAGGGAGTACGATATCTGTCCCTGACATACCACTTTCTTCTGAGGGAGTGTAGTAAAGGTGCCTGGTTTTCCAAGAATAATCTCTCTCATTAGAATGCAAGCAGACTTTCCAAACTAAGATCATTTTTCTTCCTGTTGTCCCAAATTCCAATACTCTGCCCTTTTCAAATGATTTTCAAAAGAATAGTTCAGTACTAGGTTTGTTTAATTTTTTTTATATTTTTTTTTACATCTCATAAGTTGAACTACATTTCTCCCTCAGCTCAGAAAACCAAAGCAGAGCTTTTAGCTGCCACTGCTAACCCCAGCATTTTGAAATGGTATATTATTTAAAATTCAGGACAAATTCTCTCCTYTCTGCCTTAGTAATTTCATGCAAGTAGAGAGGGACAGAGAGTGGAAAATGAAATGTAGTTTTRCAGTATTGTATATGTTCTCTAGGTGGGTGGGCTGGATTTCCTTGTGTTTTAAGGACAATTTTGTCTTTACGTTCAGAAAYAGTTTTCTGTTCTAAGAGCTGCAAGAGTGATTTATAGACAACACACATAAGGACAGACACCATAACACCAAAATGCCACTACCTCTGAGATGGAACATGGCAGTTATTGACCAAAATACAGCAATGCTTTGCAAGGGTGAACATGGGGATTACTGAGGAGTCCTGAGTTTAATTTGAAATTGAAAGAGGATTTAAACAGRCGAAAACAAAGTTACCTACATCAAAATTTTACCAAGAGGCTGGACTACTATTGCTAGTCCCCGTTTGTAGGAATTCTTGGTGCTCAGCCCATGCTTAGCTGGTCCTGGCAGCCAGGATGGGAACTGATCTRGCTGAAAATTAATCCATCATAAAACTCCACTTGAGGTAGAAATACTTCACCATTCACCAACTGTTCCTTGCAAATGGTTCATACCCCTAATCACTTCTCCATCCATTTTTACGAATTAGGTCCCTTATGTATTGTTTAAGACATAACATGATTAACAGCCCCAGCAGCTGAGCTTTCCTGCATTAGGTTACAGGCAACTGATTYGTTTTTACTGGAAGTTCATTTGTATTATAAATGTCTTTTACTACTTTTAATTTTTAATATATCTTAAGTCAGTAGAACTTCTGCTGTTTGTCATTACTTACATCTGTTTTCCAGCACAAAGTAAATTTGGGGAGAAACTACTTGCTTAGTGGACTTTAAGGTAACTCCCTTCAGCTGATTTGTTAGATCTTTTACTTCCAAGGGAATTTGGTTGCTCAGGTTTCAGCATTGTGCACCTTGGGATCAGGAAGGAGGCAGAATAAAGACATACAATAAGATATTTTGACTTCTCCACTTCTACTGACCTGCTGAGCTCTGCAAAGCTTCCCTAGCAAAGCATGCAACTAAATAAATTTTGCCTAAATAAGCAGGCATTGTTGCCAGATGCTTTGAAGCCTCCGCTCCCCTACCACCTTAGGATTTGTACCCAAGATTCATCAAAGCTGCTCTTCCCAGCCTGGGAGTTTACATCAGCATTAGCTGTACTATTAGCTAAAATCTACAGCACAAATAAGGCTTGGGTCTAAACTTGCAATCAGTTGTTGAATTAAAAATAAGGAAACTTCTAGAGGATTCAACCAGTCAGAATTGTTTTGCGCTACACACAAGGGCCAATAGGACTAACTATAGATTTCTTCCAAGACTGATGTTCTAATTTCTGCAGGGTTTCATGGTGACCTTTGGYGCATTTCATGATCTGGTCCTTTAGAAAGCACTATATTACATCTCAGTCATTGTACAAATAACATCTTGGGATTATAGYCTGCTGTTAATAAATGTGGTTAATCATCAATAAGAGAGTTTCAGCTATTATACACTGACGATGTAATTTTATACCTCGCCAATCCAGAGAAATCGGTTCCATTCCTTTTAGATTTGCTGGATAGATTTGGGGCCTTTCAAGGTTAATGTCACTAAATCATCTCCTAATTCTAAAGAATCATTTGAGTACCTGGAGAGAACATTCCCTTTTCGTATTTCTAAGTTAGGTTTTAAATACCTACTTGACTTTATATAATCTGCTGGGTTTAGAAGGAAGATTGATGCTGTTGTTGCTGCACCAAAGCAAATATACAATGACCTTGATAAGTGGTCTATTTTATGCATAAGTTGCATAGGATGCATTAACACCACTAAAGTCATCAGTCTCAGACAGTTAGATCTTCCCTCATTAAACTCCATCTCACTACTGTCGTGGTTTAACCCCAGCCGGCAACCAAGCCCCACACAGCCCAGCTCCACGCTCGCTCCCCCCGGTGGGGTGGGGGAGAGAATGAGAAGGGTAAAAGTGAGAAAACTCGTGGGTTGAGATAAAAGTTTAATAGGTAAAGCAAAAGCCGCGCACACAAGCAAAGCAAACCAAGGAATTCCTTCACTGCTTCCCACCGGCAGGCAGGTGTTCAGCCATCCCCAGGAGAGCAGGGCTCCATCACGTGTAATGGT
Source organism: Oceanodroma leucorhoa (assembly GCA_030449065.1). Classification (NCBI taxonomy): domain Eukaryota; kingdom Metazoa; phylum Chordata; class Aves; order Procellariiformes; genus Oceanodroma; species Oceanodroma leucorhoa. The sequence continues at coordinate 4,108,796 of JASVER010000051.1, forward strand.
GACTTGGGAAGACAAACGCCATCACTCCCAACGTCCTCCCCTTCCTTCTTCTTCCCSCAGCCTTATACGCKGAGCATGACGCCATATGGTATGGGATATCCCTTGGGTCATTGGGGTCAGCTGTCCCGGCYGTGTCCCCTCCCAACTCCTTGTGCCCCCCCAGCCTGCTCGCTGGTGGGGTGGGGTGAGGAGCAGAAAAGGCCTTGGCTCTGYGTAAGCACTGCTCAGCAGGAACGAAAACGTCCCTGTGTTATCAACCCTGTTTTCAGCACAAATCCAAAACATAGCCCCATACTAGCTGCTATGGAAAAATTAACTCTATCCCAGCCAAAACCAGCACAACTACCAAGTCAGYTGAAAAACAAAATAAATTAGAAGTCAATGAATGGTCTTGTGGGGAGAAGGAATGTCTGTGCAGAAGCCCAGCTACAGTGATTTTTACCTATGCTAGCTGACTGCAGGCAGCAGGACAGCCGTACAGCATGCAGCTGAGAGCGGCTTAACTTGCCTTCCTCTTAACTTACACTGGGCCTGAGCGTAAACGTACGAAATGTCAGTGAGGGAGCAAGAGCTTGCTGAAGACRCATGAGAAGGTCTGGTTTTGTAGAGTCTCGTCATATGGAAATCATACCAAAGCGGCATTCTCCCCCACCTCAATCCATTTCTGGTACATTCGGCAAGCAGATCTAGGGTAGGAAGGCTCGCAGGAGTATGGGTGAGGCTTGGTTTTGTTTACTTTGGACATCCCTTTTTGACCAGCACCAGCTGCAGCAGGACTAAAAAGCTAATTTTACCTTGTCCTAGATATGTCCATTAATTGTCTATCAGTGTCAGATAGCTATAAATATAAGGCATAATATATATAACAAGACATAATGTGTAATAATACAATCCTCCCCAAGTTTTTTGATAGGACACATGTTTATTCATGCACCTGTGGTGGCAATGGATTAAAAATTTTGTAATAAAAAAAAAAGACATTTTAAATGAATAAAGTTCATAACTTACTATCAATTTTCTAAAATGTTTCCCAGTTTTTAGAATGGCCCATAATGACTTTTTTGAGTTTTAATCTGCATATTAGAAGTATCAGTCTTCCAGGAAACCTGCTCATACCTTCCCACCAGGCATTGCAATGAGTAATAAGAACAAGAAAGCTTTTCTCTTCTAGTTCTTGATGACTTCCTGGCTTAGAAGCAAGGGGATTACGCCTATGATATTTTATTTGCAAAGTGTTGTGAATCTGATCTATTAAACTTATTTGCAAATTGCTTCACCAGTTCTATAAAGAGGATATATAATGGAGTAATAGAGAGGAGAAAATTGGCAAATAACCCTATCAAAACACTATAACATCAACTGAACAAACTACCTGGCAAATGCTGTTTGACTAGTTCCAATGTGAGTGTCACAGGCAGAGCCTGAAATCTCATCCAGGCAGGAGGAGCGGATGGAGTGTGACTGCTGTCTATAGGGCTCCAGGTAGCTGCAGGATGCAGGTCAGCCTGCAGAGGTAAAACCCAACTCTGGGAATCTTTTCTCAAGAAATTCAGGCTCCTTTTTAGTGTTTTGTGGGAATAAAATACCTGCTTGCAGAGCTGCTGTTATTAGTCAGTGATATTGCTCATAATGTGCTAGGTGCGGTGCCAATGAAAAAAACAGTCGCCAGCATTTCCCTCGCTCTTCTCGTTGAAGGATAGCAAGGAATGTAATTTGGTGGCTAAATGCAGTTCGTTTATCTCCTGCCTTTAGCCAACAAATTTATCACGCACATTAATATCGAAAGAGGTTAGAGTTCAGTGAATGAAACATTTGTTTTCTTGTGCTCTCTCTATAAATAAACTCTCCCACTTTCATGGCAGTATTTTTACAAAGCGAGTGAGAGGAACAGACACRTTAAAGAGATAGTTACGTGTGTGTGGTGGGGGAGGCTGCGTGCATGTTAAAACGCTCCCACAGCAGACCTCTGTGACTCTGACTGCATTACATCTTCCCTCTTTTTTCCCCTCTCTGTTTTTGTTGTCTCACAGTTATTAGTCAGCCAGACATTTTTTATCTCTTGGAAAGATACTTTAGCTCATATCCAGTGTAATCATCTCAGGGGCTTCTACTTTAGTCCCCACAGGCCTGGAGAAATGACATCTCTTTTACTGATTAACAAAACAATACAAAATGCTAAGAAAAATTGCTTTATTCTCAAACTTTCATTAACTCCTACTGTGCCTGTTTAATTTGGAAGAGTGTGTTTCCCAGTTCCAGGCCAAGCTACAATTTCTTTCTGTTCTTTGGCCCACATAATGCAGTTGTTTGAGTGAATCAATATTTTATTTGTGACCCTACCAGATAATAGCAGAGCAGAGTCTGCAAGATAAAATAGTGCCAGTGTCGCTATGCCCAGCCCTGCTGCCTGCTATTTCAGTGTGAGTCCTGCCACACCACTGCAGCACTATGGGGGTAAATTAGACCCAGGTCTGAGCCAAAAATGGGAACAACCATGTTTATCGTTTAACAGCAAGTGAAAATCACCAAAATGATGGTCAGAGATTTGTATGAACTCCACCCTGTCTGTGCCAGCAGAGCAAAAGAAAGTCATGCTCAGAGCACATGGTATAGTGTCACGAATGACACAGAGGTGCAAACATCCCACTCCGTAATTCCATGGACTGAAAGTAATGTAGTGACATTGCACTTAAGCACAACAAGATGAAATGGGTAAATAAATTAAAAAAAACCCAAAGAAACAGACATAAAACAGCCCCTGAAAGCTATTTAGGCTTCCCATCCCCACTGCTAGTCAGCTCCTCCAGCAGAAGAAGGATCTTAAGAAACGGAAGAGAAACTTTACAGGGGACGAAGTGGAGAAAGCAGGTGTCTAAATRACAGCACACAGAAAGGCAGACTGTCTCATAGCCACTAGGATTTACYCTTTTGTCCTGAACCTGTCCAATGGGGAAAACCTTGAAACCAAGATCCCGCAACCATCAGCAAGGGTGAAGAGGATTTTGAGAACACCAAACAGAGCCATTGGGCTGTCTTGCTTGTTTTCTCTCTTTTTGTGCTTTTGGCACAAGACAACTGATGACCCAAACACGTTGGAATTATCTCCTCCTTCCCCCAAGAGATTTCTTTATGTTAAGGGTTTAATTTTTCACTAAATTTAGCTGTGATCAGAGGCACAGGCCTGATGGCCCCAGTCAGTGGAGTTCTACGGTTCCTCACGAAAGCCAGTTAAAGCTTTGCAAGGTCTGCTTCCCTCATTGCCATCCCCCAAMAATATTCAGCCTTTGGATAGAGTTGTCACTTAGCGATCTCTTGCAATAAGSTCCCTTTTTGCATCTCACCTGAATGGAGCCTTTACAGACGCACGTGGGAATGGGATGGCTCYGCTGACCTTCCCACCGGGCACTTCTGCACCTGGGAGAGCGGCCGTGTTGAGGCAAAATGAGGCACAYGATGATATTTGTCAGTCACAATGTCCAGGAACTTTTCATTCTATAAAATTATACCCTTTTTTATTACTATTTTAGTTTTTGGGAAAAACAGATATCAAAATATCCAACTTTCTTATAAGACAGAAAATCTATTTTCTCTTCACAGTACTCTGGGCTCCTGAGTATCCATCAGATATCAGAGTCTTTCATTCATGACTAAAGATGGCAAATATACCCAAAGAGATTTGATAACATGCAGGTCAATGGAAATCATGCGTTTCTTTAAAAAAAAAATCATAAGCTCTTGCATGTACCTTCTCAGTGTAATCAGGTGGGTTGTTTTTTGAACAGTCTGTGCTTTTAGCAACTCTTATAATTAAACTATCATCTTCAACGTCAACTCAGTCTCTTCTGTTGCAATGAACCTCTTGCCAGCAGTGGCTTTGCATATATCTGCATACCCATGTCCCACTCAGCACCATTGGAACAGGCACAACACTTCTTCACCAGCCCAGGGGTACTACATGCAGTAACGGCTGCATCTCTTTCGGTACTGCGCTTACCCAAATACACGGATGGACTGATCATATCCTACTCAGGAAGGGCAAGGTTTTCCCTCACGTACAGTCTTTCAAAAACCTGCAGCCAAACTTTCAGGATTTTCTAGCAATTTCGCATCGAGACTGATTTTCCCAAGAGGCTGAACCACAAAACTTAATGAAGGGAGTTTGTGATGGTTGTTCACAGAAGTATTTGTCAATTATTTTTTACAGCATATGACAGGGCTTGCCCCCTAAGAAACCAGCCTAGTCTTTACCCTAAAGATGAAAACCTTAACAGGCTCAAAATATAGCTTATTTTTTGTGTGGCGGTGATGCTCTGGAGTCCCAGTAATGGACAAAGACCTTATTGTACTAAGAAAAAAAACTGCAGAGGCGTGCTGTAAAGAAAGTGCAGCCTAAAAGACACTACCTCTGCTCTCCTGACCACCTTAGATGCTATCCTGGTTTCCCACGGAGCAGGGCCAGCGGTTTCACAAYTACTGAGTAGTTGGGCACTGCAGCACTGTCTCATCCACAGCAGGGAGCAAGCTATAAATAATCTCTCTAATTCTCAATCTCTCCTCCCMGTAGGACATCTCCTTTCTCTAAATACTCCCTCGTTTCGGAACTTCTGCTGAAAATTCTGTCAGCAGTGGTCAAGACTTAAATTTTTATTACTAGATTTGGGAGAAGAAAGGGTAAATATTTATTTCTAGCTCTTTAACAGTGATAGAAAAGTAATGAGAGTGACAGTAGAATCCATCAGATACCTTTATTATCAACATATAGCAACTGTCCGCACAACAAAACTTGCCGAGTTTCATATGGAAAAGATAACCATTAAGCAAGATTAAAATGTCTTGCATGTCTCCTCACAACTTCATGAGCTCACCAGTGTATGTTACACTCTAATGAAAAAATACAATGTGGAAATGGAAAGTTCGGTGCTATTGAAACATATCCTAAAAGTAGAAGCGAAAATTCCCTCAGACCTTTTCAGGAGGACTTGTTTTGACATGTTGTTGTCAAAATCGTGGATCAAACTGATACATAGGAGTGTTGTTGAAAGGAAACTCAGTGCTGAAAATGACAAGGAAGTTTTAGTAGGTGTTGTGAATTAGAGTACAGAAATTGGGTTCCAGTCCCCACCAAGCRGCTCTATGAACTTGAAGATCTTTCTTTCTATCCTTCATGCTCTCCCAAAAGTTAAGGCTGGAGCAAGGACTTTCTTTTTCATGTGTCTAATCAATGCCTACCTACTGCAGTGGCAATTCAATCTTAATTGGAACCTTTAGCTGTAAATTATATAATAAACCATAATATTATACAGGTAATCAAATACACTCCCTAAAGACATATTCAAATCTGTGGTGGTCAAGAAGGAATATTTTCTCTGGTTCATTCTTTAAATCACCATCTTATTTCTGGTGAATCATGCCTCTGCACCTTCTGCTCAATAAATAGTCCTTTTTCTCCATGGAATTTGGTTCTTATCTTTCCAAATCATGCCATTATCCAAGATGCCAATTAATGTGATATATCTGCCTACTGGTACCTGGACTGCAATCATCAGTCAGGCCACTAARAAACCATCAGGTTTAAAAGGACGAGCCTGTTGCCACCACCCTCACTGTCCACATCCTGGACATGGCTGTCATCACACCTTAGTCTCATGCAGAAAAATATTCTCCTCCACAACTGTGTCGTGGTTTAASCCCAGCCGGCAACTGAGCCCCCCCCAGCCGCTCGCTCACTCTCCCCCGGGTGGGACGGGGGARAGAATCGGAAGGGTAAAAGTGAGAAAACTCATGGGTTGAGATAAAGACAGTTTAATCGGGAAAGCAAAAGCTGCGCATGCAAGCAAAGCAAAACAAGGAATTCCTTCACTCCTTCCCATGGGCAGGCAGGTGTTCAGCCATCTCCAGGAAAGCAGGGCTCCATCACGTGTAACGGTGACTTGGGAAGACAAACGCCATCACTCCGAACGTCCCCCMCTTCCTTCTTCTTCCCCCAGCCTTATATGCTGAGCATGACATCACATGGTATGGAATACCCCATTGGCCAGCTGGCCTAGCTGTCCTGGCTATGCTCCCTCCCAGCTTCTTGTGCACCTTGTGCTCAACTTGTGAGCTGAAAAGTCCTTGAGAAGTAGACTACCTAGCAACAACTAAAAACATTAGTGTGTTATCAACATTCTTCTTATACTAAATCCAAAACATAGCACTATACSAACTACTAGAAAGAAAATTAATTCTATCCCAGCCAAAACCAGGACAAACTGCTAATGCAGGAGTTGTTTGATTTTAAGTGCTCTAAACTGTATGCTTAACCATACATAACTCAAAGTCTGATGTAGCTTCTGCTAGCAGTTAAGACTGCCCATGACAGAAACTCTGTAAAAACTGCAGAAAGCTGCTGCGTCCTTTAATAGTGGATTTCTCTTTGGATGATCAGTGAGGACAGGCCCATACAAATAATGAATCATGAATTAAATGGCTCAGTAAATAAAAAATGGACCTATCAAGGACACAACAACCGCTGTTGTAAGCTGGACCCTCTAGTGCAAGGAAAAGATTGGCACTAATGTGCCACATGCTTCATTTGTTTCTTCATTTACAGAGGAAGCCATAAGCTTTAAGAAGGAATGACATTTATATTAAGAGAAAGAAAAAGCAAAATAAACTTAAAGTCTCCTAAGGAACACAACAAATAATATTGCCAACCTTGAGCAGTCAAAAATGGAGAGTCCATCATCTAAGAATACTGGGGTAAAAAATCATAGGAATGGTTTTTGTGCTAACTTGGTGGAATTTTTATTTTAAAATAACARTACCTATTTTTTTCTGGATTTTGAGACTATACAACGTACTCATTTTATATAAACAGGCTGTCCTTCACAGCTAGAAGGTTAAATAAGTTCCTTTTGCTTTTTCCCTTTTCCTTTTTTCCTCTTTCCTTTTTCCTGAAGCTGGATGTCTAAGGAAAATCCCAAAAGCTGCAGAACTCATTGTAAAATTGCAAAAACACATGTCCTGGCACGTGTCACATTAGTCCTCTCGCACAAGACAGTAGCTGCCTCTGCGGACATCAGACTTGAGAAATGCCAAGGCAACGTAGAGGGAAAACCAGCACGATCCTGCCGTCACTCCGGGCCCTGCAGTCGTCCTGCAGAGACACGGAGCGCAGCTCTCCCTGCACGGATCTCCTCTCCGTTCCTGCCAATTCATACCAAGCGTGGTCGGGGAGGGACCACGTTGTGSCAGGGAGGGAGGGAGCCATCCCCAAATAAGAAGCATTGCTTGCAAAACAGCAGTGTTTGGTGCCACTGGAGAGCATGAGGAGACAAGCACCGATCCTGCGTCTTTCCAGTCCGGGGGGGCTGTGCAKGCTGCGGGGGCTGTTTGGGACATGGCTCTCGCCATCCTCGGCCGGACCCGGGGCGGGAGGGAGGGCTGCACCCCCCACGGGTGTCCCGGGGCTGGGTGTCTGCGTCACCGGCTGAGGGGCCCGTAGCTGCCTCCTCTGAACTGTGTGTCCTCACAGCCTCATTTCCAAAGGGTGTTATTTCACTGCTGCCTCCCAGATAATGTAACTGAATCATTCAATTGAGCATAAAATAGAAATTTGGCTTCTTATCTGCTGGGAAACCAGCTTTACTATTTTCTTTCTGCAAAATACATTTTTCACTATCTTATCTTCTAATAAACAATCCCAGCTCTGCAGGCTGCAGAAATGTTCTGAACACATTTAAGAGACATTTTTTTCCCCCTCTCTCGCTCCCCCTCTCTGTCTCCCCCCCTTATTCCCCCTTCCCACCCTTTAAAACATCTGTTTTAAAGGCATATTTTTAAAAGGGATCCAATTTGTATTCCATCTTCCTTTGGTGAAGGTATATATTTTTCATAAGCCTGTCCTCTGCTTTTGAGGCCTCTCTCCCTCGGTTTAATTTTCATTCCCGTCTTCCTTTCTTCCCCTGTGCAGAACTGAAACACCAACTCCCCCCACATCCCTAATGCTTTCTCTTGTTTTAAGAAAAAGGCAATTCAGACTTAAAAACTGCCCTCCCCTCCCCTGGACCTGCCACACAGCGCTTGCCTAACGGAAACTAAACGTGTCAGTGAAAGGTCAGCTATGAATTTTTAAAGCTTTCTATCTCACTCAGGCTGACATCAAAAGCATTAGCTGTAGCACTAAATCAGGGAGTGAGGGGGAATTAGAATATGCAACAAGTCCTGCCGTAGAACRCGACACGGTGGAGGATATTCAGAGGCCCCTCTTGGGATGGGAGAAGAAGCTGCACCAAAATTCAGTGTCAAAGCACTGATTTCTTGCTCGTCTGCCTTCCTTCTCGGGGAATCGCACCAGCTAGCTGCCTCTTGCAAGTGATCAGTGAAAAACAGGACATGGAGTGAAGATTTGAGAGACGCATCATGCATTGGTGGCATTGCTGCAAATCGAAAGCTGATCTGGGAGGTGATATACGACTCTATGGTCTTCTCAGATCTCCCAGCTATTCTCTAAGGGAACCTCCTTCTGCTTTAAAGCCTTTCTGGTTCCAAAAAAGGCAGATTTTTTCTCTCGATACCAAACTAAAAAGGGCAGTGGAAGAAAAATCATTGTAATTCCTGCAAAAATGAACAAATCACAGAAGAGCTAAAGCTRCCATGTCCCAGCAGCTCTACCTTACAGTGCACCCGGTTTGTTGGAGGCACAGGGTCACACTTGCTCTCTGGACCTTCACCGGCAGTCACCTCTGGGGCTCCACTTCTTTCGCATTGTCTTTGCATTTTCTCGTGCTAGGCAGACAGCCGTGTCTCTAGGCAGATTTGTTTTGAAGAGAAGATACCTAGACTTGCTGTAGAAGGGATCCAAAGCAACAGCTACATAGCAGAAACTTGTCATTTTGCTGCTGCTTTGCAGGCTGATGTCGAGTCCTCATAGTTTCTGTCTCTTTTCTGTAAAGAACGAGCTGCATCCCAAGGTTAGAGTGCACAGCATCACCCGCAACAGCAGAACATGGGCATAGTTCAAGAGGTGATTTATTATTCATTGATCATTTAACGATTTGGCAGCTGAAAGCAGAACTTATCCCATGAGGACTCCTATGTGTAAAGCAGCCACTCACATGGCACAGATATGTTTTAGTGGGAACAAAGGGTGTTCCCACTGAAAGGAAAAGTCAGGTTAAAAAAACTCTGGCACATGAAGCCTGCCTTGGCCTCTCTGCAGATCATTAAATTAGAGTGCAGGGATGTTCAGGAACATCATCTGGAAAGCCTGGCACTAAAATGCATGTGATATCTGGTCTGAAAGCCTTCCTTCCCCGTGCTGGGACAGGCTGATGTGGCTTATGGCTTTCCATTAGGCACTGCCAGCTTGGGGTAAACTCCCAGCTGGCCCTACTGAGCCTAATAAGAACTGTCACCAACTGCAATGGGACAAATTTTGAGCCTTCAGCAACACATCTTTGACACCTTTCCACCATTTCATCCCTGTCGCTTTTCAAGCCTTCCACCATACTTGACTGGCTCATTTCAGACTATTTCTTGATTCTTTTAGAGGAGGATGCAATGATTAGGAATGGAAGACTTCTGCTTTTAAACCAATATAAATTCATAAAAATGTAAAATGTTTTGTGGAAATGTGTTTATTTTTAATAGAATGTATGTTTTTCATTGTTCTCCGATGTGTGACTAGAGAATATTAATTATGTCATGCTTGTATCTAGCATTGCTAAAAACACAAATATATTTTATGTTGCATTACAAAGTTTTAAAATTATTGAATTATGTCCTTGTTTCTGAAACAATTTGAAGGGGGGGGGGGATGTAACATTTCCATTTTCTTTAAAAATGTCAACATATTGACTTTTTTTCCCATTCTGGATGGAAACAAATTCCAATGTGTCACCGCTGAACAGAAATTCTGTTTTCCAAACAGCTTCAGCTTCCATCTGTCCATAGTGAATCACTGTCCATCTATCCACACAAACTTTCAGCCTTATTCTTCATCCAGCTTTTTCACTGTGTTTACATCTCTCCATCTGGCTACCCGTATGCTCCTTGATATCTCCATTTACCCTTCCATGGAGCTAATTTTCTACCAGCAGAACATCCACCAAAGACTTGRAGACCAATCATGGAGTTTTCTGAGCTCAGAAATGAAGTGAGAGACATAAACACTTGATGAAAAGGTTTGCATCTTTGACTGAAGAATGGCAGGACTGATGAAGGAAAAGTAGATCCTGAACTTCAGGGATGCCTGATATTTGTTTAACACGTTTAAGGAGTGGGACAAGGCATTTAAGCAGGAAGAATTATGTGGGCATCTATCCATTCCCACTGGAAGTACCACAGTCTTTCTTGATACTGAGAGATCATATCTGTTCATCCCCTTGTTTCTTCTGGCTTTCACAGTACTTTGGCAGGGGGCCTAGCTTTTCCTAGCTGAAGATGGCCATAAAGCCATTAGAGTACCCCATGCTGTTCCATGTTTAAAATCCACATCAGATCGTTGTAATGGTCCATAAAGCCTCCATAAACCTGTGTAATGAGCTGTAGCAAGAGACACGGTGTCTTGTTCCTGGATGGCATAAGGCCAGCCCCTGAAAAGACTGTCACTATGGTATATGTGTCCTATGCACCTTCACCAGAGTGTCCCCATGCACCCACCCAGGTGACATGCCCAGCTGCTGAGATGCTGYCATGTATTTCTTTTTTTGCTGGAGATGTAACCCAAATCTTTTGCTCGTACACCTGGTTGCCAAGGAATAATTTGACTGGACTACAAGATCCCGTGAGTCTTCTTTGAGTCATGCCCAAAGAAGCCTAGAAATAGTTCCTACCACCTCTCACACAGTTCAGAGTTATACATAAATCTTTGATACGTGGTTCAGGCCTTYTGCTGAAATTCCAAATCATCCCCTATCCCCATCCCTATTACAGCTGCTGTGCAGCAYTTCCATTTTTCTTTTGACTGGACGAAAACTTACAGTTCATTGCATTGAGATGTATTTCATTGCACAATGCTCTATTTCCCTGTTCTCATTTAGAGACGAGTCCACTAATGTGAATAAAAGGACCAGGATAATCGAAGATCCTAGTGGATTTAGGAATTTGAATCTCAGTGAGGTAATATCTGACTGCATTGAACTTCTGTCAATAATCCAATCAAGAAGAATAACACCCAATTAAACCTTCACAGAGATGAAAATTCTTATAGGATATAAAAATCCACTTATTTTTGCCTCTTTTTTTCTTTGCATTTTCATGTTCTAGAGGCTGAAATATTGGGGTCATTCTAGCTCTTGTTCACTTGCTAAAGATCTCTTTATTGACACAGCAACACTTTTTATTTATTTAATAGTGAAAAAGTCATGTCTGTATTTGTCAGCTAACCAAATTATGTTCAAGCAAAATATGATTTTAAATCTCAAAACAGGGAAAATTAGGGGAAAAATGTCAAGTGCTTAGGAAGTGAAAAGGATCTATAACATATATTAATGTACGATCCTACACAAAAGGGCAAAGAATATTCTAGAATACATAAATGAGAGAATAACCTGAGTGACAAATGAGTTGTTCTTTTCACTAGATTGAGTATTGGTGAGATTTGAGCTGGACTATGTTCAGGTTTGACACAGCATTTAGGGGAAAGGTGGACAAAGTGGAGAGAATCCAGAGCAATGAGAATGATCAAAAATCAAAGGGGAAAAACAGAAGGACTTGAGATTGCTTAGCAGAAAAGATAAAGGAAGAATCAGGAGGTAACCTCCTTCCAAATGATAAAAGGTTCAAAAAGGAAGATATAAGGCAAGAAATACTGGGCTTAAATTGCAGCAGAGATATTTATGTTAGGTTTTAGGAAAACATTTTTCTCATTCCTGGAAATGAAGCAGTGGAACAGGTTGCCTGAGGATGGTATTGATCCCCACCACAGGAAATCTTTGAGAACAAGRTTAAACCAAAGTCTGGAATGGGAACAGTCTAGCTGATCCTGCACTAGGTTGGGGAGCAGAAGGTAACCTCTTGAGACCTCTTCTGGCCGTGCTTTCTGGAGGTCTGTGACCTATAGATACTTCAATGTGGTCCCTGTGTGGCTTGTCAAGGGTACCTGAGATGCCAATTGCTTTGTGTTTACATCCCCCRCTCTGCCCAAGCTTCCTTTCAGTTGTGACTGAAGCAGGATTTCTGGATACTCTCCTGAAAGGCTTGTAAAGCTCTGGTAAACACAGGGCATGTTGGGTATCTCATTTGACTCTGACACTTTTTAAAAATCTAGTTATTATTGAAAGTTACTGTGCCAGCAGTTGTATTATTAATACTATTATTTATTATTTATGAAGTGCYGAGTGTGTGCTAGATGCTTATATGATTATACACTGAGTTACACTGGAGTTGCACAGTCTACTGAATTACGATGTAATGTTATTACCTGCAGCCTTTGCATGAGAATGATATTTTTCATTTACTGTAGTTGGCTCCTTCATCATGTGATGGTCTGAACGGGGTCTGTGAATTTTAAGTCCTTAATGTACTAGACCTGACACCAAAAAGAGGCAGTGAGGGAAATGGTACCCACATTTTACAGATGGAGGCTAATGTTGGGACTCCAAGGAAACTAAACATCTTGGTGTCACACACAAAGTACAAAAGCTCTCAACCCACTGTAAGCTGCTGGTTATTTTTACTGACTTGAATGAGATAATTATTGTGCTTGGAAATGGAAAGTCTCCATTCCCTTGTGGACTCAGATGACTTGGCTTAGCTGAGATCCTGTAACAATGACTTCCATACACTTGTTACGTGTAACATCCAAAGGTATTCCCTTTCACATCAATACTCTTCCTTCCACCATTCAAGGCAAAGACAGACTGTTATTCTRCAAGACAGAAGAATATGCATTTTTAGATTTTCTGTATTCCACTCAATACTTGCCACTGTATTGCTATGCACTTGCTCACACAGTTGTTCTAATGGGACTAAATTTTCAAATCTTTTGATCTCTCTTTACACAATATTTATTCATGCTTTAAACAATGTTAATTCATAGCAAAATTCCTGAAACTTTGGAGGTACACCATTGACTTCCTTGCAAAGACAGTCAGGTGGAATAAACAGGATTTTAAAACTATCAGCAGTCAGAAAGAGACATCTTTATCCATTTAAAAATATGAATCATATTTTTTTAATCACCATCTGATCAGTTCTCGTATCTACACTATAGGAGTAGGACTATTACTATGTCCATACCTCCAACTGCAGTTTTAATCAGAAGAGAGACTGCTCTCTGGTTTAACGAAGTAAATGAGACCTCCGGTAATACTGTCTGTGTAATTGACACAGTTCTCTGGGAAACATTACACTTTATAATGAAAATACTGTATATAATTAGGATCTAATAGGAAGAAAATAGTAATTAGGCAGAATTAACTGAAAAGAAGTAATCAAGCAAATAAAGGTTATTCTCTGGAGAGGACCCTTCGGGGTTCAAATGTGTACATCCTATGACTGTAAAGAAGTCACAGTAATTAACAAGAGTCTTTTCATTGCATAAGAATAGCCTAACATTGGCTACTGGAATGACCCCTGCAAATCAGAATGTGTTATTTCAGTCCTGTGCTTTCACAGGCATTGTGGGAAGGCGGTTGTATCCAACGTTGTATGTGCTTGCACAATGGCTTTAGCAGAGGTTATGAAGGCATCAAGACCATTAATTCTGTTCTTGCCCCAGCCTTTGTGGATCCTTGTTGCTTTTCACTTTCTGCTCTTGCTCATCAAAGTTTCCAGAGCAGCTTGCTGTGCATGAATTTCACAGTAACACTAATCCACAGAAGATTTCACAGTAATAAGCAGATTACACAATGGTCCAAGAGTGATCCTCTGGAATTACCAGAGTAAGTCTAGYCAGTTGGTTAAGTATAGGTCTAAGCCCATTCTCACCCTCATAGGAAACCTCCAAGCCTGTCCTATGAAACTCTTCAGCCCCAGTTCTGGAGCATGGTTGTGAAGAGATCATGAGTGTTCCTGCAGTCTTAGGAACATCTCAGCTTCTCATCCATATGATCTGGGCAAGGGAGACAGCACAGGACCGTGCCTATGCCAGCTTAACCCATGCAAAGTTATCCTGAGAGCAGCCCTTGCTAAGCACAGAGTGGACACTTCAGCCCCATACCAAGACTGACAARGTAGGCAGAAAGCAGACAGGCCACGGTCCTGAGCCCATTTCTCTTCTAACCATGTAGACAAAAAGCAAAGAAGATTCAGTTTTGCCCAACAGTAAGGAATTCAGTAGTGTAAAGCTTCTTGAGCTTTGAGATATTTCCATCAAAGAAAACAGATAGCCACCAGTCCAGTATAGCACAAGCAGATGCCAGTACAACATGGGATATTCCTGATRGTGGTACTCTTAGCACAAGGATTATGTGATCATTATGGACATTGACTGTCACTTGATGAAGTAATTTGCACCTCTCTGAAAGCCACCCACCTGCTCTGGGACCAGGAAAGTTGCCCAGACACTGCCACCTGAGCACATTTCAGTTCCTCTGTGAGTGCAGAGTGGGTCTCTTTGCAGGTGACAGCTTCCCAAGGATTCCTTCTGAGTTATCTTCAGAGGTTGATAGCAGTGGTCAGACAAAGGAATACAGCAGAAACCATCCAGGGACCAAAGGGGAGATGGTGTTTTTCTTTCTTCCTCCCACCCCCTTCTCTCTACTGGAGTCTATCAGGAACAAAGGAGAAACACCAGCTTTTTAGGTGAGCACAAAAGGCTGAAGGCAAAACCACTGATGACCAGAGAACTGTGAGGAGGGAGTTTAGAGAAGTGCATAACATGAAAGAGGATGAATCCAATACTTCTCTTAAGCAGAAATCATAACTAGACAAAATAGATGAGCCCAGGACTTGCTTTAAAGCAGTTCCTACTGCTGAACAATGCTCCTTCCATTCCTATCTATTTTTCTACTTTATTTATCTATGCATTGATCTTTTGAGTAAAGATTTATTACAACTATCAACATAACACTTAGCATAAATTAACAACAAGAATGGCTTCATGGATTTTTTGTTTTTATTCACATAGATCAAAAGTGAAGTTCTCACACAGCTCCCAACTTGGATGAGATTTTCTTAAATTACACAAACTTTTCCCAGTGAATTTACTCCTTCAACCACTAACACGTGTGGCACCAACCACAAACTTTTCTTGTCTCAAGACTTCTGATTAGATTGGAAACCATTTCTCACCCTTATGCCTTCACAAAACATCAGGTGTTGTCCCTTAAGACGGTAAGTAAAGCATGTTTCTTTAATGTGGTGCCCGCTGTACCATTTAAACTCTGATCTTTCAAGTTCTCTCGTCGGAACTTAATTCCCCATTTATGCAGACGTAGATGCACTGATTTCAGTGGAAAAAGCACTGCTCTGAGTCAGAGGATTTCAGCCCATTATCCTASTATTCAGGTCCATCAATTGTACCTGGCTAAAGCAGACCTTCTGGAAAGGAATCCAGTACTGACCTGAAGACTTCGGGATGGAGAATCCAGCATGCCTGTTAGCACTTTGTTCCAATGGTTAATTGTCCTTACTGCTACAAAATATGTGTCTTACTTCTAATTTGGATTTGTCTGTCTTTAGCTTCCAGCCRTTGGTTTTTATCACACCTTTCTCTGCTTGATTAGAGTCCTTTAGCACCCAATGTTTCCTCCCAGTGAAGATACTTATACCCTTTAATCAAGTCACTTTTCAGGCTCCTATTTTGATAAGTGTTGGGATGAATTGAGGTTAAAAAAAGTTAACAGCAAAGGACACAAGTAGAACTTGTGGTTGTTTTTTTTTTATGTCTGAAATCTCAGTGCAGAAAGAAAAGAAAGGGAGAATTTTAATTAAAATTTTCATAAATTTTTTCTCCTCTTTGAATTTCAAGCATCATTTTTTCAAATAAAATAATATTTCTGATCATATTATTTTATTTCTTTTCAGGTGGAAGATTAGTGAAATGGAACTRTTTTTCCCTTTGCCTGCACTTTTTTATCTAGCCACTTAGATCTCTGTCTATAGCCACAAAGTAAAGCAAATGAAACTCTACCACAACTTCTCTGAAGGGAGTGCTTACAGAAGACCAGGCTGGAAGAGCTCTGCGGAGCGGGGAGSTGAAATGGATGAGCTGCGGGGAATGGGGTGTCTCTCAGAGGCAACACATTACTCCCTGCCCAGAGTGTAGGCTATATTTTGGGGTCTCTTCAGCTTTGTCCCCTATGTGGGTGGGAATCTCTCTCGCAGAACTTTGGATGCCTTTCAACTGTTTTTGCATGCAGAAAGGAGTGTTTCAGCTACATTCATAGTGTTCCCTGATATATCTCTTTTCTAACAACTTTGGAGAGGTTCTCTGGGGACTCCCTACCCCTCACCAAGCCATGAAAGGTATTCACAGTGTGGGTCATAATCTAGCATGGCCTGGAAAAGGACCAGTTCAGGAATCCCAGCTCCATCTCTGCTCCCAGAACCAAACTAATCCCCACCATTTTATCTGGCTCTCAGTGAATGGTATTAAACCATCTAAGCAACGCTTAATCCTTTTGGGTTTTGATGCATTAAGCAACGGGGGCTAAAATGCATCTTAGAGATATAACACAAAAGCAGGGAGAAAACTGTGAGAGAAACCTTGGGACTGTACTGGGGTAGAACTGAGTTTTCTTCCTAGCTGTGTTGCTGACCTTCTGGCTGAACTTGGGCAAACAATGTCTGTGTTCTGTGCCTCGACTTCCCCATCCCTGAAATGATTGGGACAAATGAGCCAGGAGTGCTCTTGACCAAATTAAATCTGTGACCAAATTAAAAAGAAATGGAAGAAACAGGAAAAAAAAAAAAAAAAAAACAAAAAAACCAACCAACCAAACAAACAAACAAAAAACAATAAAAGCAGCAATTGTACAGAGGAATTTATGAAGCCTCACTTTCTCTGTCCTGGTGTCTGCTTCTCTGATGTCAGATAAGCTCCAAACTCACTCTACAGCTGTCCTCCAAGGGCACTTCCAGATTTCACTCTACCCAATTCCCTAATTTGAGGAAATTTATAAGAACTTAATGTCTTTATAATTCCAGCAACTCTCTTGGATTAGGTGGGAGTGGGGAATTGACTCACAATTTATTCCAGGGAAGACAAGCACATGCACAAGAATGATTGCCCAGAAAATCTTTGTCAAACCAAACAAGATTTTGGTTTTTTCTTCTTTTAAAGGTATTTGATGAAAGGAAAAAACAGTGGGAGTAGGGAACCTATGGAGTGAGAAATATGTTTATGAAATAATTTCATTTAAACTCAGATTAAATCTTACATTCTATTTGTAGGACACTTAATTATTGAAAGAAATATTTTTCTTGTCTTTTGTTTAGCATGATGGTAAACCTGTAGAAGAAAAAGCCATTTTAGACCATTGAGGTGTTATGTTTTGAGCATGTCTCAGAGAATGCTTTCTCTGCTTCAGAACATTTCTGTTCACTTCTTTTCTTTTTTTTTTTAACAGAACTATTCACCCAATTCAGTGCAACTTTGTCACTGTTTTTGGCCCAGACGTGAAAGCCCATTTTTCCAACAAAATTGCCACTTCTTTAAAACTTTAGATCAACCCCTAAAAAATAATACTAACCCCCACCCCTTTGTGACATCTTTGAGACAGATATGTAAAAAATATCCTACAGCAGCTAAGAATTAATGTTATTATTGTTATCTATYATCATGGAAAAAGTATGATCCAGACAAGTATCTAATAGCCACTTGTGCACACCAAAAGTAAGATGAAAAACCTCAGCAAGTTCAAAGTTTGTAGTCCAATTATGTTCTGTCTTGCGGGTGCTCTGTAGGGGGTGAAAGTAATGTCCCTCAAACCACTCCGTATCATTGCAATATCTAACAAATCCTTTGGCACTCCAGCAAGGAGTTCAAAGAAAAACCATCATCAGCTCGAATAATTACTGCCCATACTAAGTGTTTTAATATTGCAGATGGATGTAAAAGGCAACGGACAATGGCTCAAACACAAAGAGCCTAGCAAAGTACAACCTGGGGAAGGCCACAGATATCCAACACGTTGTCCTTTTCCCTGTTCTGTTCTCTGCAATATTAAACCACTTAATCTGTAATTGCCCAAGCTTATGATGCCTTTGCTTTGAACTCTCTGTAAGAGTGCCATAGGACTTCTCTGATGTTTCTAAAACAAAGTCTACCAGGAGGCTGAAATGTCTCTTAGTAGCTATGACAATGGTTTAATGGAATAGCATTTCCAGTAAAGGGAACTAATTTAATATTTTCACATATCATGTAAGCAAGGCACCAGCTGAGAGAAAGGAATGAATATTACAGCAAGAGGCAATCAAGATAAACAGTGCTGTAAAATCATACCTCACCAATGTTCACTAAACTTACTGCAGGAACTCGGCTTAGATATGAATTACGTTTTCCTCTCGATGAGGACAGCTCAGCTTGATTAAAAGGCACACCAGTCTCAGAGCCTGGCACAGCTGGGTTTCAAACCAGCTATGCCAGTGATCTCCCAGATGACACTCAGGAGACCACTTCTTCCCCTCCGTGGTCYTTTYRTATTTTTTGTCTTGTCTTTCAAGGCTGAAAACTCTTTTCTACCRCGGACAGTCCCTCACATTGCAGAGTGGCTGTGATAAAGACATCCTTGAGATGGTGCTTGAATGCACAGAATAAACGTGCAGGGAAGGGACATATGGGCTGTCTGAGGTTCCCTAGGTGTGATCAAGTCTCGCGATTCTTCCTTAGCGCACAGTGAGCGGAATCCTGAGGTACGGTCCTCCTTGCAGATGTTCCACATTTTCCTTTTATTCCTGTCCAGAACTCTTCGACCACGGTGTGCTTCTGCCAGGCAGCTCTTAGCCTCCTCCCCAGCAGCAAACGCGTCGCCGACAGGGCAGTGAAGCCCCCTCCATGTGCATAGGAGTGTATTCTGGATAGTCTGAAACAAAGTCCACCAAGAAGATTTGACATTTGTCCAGCGAAAGAGGATAGATGATGGAGATATTTATTATCATCTATTCCTATGCACTTGTGAGCACATGCTTGTAGGGTCCTCATRCAGGAAGCAGATATGATGAAAGTGTTTTTTCCAGTTGGAAAATCTGTCACAAGACGAGGTGTACTGGTGATGTGTCTTGTGGTTTGGGTTTCCTGTGTTCAGGCAATAACAGTCTTGCCACCAAAAGAAAAACTTGTTATTCCCCTGTTATTTTTCCCTATTTATTCCTTGGTTGTGGTGGCATATGTTGCTTCCTCTTGTGTGAAATGCTTTCTACTCTCAGATCGTTTCTCTGAAAAGGAAATCTTCCCTGTGGCATCTCTCAGGAGCATTTGCAAAAGTTCACATGGTTTCAGAAGTCTGGAGTGCAGAAGTGTTTAGCATGATTYGGCTGCCCAACTAAATAATTGCTTTTTGGCATGCTACAGATGTCCCACTCCTGTTCTTTGAAAGAAATACGCTGAATTATTGAAATAAGATAGAGTCAGGATTATGAGAGGAAGTACCGTCTYATGATTAAAGCATTAGCCTTAAATTCAGAAGATATACATTCGGTTTCTGACTCTGACACAGATTTTCTGAGAAGCCTTAGGCTTATCACAAAAGCTGAGATCCATTTTTGTCTAACATGAGCTACGCAAAATTTTTAGAATAAGTAAGTTGCCTAGGCTCCTGCTGCAGTCAGTGGAGTGCGAGAGAGATCTCCAAAGAGAGCTTCACCCCACCCTACGGTACGTGACTAAGACACATGAAATGATTCACACTCTGGAGGTGTTTCTCTGCTTAATGCTAACAGGAATCTAAATGACAAAGTTGGCCTAGATACCTTTTAGATGGCTAAAATTAGATGAGATTTCTTCCACCCTTTGTCTCACTCTGTGCCTCAGTTTCCCACATGTATACAGCTGATGGCAATGCCTCCTTTGGCCTTTTGAATTTACTGGATTCTAAACATTTCTCTTAAAGAAATAGCAAATCATAGCCTGACTTCAGCTGAGTCTTAGCAATACAGTTCTGTAAATAGCACAAATACTTGTTTGGGATTCCAGTAACTACAGCGTCTGAACTCCATGAACATAGCATACAACCAAGCAGTGGCTAGAGAAACAGGGTTTACTTGATTAAAAATCTTAAGAGAAATGGGTGGGAAATTATYGGGCTACATTCATTAAACATCTGAAGTATCTCAGGAAAGTTGGATGAAATCAGAAGAAATTATTAAAATGTAACCACAGATATAACTTTTATGACAGTGAATATATGTGCAGTAACTCATAACTAGAGCAGGTTGAAAAATGTTCTGCTGGAATATTTTTTTCTGAAAAAAAAAATGGCATTTTATTGAAATCAAACTATCCTAAGGAACATGTCAATTTAAGTCTTTTTTTTTTTTTTTTCCTAAGAAATAGAACTGAAATGAAATGTTCCCAATAAGGTTCAACTTTATCAGAACAGAATGTTTCAAATTTTTGGAGGTTGAAATGACTCCATTAAAAATATTTTATGCAGATCGGTAATGCTTAAAATATCAAAACTGGAAGAAAGTACTTGGTATTGATCAAAAGTAGTGCACTGAATAACTACAAATTATGTTTTTTTAAAAGACTTCTTTTGGAAGAATTTCCTTYCCACCTCTTAAAAAAAAAAAATACAACCCAAAATTTGAAAGGGTAGAACTCAAATAGTATTCAATATTGCTTCTGCTCTGCTGCATAAAGCATTTAACTGGAAGCAGATATATCTTCATTTTTATATGTCACCCACTGTTTTAATATATGGGTAAGAGAAACAAAACAAAACCTTGTATCATAAGCATTTCTGTTGACATGTTATTAACAAAACAGCTACTGAAGATCACAGCTGCCATTGATATATCAGACTGTAGGAGCCACCTTCAGAGACAGAAAGATGATTCTTGTAATTCCTTCAGGGAAGAATCTCTCAGCTTCCTTCTCAGAGGCAAATAAATCTGTTCAGTCTTCTCCTTCGTGGTGTCCTGTTTAACGTGCCAGATTTCTGCAGAGTCCTTTTTTTTTTAACATATATGTAGCACATGGGACTCCCAGTGTCCCCTGCCCTTCCCTACCTGGCAATTCCCTCAGGATCACTCTGGGTTTACTCTGTAAGTACGGTAGTCCCCAAGGTTTCTAATTCCCATTCTCCGTGGTGAAAGCCCTGCAGCACTCAAGCAGGAGAGAGCTCAGATGGCTCCTGCACTCCATGTCTGACAGACTCTGAAGACTCATTTCATCAGCCGTTAATCTCCCACAATCCTCTAAGCTTTATCTGTTAAAACTGAAGCAAGCAGGGCAGCTTTGCCATACTTTAGACTTGTTATTAGTTTTCATAATTTTTCTCAAAAGAACATAAGACTAAATCAGTCTCCCATCCCTAATATGTTGATAATAATTTTGAAATATTTAAAGCTTCTCTTCTGAAAGCTTCTTTGAAATAACCATCTCATCTCTCCCCTGGTGCTTTCTTGGCTCTTATTTTGGTGCTCCCTTTTCCCCTATCAGACTTTCCCAGGTTGTTCAATTGCCTCGTGGCCAAAGATGCTCCTTTCTGCTCCTGCTTTCCATCCCGGGATTTGCTTCAAAATTCCCTTCTTATCATTACATTTCTCCGTCTGTATTTTCATACTTCACCTACCTTCCCACAGCTGAATTCTGAGGCTCCATGGTCTTTGGATATCTACTGACTGCAGTAGGTGCCTACTACTATAATGACTACAAGGCAAATCTCTTGTCAGTTGGACATTCCTGCATCAAATCCTGTAAAATCAGAAATGTCTCCCCATGCTGCAAAGATCCCAAGTCATTCCAAGGACCAAACTTGCAGCAGGACCAGACCCATCAGAGATATAAAATTAAAACAGATGTGACTTTGACAGCAGTGCAACCACACTGCTCTGATCTGCAAAATAAAAAGGACCTTCTTTGTTTCCAGAGTCTACTGAGCCACCCTGCTATTACCTAGCTAATTTACGCTCAACATTTGCTTGTTGTTATACGTATCTAGATTACAACTCAATCTGCTACATCCATCCAAATGTGTTAAGCCACATCTACTTTGGTGTTAAAAGGAGCTCTCACAGAACTAAGCTGGTTTGACTGACCTACAGGATTGAAAATAGCCTCTAGACAAGCTCTAATATCATTGCAGAAGTATTCAGTGCTACTGGACCAGAGTGTTTATGTCTGATATTTATTTTTCCCTGATGTGGATAACT
Source organism: Oceanodroma leucorhoa (assembly GCA_030449065.1). NCBI lineage: Eukaryota > Metazoa > Chordata > Aves > Procellariiformes > Oceanodroma > Oceanodroma leucorhoa. The sequence continues at coordinate 4,131,041 of JASVER010000051.1, forward strand.
GTGCAAGATAGGGAGCTAAGTCCCATGGCACTGTATCCCTGATGCAATGATATATTGAACTCTCACGTGAAGTAATAAGAACTGAAATTGTTCAGCACCTGAGATATGCAGGCCCCAGATCTCTGTGTAGCATCCGCCTGCTTATAGAGATCAAGGCAAGCAGAAAGCAACAAGATATTTAACAGAGGAATCTCTGCATCCCATTGAATACTAATTAGACACTAGGCATAGATACATCAGGGGAAGCAGAGGGAGGAAGGAGGGGGAAAAAAAAATCTCTTGGCAAGACAATGTTGCATTTCAATCTTTCACCTTCACTGGGTAATGGGATGTGATGGAACATTAAAACAAACAAACAGCTTTTGGTGTTTACAAGAAATGTTTAAATGGGAGATCACGAGCCAGAGGTGCTCCACAGAACATCTGGAGTACTGGAAAACAATGCGATTACGCAGATGAGTCACATTCATTAGGCTATAAAATCTCCAGTAATGAATGTACGAAAGGGACTTTCATGTAGATTGTCATCTATAGCCAAAAAAAAAAAACCCAAACCCCTAGATAATAAACTTGGCAGTTCCTTCCCTGCCCGCCCCCTTTTCCTCCTCCCCTTTGGAATGAGATTCCCAGTGTAATTACAAAGCTTCGTGCTTGCAGCTCAAAACCGTGTCGCAGGCGCAGGCGCAGATCCATGTGTGGGCATGAGCTGGGGAGAAAGGGAAGCGGGGATACGCGTGTGGGTGTAACGCTGCTCAGCAATCACTGGAACGAGACAGTCAGCGTCTTCATCTTCCCCATACACCTGGCACCAGCAGTGGTATGGGATACTTCTTGTCCATATGCCCCCCTCCAGACGATCTCACTGACAGTGTAGACATCTTTTAGGCAGGAAAAGACACAACTTCAGGGSCATCTAGGGATGTCTGCTGAGTGGCAAGGTGAGAGAGGATGAGAATCAGTCGTTCATTTCTTTGAAAGTAGCAGAAGATGAAARCAAACTAAAAGGACATTTTCTTCACACGGTGTGTGGTTCAGCTGTGGAACTCCTTGCCACAGGAYGCTGTGGGTGCTGCAGGTTTGTATGGGTTCAAGGGAAGGCTGGGTGGAAAACTAATCTATTGACAGCTATTGAGTATGAATATCCTGCATCTAGCCTAGAAAGGCTCRGAGCTGCAAATTGCCAGTGACAGGAAGGGTGCAGGCAGAAGCAGCACTATGAGATTTCTCTGTTCTGATGGTCTCCCTGCAAGACTACTTGAGAGGCGGCACTGGGCTGTGTAGGCATTTGGTTCAGCCTAGCCTGGCATTTCAGTGCTCCTGTATTTCATCTTTAGTGACTTGTAAGACCTAAATATGCATCAAGAGTGAAAACTGGGCTCTGTCACTAAACTCATTCCACACATATCAACAGAGTCAGAYATTTCAGTCATGGCCATAGGACTATTATCACAGCAGCTAGAGGAGAAAAGATTCCCTTAACCTATTCTAACAATCTTAATGAAATTTCTTTAAAAAGGTCCACTAAATGTCTGGGTTGCCTCCCTCAAAGCTTGGCCCCAGACACGTCTCCCTAACCAGCAAGTCAGTGATGGCAGAATTTTCCCCAAAGCAAGGTTAGCAATAGCTTTGACAGATGTTTCAGGATCTTTTATCACATTAGAATTATTGGATGTTGTCAGCTAAACCGAACAGCATCACAGCCCCGCTTTTTAGATCATTCTTGAACACAGATGTTTTAAAATAACCCTCTTGTGGGTTTTATCCATCGCTGCTGCCTGTGTAACATATCATCACTTCTTGAAAGTCCTCATTACTCAGAGGATTTTTTTTTCTGAAGGCCCATTTGTAGAGTTGGCACCTTTTTTTCATTTCCAGTAGATCTATTCCCCCCTGGACCATGTCTGTCTGGGGAGATCTCATTCAAGGACAATTGGGCTTCAAATTGGGAAATTGGGAAATCCCTTAGTTATCTTTGAAAATCCCATCCTTGAAGCTTAAGTCAGATGAGAACTTCATGAGCTTTCTGTAATTTGCTGGTTTTCAACTCCATTTCTGGAAGGATTTTGTTTTTCTCCTGGGCAGAGGACTGTGACCTTCATATAGAAATGAAATCAGTTCAACAGAATAAACAATAATTACATTTCCATAAGAAAATATATTTTCTATTTTCTGTTTCTAACTGAGGGTTAAATAACGAAATCATTGCAAATTCTATATTTTCTTTGCCTTTTGAGGGAAAACACAGTTACCTGAGCTGTTTACATTTCACTCACATCACATATTATATTTGCTCATTCTTGGCCCTGTGTCTGGAGCAGCACTTGGGAAATTACRAACTTGGGGATCTTTCCCCAGCTTTGTCCCTCAATGACCACGTCTCACATCACCGCTTTGCTTCTCACCAGTTCAGCCTCCTTATCTMTAAAACACCAAGATGCATTAATTAATATTTATAAAGTGCTTTGACATCGTCACATAAGTACAAAGACTTCTGATAAGAGGGAGAATGCAAATGTCACATATGTCACTTCTACATAAAGGCTTGAGAGATCTGTCGGTGCTGGGTCCGCGATTCCCAGCAGCACCGTGTGATGTGYCGGGGCTCAGAGCAGCGGCACCACGGCAGAGATCTCTAGCCAAGCTCCACAGACTGGGTGTGGGTGGCTGCAAAACTCCTGTCCTGCGTCAGCATGGGAAGACTGTAAGAAACAAAGTAAAGCAGTCTCATTTTTAAATGAGGGCAAATCAAGGCACACGGCAATTTAAGGGTAGAATTAGTTGGAAAGAGGCTGGTCCTGTGCCGTGAGTATTTCTGAGATTATAGGGATGAAGAGTGGTGTCTTTCAGTGTGAATGAGAATGGAAATTTGAGCCTGGTTGTGAATAGGGAAGGAGAATGGGTCAGATTGTTTCAGAACCAGGCATTTGTTTTGCTCTTCCCACAGCTGCTCACTACAGCTTCAGACTGAAAAAAATAAGAATACATTTTTGCTCATGAAGTGCCTAACTGGGACAATTTTGACAATTTCAAAATGTTTGGGACAGTTATATTTTTAGTATTAGTGAATTGAAAAACTTGTCAAAATGGCTATCTTCCTGGGGAACAAAAACACACCAGTGTAAACAAATCTGAATGCTCTCAGGTTAGCTGTTACCTGCACGTATTCATACAGCCCTTACACAGCACTATGTTTCCCCAAACCCCTACCTGCTCTTCCCTACTGACTGTTAACATATTCATCACGGAGTAGCACTTGGAGGTCTAAGTAGGTCCTTTCCCACATCATGTACATATCCAAACTTAATCAGGAGTGTCTCTTGGACAGGAGATCCCYGGAACGTGTGTGTCCATCTCCTTCCTGCCTGGAAGGCAGCTCCCAAACCTGGACTTTCAGCTACCACTGTGCAATGGCCCCAACAAAGAGTCTTACACCCACTTCACCATAGAGCAAAGACTGCAAGGTCACCACAGCCCACGAGGAGAGAACCTGGGTCTTGATTTCCAGACAGGTTTCTCCTAAATAAGAGTGTCAGAGGCTGCCGTTAGAAGCGGGTACCAAGGAGAGAGACTCCAGCATCCGCAGGGCAGGGGCTTACATTCACCCAGACATCTGCTCACCACTGCCTCCGCCTAACAATGTCGCAGTGCTCCCCGGGATAACAGACTTGATGGATTTCACACTTTGAGGCTTTTGCTTTGAAAGAGTCCCAGCTTTTATCTTAGCAAAGTACAGCTTTGTAACCTAAAAATAGTCTGTCCAAGCTCCTTCCATCGGAACAGCAGAAGATGAGCTGGCGACTCAATTTTTGGTGCTTCTCTATCAGAAAGATGAAACATTTTCCCTGTAATCCTCCAAAATGGAATGTTTAGGGTTTTGGAGGTTACTGGAAATTTCCTTGGCAGCTGGTCAAATATTTGATCCCATTAGAGCTTCTTTGATGAGGAAGTGTAGGTTGATTCAGAGAGAAAATGAGGACAGGAGGGGAGAGCATGTCAAGGGGAAAAGAGAAGTAGAGAGAGAAAAGGAAGGGAAAAAACCTCCATGAAACAAGAAATTTTATCTATCAGATAATCTTGTCTCTTCCTTTCAAAGAGGAAGACAAGAAATTGCATCCAACAACTCACATAACTGCCCGAACTCTGATTATGAATGAGCAAGAAGCAGCTCTGCTCTCTCTGTGTAAGGGAATGAGATCATGGGGATGCCCTTTCGGTTCTCCGAGCGGCCAGGGAAGGCCAAGCGTTGCTTCTTTCCCACTGGCAGGGCTCGTGGCACGAAGTGTGATAAAGCACCTGGCAACCTGGGATTAAAAAAAAAAAAGCCTCCTGAATCCCAAGCTCTATGCTAACTGCTTGTCGGCTCACGTAGCCGACACATGCTGCAAGGTGCAGCTGGAGTCAGAGCAGCTCTGTTTGTTAGCAAGAAAAAAGGACAGGGAATCGTGTTTTACACGCTCCATTGTGAATCTGTGAATGGCTTTGCAGTACATAATGCACAGGGTTTGTTCAGGGCGTCAACAAGCGTCTCCACATCCTGGTGGTACAACCACTCCAAACAGTGGCATTAACCCTGGGTGGAGAGGAGGGTGGAGGTGCTTTGTGGTGGGCGCTGCCCAGCCCCAGGCTCTGCAGCAGGCACGGGAACTGCGTCTAAGCCCAAGCGATGGGCTGCACCAGCCCCATGTGCAGGAGACCTGTCACAGCCATGCACGTGGCTGCTATCCATCAGGATGTCCATCAGGAGATGTCTGTGTTCCCCACAAAGCTGGTATGCTACAGTCAAGGGAGGGCCGGATCCTTCCCTAGGAGGGATGTTGAATTTCAGCAGCTGCCTTTTTTATTTTTTGGCATCAGACTTACCAGAAACGAAGTTCTCAGTATTTCTATTAGAGTGACAAGACATCAAGACTCCTTCCAGCATAATTTTTTACCTAAATGGATACTCATTCTCTGTTCATTGAATTGTTCTCTCATGGTATTCTCTGAATACCATGTTCTCTGGTATTAATGAGGAATCATTTGTCAGTAAAAGTAGGCAATGTGGGTTCAGATAAAATAAAAAACTATTTCCACCCCCTTCCACCTCCCTGAGGGTGATAGTATGACCTGCTGTCCTGTGCTGAGGTCACCCCCTAATAATCACACCCATCCCCACCACCCTCAGCAGAGTACACCCCCTCCAAACCTGCCAGCATAACTGCACGTGTAATTGTTTCCTAAACTGGTTTCTTCAGACTGGGGCAGGATGGAAAAACCTCCTACCAAAAGTGGCTTAAGTGTTTAGGTTCTGAGAAGCAATGAAGGTTTTTTTCTGCACTGTGCATGATCATCATTCATAAAAACCCAACGGAGCAAAATCTAACTCCCTGCTGCATCCTTCCAGCTCCGCTGTCCTCAGGTAAGCAACGCTAAGCCAGATTTATCCCTCCAAACAGAATTTAGGGAAAATGGGGCAGATGGGATGTCAGCTCATGCTCCCATCACAATGGCAGCTCCACAGTGCTACAGGGAATCAAAAGCACTATACGCTTGTATTAATTAGCAGCAAAAACTGCTATGACTCTGAACACCCAGAAGGAGCAAATCTGATGAGCGAGTGCAGGCTGCTTCTGCATAATCTCTTTTTAGATCAGAACCCCAACTTAACTCGGAGCCAACGGGGTACTTCATAATAGCGCCAGCCCGCGTAGGTTTAACTATGCCAGCGACATGAGGAATGCGTAAAATGCTGCAAATAAATCCCCAGCTTCAGGAACAGGGTGTCATTCCAAGTGGCAAGCCCTGTTCAGCACGGATTTACGACCCCCGTGGAGGCATGCACTGCCATCTGCTTTCTCCAAGCCCAGCCAAGCAGCCTGCATGAGACGTGCAGACTTGGTCCCTCCGTTTGAGCTCCCAGAGTGCTCAGAAGGTTTTGCACCAGGCAGACTGCTCTGGTTGGTAAGCTCAGCAGCTGCAGGTTAAAAAAGGATATTAAAGTGGGTTATCTCTTGTGTTAAATGGGGACTGGCGTTTCCTAGGAGGAAAAGGGCTAAACACAAAACTGAAAACAGCCACGTTTTCTCAAGTCTGTATGTCAAAAGTCTATCTGCATGTGAGTTCATGCATGCAGCTTATACATTCACGTAAGCCCTTATCTGCGTAAATAAGATTTTATCTATATGTGCGTGCCTGCATCTCCTAAGGGACCGAGTTTTAATGGCCAGATTTAAAATACACTAGCGAGTTTTTCTAATTGTAGGCACCCAGTTTGGGGTGCCTCATTCACACCCTACCACACTTGGACYCTATCACACTCATTCACACCCTATCACACTCAGTCCTATAAATAACAGCATCACCATGGTAGGAAATATCTTCTAATTAGCACCCTAGACACARTCTCCTGGCTTGCTTCCACTCCTTCCCAGTGGCACAGAGCTGGTGTCTCTTTTATTTTTTCTTGCAACATTCCCTTAAAGACCCATTGATGTCTTGTTGAGACCATTTGCAAGAAGAAGAAGGAAAAAAGAAAAGGCATCCAGCGGAAGGTGTCAGATGATAGTAGGAGATATACGATGTGCTTTCCTTCCCCTGACCCACTACTGAGCACTGCTGCAAAAACAGGTTCTCAGAAACATCAGGTTCATCGTTGTTACAGCTAGAAATGACCTCTTAGATCATGCAGTCCAGCTCCCTGCCTCTCAGGATGACTCCCTGGTGTACACTTTATGCTGTTTTGTCCAGCCTAATTATCCATCCCTGCTGTTAATGGGATGGAGCACCAAACTCTTCTGACTGCCACCATCTTTCAGGGGTGTTTTATTGTTCTTCCCTTCCTGGTGGTTTATATGGTTGAGTTTTGAGACTACATTATTTTAGGCCCTGACACTTTAAGTCCTTAAAGACAAGAAGTGTCCTCATGGTCTCAGACTTCAGTGCAACATGCAAACTGTAGCTTGAATTTTTACATTGTTGTACATTGACATAAAAAGCAGACCTTTTGGAAGAGATTAAATTAAGTGTTAAGGAAAAGATTTTGCTGTTCTGTGGTTTGAATTTGGTTTCTCTACCTCATGAACACAAAAAACGCATACAAGTTCATGTGTGCGTCTACAAATACATGTGTCTACATAAGCATACACATATATACTTGTGTTCCAGATGTACCTGTTTATTYACACACACACTATTGTCTGTACATATGTGAGCACGCACATAAGCATGAAGACATCCAGCGGCACAAAGTCTCGACTGCCATATCTCAGCCTGGCAAGCACCTTGGTTTTTCTCCTCCCATCTCCTTTGTGCCCAGCAGCCCAAGGCTGGCTGAAAGTCTGTCATGTCACAGCAAAGTGCTCATAGTAATTCCAGTCTAGTCTAAACTCCTGTGTTGTCCTCCTTGTGCACTGAGTGCCTCCTGCCCAGGCTTTATTTTACTACATCTGGCATGTGCCTTTCATTTCTGGACTGATTGCCAAATTAAAGGAGGCTTGCGTCTCCTGTCTCAGACTGTCTTTTTGTCAGAGTGGTCAARGATATGAGGTTTTGATGTGTTTCATGAAAATAAGTTGTCAGGTAAAGGAAAGAGTGCTGTTAATGAACCTCAGCCCTTGATTAGCCAGCAGAGCATGCTCACAGATCAGGGATGCTGCAAAGGCACCCATCTCAGGAAAAGACTCAGGAGTGAGTCCAAGAGACAAATCTCTTGGGACCGGGCTCCCTTCAGCCCACGGCTCACAGAGCCATCTCCAACTTTCTCCCACCGGGCTGAGAAGCTCAGCTCACCCTGCGCTGCCAGGGAACACCTCTCAYGCTTGCAGAGAGGAGGGAAGATCCTCGTTCTCAGCAAAGGTTGCTCCCAGGTCTCAGAGAAGATCCTCTCCCCCTGCCATCCCCACTCTCGGTTTCCAGGACACACGTGCTTTTCCCTTGTGTCAGGAAATTCCCCACCTTTCGCTCGGCCTCCTTCCTGGCCCACATGCATCTGCTTCAGCATCTGTGTCAGGCCTTTGCTATAATTATGGTCTGCGCCCACCCCCACTGTCTTTCCAAAATTCCTCGCTTCAGACGTTCATGTAAATCTGTTTCACAGTCACGCGGTGCTTCAAATTAAACTTAGAAATGTTTCTTTTTAGCCTTTTAACTAGTTCCTGCAAGAGTCGCATTGCAGAGCGGGGGATTTCACTGCTGTCCCAGGGAGCCCTGTGGCACGAAAAGGCAGGTGGCACTTTTCACGAGAGGGGAGGGGGACTCCGCCGTCCATGTTCAGGACTTTTCTTTCACCCAGGAATCCATCAGTTCTTCACTCAAGTGTCTGTCCTGCCACACAGGTAAACCACTGAGCTCTTCCCTTTGCAGCGGTCCTATTTCTGCGGTAGCAAAGGATGCTAACAGCCTCGCCTCTAAGTCCTTTCTTTGTACCCATAACAAAGCAAAACTTCAATTTTTTTACTTAACTGTCTCCTTAAGACACAGGCAGCTGCTGAAAGTGCAAAACCTTCAGCAACTTGCACTCTTCCTGGGGAAAGAAAACAGAGGTCTCAGTAACGTGCAAAGGAAGGGAAAGGCCACGACTTCACGTCCCAATGCTCTGCTAACACCTCTGAGACCTCCACACCTGACACTGCCCAGGGGCAGTTGGACCAGCCAGTGCCTTTTCCTCTGCCATTGCCATCATGCCGGTGGCTTTCACCCATCGCTGCCAGGAGATGCCACTTCCAAACTGAAACACCAGCAAATCTCAAGCCGTCGACCACCAGCGGCAGATGAGATTGTGCTCACACGGCAGTGAAAGAGAGACACGCAGCCCCCAGCAGAGACTSCCAGGCAGGGCTTGCTCTATCCCGACCGCAGGCGCCAGCTCTCCTGACTCGTCCTCCTCCATCCCTGGCTGAGGCAGCAGGAACCATGTGCTGAGTCTGCTTCAGCTGGGAATTACACTTTGCATATCTTACATCTATCAGTGTAAAAATAGGATGTATGAATAAAGGGTGTTAAAATTGCCACCTCAGTATGATTTCTCATGCTGTGTAATATAACATATGGCAGTGACTGAACTCCCAGGGAGAACTTGGGAAGCAAGCAGAGACAAATAAGTTGTTTAACCATTTCAGTCCAGGAAATGTTGGTGTGGGCTAAGAGAGGAGCATGCACAGGAGTCAATGCGGGCAGTATTGTCAGTCTCATCTGCACGTCAGGCACGAGACTGAGYGCAGTGCTCTAACCCCAGCAACTGGGTTACAAGTACCAGGCTAATTGCAAGAGCACCAGAATGCACTGTCACCTAATTTACCTTTCTTCACAGGCTGGCTGCTTTTGCAATTGAGAGCTGCCCGCTCCAGAGTGCAGAGGGTCTCGGCAAGCCTGCTCGGCACATTGCCTGTGGCACTGAGGGGGTTAAAATGAACAGTTGGGCCATCAGCTTTGCAATAATGAATCTCATCAGAAAGGGGTTAGGACAAGGCAAATGCTGCTGTCATTTGACTTGCAGCGGCAAACTTGGGATGAACCTGCCAAAACCCTTCCTGCACAGAGCAAACAATGACAAGAAGGTATCTTGGYATGCAGACGGAGTCTGTCAGGACTGTTTCTGGGCCAGGAGGGCCCTGCTTTTCCAGCTGGACCAGTTGCAGTCACTGAGTTTTACAGGAAGTGCTTGAACAGTGAGACACCACATCCCTCAATGTTGCTTAATGCAAAGGTATAAGAGAAAGAGGAGAGGACATCATAGGTGCTCAGAGTCAATCAAATCTCTAGGGTCAGGATCATATATCTTAAAGCAGTGTTTGATGGAAAAAGGTAATGACGGGTCGACTTCCAATAGCACAGTGCCCTCTAGCCACGAACTGGATCATCCCTTGGGTGCTGCAATGAAGGGAAAAGCACCGCTGATACAATGCTCCACATAAAATGGATTTAGGCTGCAGGTTGTCGTCACCCAGCAACGGAAGTGGTCTGAAGGCATAAACCACGTGCTGAATAACCACAGGAGTCTTCAACACATTGGGCATAGCCGGGATCCTGCACATGAGCAACCAGAGGTGTATAGAGGGTCTGACTGCTGTTCATGGTGGTTCTGTCAAACTGAAGGAAGAGTGGAGAGAAGACCGATGAGCAGCCCACCCCAGTGCTTGGACCTTGCCTGTGTGAATGAAGTTGCTCCTGTAACCAGATCAGAAAAAAGAAGAGGCAACGGGGGACTTTGGCCCAGCATCACGTTCCAGCACACTGGCTTGTGGGCTTTTCTATTTCTCTTTTTTTTCCCTGTTTGAGTTTTGCCTTGTCAGGTTTAATCGGTAGTGTTTGTAATTCAGGTAGCAAATTGATTTTTGAAAGTACTCTGTCCCTATTCAGTACACGTTACCGCGGATCCTTGCATTAATTATGCACTGATATTGATGTTTTGTCAGASAAGGTCTAATGTCACTATATTCAGAACTTGCTGCTTCCTTGTTAAAAATGTTTCAGAATGTGGCCTTGGGAAAGATACTGTATGTCACTCTCAGGATCAAAGATAACGTGGCAAGGAAATACCCTGTTAGTACTGAAATTCATGTACCTTTTCTCCCTGCTCTACCATCTTTCTTAGAAGGAACAAGGCAAAGGTTGGTGAGCAGAGAGAGAGAGACCGGAGGATCCTCCAAGGAGAATTGAGCTGTCAGCACTGTTTAAGCTAATAGGAAGGGACAACAGTTTTAGGATGCACATTGTAAATGGAGACAAGTAAAAGCAGTAGTTCACACTTCATGGTCTGTGTAACTGCGTCCTGGCTGCAAAGCTACCTTTCATTGAGTTGGGAGGAATCGGGGATTTCTGTCCAAAGGCTGCAGGTTGTCTCCCACATCWTGGGGAAGAACTAGGTATGTGGCAGTGTTGTTGGAAGCCATCTGGGATTTTGCGTTCATCACAAACTCAGTGCAAGTCAACAATATGACGTCCTTGTGGAAAAAAGAAAAAAAGGAGCCAGATCTCATTTTGGAATAGTATTAACAAGAGTGTCATATGAAAGGCACAGGAGGTAATTATTCTGCTCTATTTGCTGTTGGTCAGATCTCAGCTGGAATATTGTGCACACTTCTGGGCACCAACCCACAAGAAAGATGTAGGCAAACTGGAATGAGTCCAGAAGAGAACAACAAGAATGATTAGATGTTTTGAAAATGTGATTTAAGAAAGACTGAAAGAACCAGGTTTGTTCAATCCAAGAATTAGAAGACTAAATTGGGAACATGATAACAGTCTTTCAATATATAAGAGGTCATTAGAAAGATGATGTTCTTCAATTTTACGTACTGGCAAAGAATAATAACAAATCAAATTAATTTCAGATGCGGGAAAAATGTTACAATTTTGAAGACAGTGAAGTAATCAAGCAACTACATAAGGAGGTCAAGAAGGTTTTTAAGCATCAGATAAACAAACATCCACCATGCATGCCCATAGTACATGGCATGAAGCTGCCTCCATCAAATGGAAAAAAGAGGATTAATTTCTCTAAGTTTCTTCCAGCCCCATATTTCTCAGTCTCCATAATTTGATTCTTGGTTAGTTTGACATGTTCTGGTGAGATTCTCAAAATCATTTCAGGACAGCTGTGCTCATTGCTCTCAGATGTCATTTGCATACTGTGAGGACCACATTGTATAACCCAATCTCAATAATCACTTGGGTTGTGTTCAGAGAATAGGTTCAGATATGAAGGATAGTTCATTTATTCAAACCATGAATCAGTTTTTGTCAACTGTTTGGTTTTCCAGGTCTTCAAAATTGGGATAAACCTGGTTCATAGGTGGCAGGGCAAAGCAGTGCCAAGAGACATATTTATTACTTATTAGAGATGGAAGCTTGTTGCATTTTGTATCTGCTGAAGTAGGCATAAAATCCCAGTTTAATAACCATGTACCTGCATAATAAACACATTTGCAAAAGCCGCCTCTGGAAACTGGCGACTTGTGGAATATTTTGAAACACTTTGTTAGACTTGCATTTCCCAAGGAGCTTGGGCACCTGCCTCAGCATCCACTATCAAGACCTGCAGTCCTGTATGTAGGCCTTCCTGTCAATGAAATCTCATTAGCATCACTTTGCCAAATTAAATGGATTAAAGTTGGGAAGCAGCTGGAACGCAGAGCAGTCACATTGACTGTTGCCTTAGGTTAGACTAAAATTAGCTGGCTTCAGGCTCCCTGTTGCATTTGACATTGCCCACAGTAGCCAAGCAGCACARTGGCTTTGCTTCTGCTTCACAAAGTAAACAGCTGCGTCTGTGTGAGTGGAGCTACTTCATGGTAAGGGAAGTCAGCTGGGTGATGGTCATGCATGGCAAAGATGAAAAGAGTAGGCGCCTTTTTGTAGGGATCTTGAATGCCTTTTTCATGGCTAGGAAGAAGATTCCCAGCAACTGCTAGAGATATTTTTTTTCATCAGGACTGTTAAATGACTCACAATTTCATGTATGCTCCTTTAAATTGGGRTTTTCGTCCTGTATACAGGAACATTACTGCTTTGCTTGGCTAAAAATTTGTATCAAGTATTCCCATCAAAGCTTCATYTCTCCTGGCTAGCTCAGCTGTTCTAGGTGAAAAGTATTAAAACTTTAATGTTTGAAGGACTCCAGGGGCTGAATTACTCAGAATGAATAAACATTCTTTTTCATGAGACCGTGGATTTGGGCTGATAAATAACAAACACTCTTTTGCTATGTCTGCGGACAATTCCAGACTGTGATACAAAGCCAAGGACAGAGGAGTGGGAAGGGAGGGGGGAAAGGCAAGGGGAGATGGGGAATAGCTCCATTAATCCATCTGAGTAAAGGACAGAGAAAGAAAACGGAGCCTCTAGAATTAGCACAAAGGCTCAAAGGGATGTGTTCAGATGGCCTAAATTCTACCTAAATCTCTAAGTCCCTAAGCCTAATGTTTCCCTATTGACTAGGGATATGTGAAGGCCTAGAACCAGCCAATAAGAAAGGCATAAAGGCTTAGGTGGAATTTAGGCCACCTAAATATATACAAAAAACTTMATAAAGATGGCCTTGATCCTATATGAAGACCCCCCTCACCTTTTATCTCTAGAAGGCAGTGAGCCCTTGCCATCTTTTGGAAAAGAGTTTGTTGGGAACACTRTAAGAGGTAAATCATTAACCCTCTGTCTCATGCAACATTTTCTGGAACAGGAAAGATGTTGGTCTTAGGTTCTTTATGCCCATCATTTCCCGAACAAGCTCCAAGTCCAGAGGCACGGTGCGGTTCCAATCTGGGTATCCCCAACTTTCAGATRCATGTCTTCCGCAATTGTGATTCAGTATTAAGAATGCCCAGTTGGGAAATTTGGATTTAGATGCAAACTTCTGTAAGTCACCTGGATCTGGAAGTCCTGGGTGGCTCCATCTCTATCCTTAACTTTCTTCTGGGGGGATTTTTTTGGCCTATTCTGGTTAATTCACACACATACTTCTACTACACTGTTTGCATCTCTTGCAACCCTCAATTTTCCAGTTGTCCTCCAGCAAACAGCCCCTCCATATACTGACAATGGTCCATCACCTTCACAAAATGGTCAAGGTGGAAGCATGAGAGATTGTAACTCAAGTGAAAGCAGATCCTTTCTGTATTGGAGGAAAAGGTAAAAAACTGGGGAAGCTCTTGTATACTAAGATTTCAGAGTCTCTTCTGGGGCCTGCATTTTACCCAGTCCTTGCCTGAGGTCTGCAGAAAGAGCCCAGCCTGTAGTAAATAATTTCTCACTGGAAGCACAGGGATCACAGTCTGGCCCTCAGTAAGAAATCATCAGTAGGCCACGTTCCAGCTTTCCTCTGTTGCATCAGGGAATAAGGGTAGAGAAATTGTTCCTGAAATTAATACAAAGACACCCCTCTTCCCCTGGGGACATCTTCATTGCTTCCTATTCACTAGACTTTGCAGACAAAAAGTGTGAAATTGAATTCAGGAGTCCACACTGCAAAACAAGGGCAGAGAAGCTATGTTAGGGGAGCATTAAAAGATAAATCTTTCTCTTTTTTTCTTTTTTTTTTTTTTTAATGTGGAGTTTTTCCCTTCAAACCGTTCCTAATCCCTTGACTTTCCTTTCATGAATAGATTGAATTTTTCACTATGACATTGCCTAAAGACAATGAGCGATTTCACAACAAATGATTTATGTACTGGAATCTAGAGACATTTTTGCTCATAAAAACACTCCAGCCATTTATCTTGATCTCCTGATATATCAGAGCCATGGCTGTATGTCTCTAAATTAACTGCAGATTAAACAATTCAAGCTGGGTGAAAAGTGTAAATGCAACCGAAAAGCTCAAAGAAGAAGTTCAATCAATTTCCATGATTGGATTTTTATCAAAACAAAAATGTGAGCAGTTTCCATTGGCCATTTCAGGATAAACAAGCCAGGAGGTAAATAGACTCCAGGCATCTGTGAAGCTATATCATGTGTGCAAGAGAGTAGGTTTAAATAAAGCAAACAAGCTTGAGTTTCCATTGGGGTAGGTGTCTGCGTCTGATGCTGAGCAAAGTTAGTTTGCAGAATGTTTTGGGGGCTTTTTTTTTTCCCTGACAATGCTGGAAGATACAAAAAAGGGAATGACTGCAGCAGTTCAGAAGCATGAAGCACAAAACAAGAAATCAGAAGAGAAACAAAATTGGGAGCACTGCACAAAAGAGCATTATACAGCATACTCCAACTCCCTGGGAAAAAAGAGGAAAAAAAGAGGCTCATTTCTGCAGATCTTCAAACAAGCTTTCTTGGCATCCAGGGGCAAAGTGAATATGCAGCTCAGCTCACTTTGTCTTTTTAGCTCAACAATTTTGAGCCTTGTCTATGTACAACTCTTTTTCACTCATTTGCATTCAACATGCAGCAAATGCACGCATGTTTGTGGGTCCAGTGCTTAATTCTGTTTACACCCCTGTGAACCCACACTAATGCCATTGGTTTGGTTTTCCTCTAGCAACAGAATATCAACATGTGCCCCCCCTTGCCAGTCACTGCTGCTTTTATTAAGATGTTGTCTAGACACAGGGCAAGGCAGGGAAGTCTCGACACAATAAGTGAATCTGAACCGCTCACAGCCTTTCAGCTTTGTGAACTTTTTTACCCTATTAAACTCTGATATAAGCATCAGGAGAGACGTGGCCTCTGCTCGGTTCAGATGCACAGAGCAGTGCTCTTTAAAGCATGGTTTTGCAGAGGAGGGAGTGCAGCGACTAATTTTTCTCTGCTTTGGTGCATGAGGGCTGCAGTCTGATCTGGCTCAATCAAGTTCAGCTAATTTGGAAATGATGAGTAAGATGGAGCAAGCTGCAAGACAGTGTAAGCAGGTCCCAGGTTGGGAATTAAGGTACATAACTAATAGAGGCATGTAATCCATACCAATATGGTGTGAAGGTTGAAAGGGACTCTGACACTAAGTACAGGGGGGAACACAACTGGAAGAAGACAGTAAGGCAAAAAAGGCTGCCTTTTATGCCACGTTTCTCATCTGCTTCCTGCCTTTAAAGTCACTGGAGTTTTGCACACAATTTCTACATCCCTCCGGGAGATGAGTGAGCACCAGAGAGCCAGTTTCTCTGTGTGCATGTGGGCGTGAGCTGGTTAGTGGGAAAGTACACCAGTCCCACCGCAGGAGAGCTTTACGTGGTGTGGACCATGGGGTCAGGGGGTCAACTAGATGACACCACGATATCCAAACCTATCTTAATAGGGTTGCGTCCCTGGTGGTACCTGTGAAATCGGACTTTTTCTCACCAGTGCCAGGCAAGGAGCACGTTCAGCCCCGCGGCTGGAACCAGGTCTTTGGTTCTGAATTCCAGTCTGGTTCATCTGCGAGTGTCTGTGATGCACAGCAAAGGGACAACCATGATATTCCTAAATGTTCAGTGCTTTCTCCACAGGCAAATATACATCTCAGCTTACTTACTGATCCCTCCACCTCGGCCCAGGCAAATCTTCAACCCCTGCCAGCTCCTGAAGGAGTTTGGCAAGTAAAAGGTCATGTGACAGTGGAGRCAGAAATGAGCATGGAGTTCAGAAAGCCACCAAAAGGAAGATGACACCTAACTGGKAGTTATTATCCCTTCCCTTCTCTGGTACCATTCTCATTTATCAGCATGGAGAGGCCTGATGAATAGAGACCTCTTTATAATCAGTACTGAAACCTTCAGGGCCATAAAKCCATACAAGATGGTGCTAAGGTGTGAACCAAGGTGTTTGATTTGACAAGAGCAAAGAGCCTGTCCAACACTGGGACAGGCAGGTATGATACTGCACTAAGCACCTGCACTTCCCAGGCTGAATATTTCTCGCTCCTGAGTGTACAGGTTTGGCAACGCCAGGCAGCAGATACCCAGCAATGCCCTCTTGGCCTCCGTAGGTTCCTCTCACCTACGGTCTGTGCTCCTGAGCTCAGGTTTGAGGCCATAGAGCCAAGTGGCTGAAACTAGTCACAGCCACCGTGAGAAGGCAAAGCCTTTCTATTCCTGGTCTTGAAGAGCCAACTGGGTTTCTCCATGAGTTGAGGCAGCACAGAAGGTGCCAAGCARATGTAATACTGTAGGCATGGACTATACCAGTCTTCAGAAGGCATTGCCTGCAGCAGGTGTGCGACCTGCAGTCAGAGTTTTTTCTGCCCACTGAAGGCTGGCAGTCAAGCAGCTATTCACAAYGGAGAAAGTGACTTGTAGGCCCATGTTTCTGCAGTTACTCTGCATGCTGTCCCCTGCTCCTTCTCCTCTCCATCACCATCTATGGACTTACGGTGTCTATACAAATGATTTGCTTCATGCTAAGATCCAGTTGCACACCTAATGAGTTTTTTTTTATTCATGGCTAAATTTAATGTTTAAGCATGCTTAAGAAAAGAAGGATGTGGCTCAGGACTGGCAGCAGTCTGTGTCTAAGGCAGAAGAGCTGCAGGCAGACACTTGCTGCTTAGGCTGAGCCCTTGTCTCCTCATACSTGACATTTCAGAGGGCAGTGCTGGGCAGTTTGGGCTCTGCCCCAGTCCCACTCACTCTCCTTCCTGCGTGTGCTCACCAAGCTCAGCTGTCATCGGGTGCACACGCATCAGCAGATTGATGGGYTGCGCAGAGGAGGTTTAGGGCTGTCACCTCACATCACCGCGGGGCTCCTGCGCAGCCCGCCTGGCTCTGCCCCACGGCCAGCGGCACCAGCAGCCCCGCGATGTGCCTGCTCCAGCCTCGGTCTTGGTAGAAAACAGGAGCACCCTGACCTCAGTGCAGGAGGCTTTAGCTTCCATACGTTTTTGCATTCTACTGAACGGCTTAATGATGCTTTTTGTGAGTCCAGACAGAAAGCAGAAATGCCTTTAAAGCAGCAGAAACGACCCAGGGATTAATGCAAGGGTGATTTCTTCTTTCTTTTTCACTACTTGGGGATGGGGAATGGACATTTCAAGGAAGGAGCTCAGAGAGAATTACTCACTGCACACAATTAAAAGCCAGAGTCGCTGTGGGAAAGCTGAGACTTAAGACTCGGGCAGGAGAGACCACACAGTTTCTAGATTGGTGGCCATGAGTTCCTCCTGGCACTCGCAGAGAAAGGGTTAACCCCTTTCCCCTRGCCAGGAAAAATTGCCCTCATTGCCCTCATTGCTAGCAGGGCTGCAGCAGAGTGAAAGCAGCTGGAGAGGTGGGACACTATAAAAGGGATGCACTTCAGGTGGCCAAGGTTTGTATTTAGCATTGTAAGCAGGGGTGGGATGAGCTCCAGGGACTGACYGGGAATGGGATTGCTTTCTCTGCAGAAAAGCTGGGTTTATAACTTCAGTCTAGTTGTCCTTCTGCTTTATGTATGGCTTTAAGGAGGTGAGATAGCCTTCATTTGATTTCACATTAAACCTTATTAAACGGTGGTTAGATGCCTCCCAGCTGGAGAATGTTTTCCTGCTCTTGCAATAATGAGGAGAGCCAGGGSACTTGGGCTGATCAGGATTTTAATTCATATGCTGGGACTGAACACACTGTCACCACACTGGCTGAGTCAAACTGGGCTTTGCCTGGGTGATGGCAGCAGCATGGTACGGACCCAGGCAAAAGGTCTCAATTGTGCCACTGTTCATTTGGGTTGTTAATATGGGTCCAGGGAGTTGCTGACTCATAGGCAAAAGCTAAGAGTTGCAAAAGCTGGATCCCTCTGCCTGAGTGCAAAGATACTGAGGGAATTGAGAGGTTTCTGGGCAGACTAGAAGGTAGGAAGGAACATCCCTGTCTAGTAGAAGGATTTTCCAGGCATTTAAGGTTTTCAAGTAGCATCAAACTAACAGCACCACAGAAAGAACAGCAGTAACAAAGAGGAGTTTATTTAAGCATCAGCAAAATACACAGTGCTGAGGTTCTGGAAATGTTTCCCTTAAGTTCCTTCTCTTGTAATCTGCAAAACATTATTGCAATTGTCACATTTATTTAATAAAACACCAGGTTCTGTTTGCACTTTAAATATGCAGCCTTTTTTTTTTAGAAAAAAAAAAAAGGTTGTATCCACCAGGAGTCTGACTAACACAAATGGAAATAGCATGAACCTTGCCCATTAACCAGYGGTTTTACTGCAAACACAAGCAGCACATTACAGGAGCTTCAAGTAGTTCTATGCTCGGGCTATATTGAGGAGGAGGAAGACAGAGATTATTCGCAGGATTGGGRTTTAGCTCAGGTAAGAGTAAACTCAGGTGAAACCGAGCCAGGCTGGATAGTAACRGACAACTACACTCAGAGGCTGTGCTGTGCGTTGCCTTAAGGTGACTTCATTTAATAGGACAGTTTAGGGTTTTTCTAGGAAAAGACCAAACCCTAGAAAGACACAATAAAATGAAACAAGGGAGAACCTAGTTTTATTTTTTTTTTTTTTCCATTGTGCCAGAAAATACAATCCAAGCTAACACCATAGCAGGATCTGGCTGGAAATTGTCCAGCGCTCCTCCAAGGAGCACCCTACAGACCCTGCAGTGTCTCCACTACCAACCTGGCCATGGGCTAGGGTATAACTGGTGAGGCAGTTCTGGGTCTGCGCCAGGACCAGGCAGGATGACTGTGGTAGACCTTGGGGCTGAAAGAAGGTCTTCTATATCCTATTCAGCCTCTCTTATTCTCAGAGCTTATATAAAACCATAAGCAGCTCAGTGGAAATCTTACCATTGCGTTTAACAGAAGTTTTTGRATTGCGTCTTGCTCAAGCCCTGCTAGCGCATTTTGCTGCAGGAAGAGGGATCGGCGCTGTATCCCCCCAGGCAGTTCAGCCGTTTGGCAGCGGGTCCGATCTGCAGGTTTCAGAGCCTTAAAATCTACCCCTGCCC
The DNA here is from genome assembly GCA_030449065.1 of Oceanodroma leucorhoa. Classification (NCBI taxonomy): domain Eukaryota; kingdom Metazoa; phylum Chordata; class Aves; order Procellariiformes; genus Oceanodroma; species Oceanodroma leucorhoa. Next base: position 4,150,344 of record JASVER010000051.1, read on the forward strand.
CCTCACCAGACCTGGATGCTTCCCCCAGCCCAGAGGGCTGCCAGGGCGATGGTGCCCGGCGGTGCTCTGAGCAAGGGCTTCCCGTCTGCCAGCAGCTCGCAGGAAGGCACCTTGGCAAGGAGGTCGCATATCTGGCGTGAACATCGTGCTGCAGCCCCTGCGATGACACGGCCGTGCAGAGGCGAGGGGCTCGGCTCCCCTCACCTTTCCCGATCCTGTCGCGATGAATACGCGTTCGGTTGATGCGGGGCTTCTCTGAGCAGCCATGCCAGGGGGATCAGGAATGGACTTCAAGGCACCTCCAGGCGGGATGCATCTCCTCTCCCCACGAATTCATTTATGGAATAAGCAGAGGCCTCTTTCGAGGYCTGTGTTCCACTAAGTGAATATATAATGATGCAGTCTATACATTTATACATCATCCCCTGCAAACAGGGGCCTATTTAGGACAAGATCAGACTATGCTTCTCCTGGCAGGAGTTGCATTAGCAATTCATTTCATAGCATAAAAGGAGTGTACGAAGACAATCATCCATAGCCTGAATAAAACACTGGAGGAGAAGCCAGGGACCAAGGGAGGAAAAGGATGATTCCTTTGAAAGGAAAGTAAAAAAAAAAAAAAAAAAAGAAAGGAAAAAAAGAGAGAAAATACAGCTCCTCTGGAAGGCAAAATCTCCTGGAAAAGTAATCATCAGAGATATAGGAAATCTGAGCTGTTTATTATTCTGGATTGATGGAAGAAGAGGAAAAGGGGGAACAAAGCATATATTTCCTCTCAAGATTGATGGAAATAGGACTAGCAAACTCAAAGAAGGAAAAGGGAAGAAAATGTTATCAGAGACACATACAAATGCGTATGTGTGCATGTGTGCGCACACACAGCCTGGAGGTGATCAGAAAGAATCTGACATAAAATAAAAAGATTTAGAAGTCCAGGGATCCTGCCTGAAAAAAATGTATTCTTCCTCCAGGATACACAGACTGAAAGTTTAAATGGGGAGGTGGAATATGGGAAAGAAGGAGGGAGAGAAAAGAAACAGACAGAGGGTAGGAAAAGTTAAGTGAGGACTATTTCCCTCTCTCTAATAGCCCAGACCTTTCCAAGGTGCACGGGGGATCACTCAGCCATCAGAGGATGTAGCTTTCTGAGACAGAATGAAGCCCGTGCCCACTAGCATCATTTGTCTTTTTCTCTATTTAATGGCCTTGTTTGCATGAGGGCCAACGATTTTAGATGGAACAGCTTGTRTGGGTTTAAATTTGTGGCTGTCTCACAAAGGAGAGAAGAAAGGTCYCAATGAGGGTTGAGGTACTCCATAATCTCCTAACAGAAACCTCTTTGAAACCAAATGGCCACACACAAAAGCAACCCGAAGTCACTGATGATCTTCCCTAAATTCCCTTTATGGCATTTCCCTGCCCTCCAAGAGAGCAGCAGCACACCCAGCTCTGCACACCCAAAACAGCGCACCAGCCCTGTCCGAAGAGCTTCAACTTCAGCTTTAACTTCTGGTTAAGGTGTCGGTGTCATCTGCTGCTGGCCCTGCGCCATTTGTCGATACCAGTGCTGTGGAGCAGCGCCAGTATTTAGCAATATCTGTATACAACCCTCCTCCTGCACAAAGTGACTGAGAAAGGATTGAGAGCAAATCATTCCACACTCTAAGCTGCCTCTTCTTCAAAGTGCACCTCTTCAAATGTACCTGTTAGACTCACTTAGCAAACGATGCTCACAATTTCTCTTTTCTTTGCATTATTTGAATTCCACCTGCTCTTGGGGGCTTGAGGCACCTTGTAGGTAGCAGCTTTCACTATTGTCACCCCCCAAGCAGCAGGCACTTTAACTATGCATAATAAAAAAATTAAGGGACTGAAACCAAAGGTCTTAGTCTTATATTGCAACCATTTGCGTCAATGTGATGCTGGCTAGCACCACTACCTTGGCATGCTTAACGSACTGCAAGGGTAACCTCTGTCTTCCAGAGTCTTTCTAATAGTGCTCACATCCCTCTTCCCCAGGACAGAGCAGATGCCTGTTTTACAGCACTATTCCTCTGCTGCGYGGACATCAGTGCTGCAAAGCAATATTCAGCCTAAAGACTCTTCTCGTTGCCTCTGCTGCCGACCTGAGTGACTGTCGCCCAAGATTTCCTCCAAACGGACCACACAGGGCTGCCTCCCCCAAGTCCAGCCTTCATTTCTGTCTGGCCCTGGTTGTTCATGCCAATGAGTCTTCTGAGAAAGCTGCTAATTAAAGGCATGCGATAGTTAAACTTTTGCTAATCAAGACAAATGAATCAAGTCTCGAGTGTATGATAGTGGAGCTGAATCGCTCCTTCCCCCACGCTAGTCAGCCTTCAATTACAAGGCTCAGATATTATCGTGAAATATTTCCCCCGAAGCCCCATTCTGCAGCTCTKGGTTATGGTTCTCCTGATTCGTGGTGTTTATTTAGCGCTATGGGKGTGTTTTGTCAGCAGAACACGCGAGCTTATCCAAATGTTAACGAGCCCATTAAAGACAGACAAGATGTAATCTGACCAGACACTCTTGACTGACTGGCAGCAGGACAGACCAAAAATTCAGGGAAAAATGTGTTCCTTTGCCCAGTCGCAGTGACAGATAGATTTAGGAGAAGAGCTTCAGGGCAAAGGACACAGGCCAGACTGGGAGCCTGTCCCAGAAAATTACGGTGAATGAACCAAGGGAACCACTGCCTCTTTTTAGGAACCTAAAAATAAATAGGAAGAAAACTCCTGGAGGTTTGAATGGAAGGAGGATTGGGCCCCATTTTCACCCTCTTCAGAAATCAAGGGACTTTGCAAAATGCAGATAGCATGAACCAAAGCAGAAACTGAGCTACTGAGTTGGAAGCAAACTATCCTGACCTCTATTACACTTCAGAGTTGTTGATTTAACTGCTGTATTTTCAAACATCTAATTTGCACTCTCAGGTCACCAATATAAAGCTGCCAGACAGAAGCAATTGGAAAAAAACAGAGAGTAGTCTGGGCTGGAGCAGAGCGAAGGAAGGAGTTAGAAAAGTAGCAAGACTTGCTGTAAACTTAAAAATCTGCTTGTGTGTGTGACCTGCGCTGCTGCTGAATCAGTGCTTGCTTTGATTTTTTGTTACAGATAAACTACGGATCATGTTTTTATGCCTCTAGTACTTAGGAAGAGAGCAAGTAAGTGCGCCCGTATAGCCAAGACCTAACCCCGACCTTCCCGCAGAGCGAGGTGGCTCCTCTGCCTGCCCTGGACCGGGGGCAGGCCCGTCTCCTCGCAGCACCCATCCAGCCGGTCACAGTGCCGGGTGCTGGGATGAGCCCTGCCAGGGGTAGCTGGCCGCCGAGGTGCTGCAGGAGGCCACCGCTGCCCTTGGGGGCAAAGCGACCGCAGGCACGGGCAGAGCAATCTGCCCGCGTGTTCCTGCCTGGCAGTTGGATGCAAAAGGGCTCCCTCGCAGCGTCAGGTCTCCTCGTGGGCACCGTTGTCAACACAACTGTTGCTTCAGCTGCTTGCCACTGTTTTAATGCTGTGTTTCGCCCTTTTTGGAGTTTGCCAGAGAATGGACCCTATCATCACTGCTTCTAATTCTACAAAATGTCTTTGGTCTTCRTGGCTGTTTGACAAACACGCCCATTGCAAACATATTTCAGTCTCTGGCTGGTCTGTRGGCTGTTTGGTTGTGAGTAGCCACTTACTTTGTTATCAGTTATTTGAGCTGCGAGATCAATCAGGCAGTCACAACTTCTGATTAGTTACCAGATCAGTCACTTTTTCCCGTTTTAACCCTCCAGTCTGTAAGCCAACCTGCAGTTTTACATGGAAACGAGGGCATTCATCTGGGTATGCACCCTTGTCCATCTTAAAGACAAATGATTAGTTAACTAATAAAGAATGATCTATCAAAATGTTCTTCTAGTTTTAGGCAGCACCGTGACAGCATGAGTTTGAACCGGCTTAAAAAAGGGCTGTTGTTTTGGAGGCAATTGAATGGAGGCAAAACCTTTCTTTGAGGGAAAGAGTTCTTAAGAAGGTAGATACTTGGGTGAGCCACCTCGGTGCTGTAAAAGTTGGCACCTTTGACGTACACCTGCCACAAATGGGTTTCGAAGCGCTTCTGAACGGAGGCACCCCATTAGGAAATGACCATACGGCTCTCCTGCAGCTTTGGTCCCATCGTACAGCTGCATCACCGCGCAGCATGATCCTGGAGGCTTTAAATTGCACATCCAAGCCAGCAGCCAAAAAGAACAGTTAGTGCCACTAACAAAAACAACTCTTTTGATCTCCTTGACATCAGTGCAGCAAACATCCCACTCCGGTGCATTCTTGCATAAAAGAGAAGCTTCTTGCTGCTCAATCACACTGCTTTTAATAGCTTTCTGAATGCAAACATCCGCAGCTTTTATTTCGGTTTAATCTGCCAATTTTTMTAAGTCTTTATCACACTTTATCAAACAGTGTATCAGTGTGAGATATCCAACCCCCTCCCCTCAGGCACCTCTGAAATTGAAATCCCAGGAAGACAGCAGCTTCTTTCATATTTTAATTATTTTAACATTTTTCTTTAGTGGCCTCTGTATTATTATGACTTGTTTTTCTCTCTGGAACAGAGCTGCGATCCCACACTGGGTGGGAAAATTGTTTGTCTAGAGCAAAATAGCAGAAARCCTCTAATGCATTAGATATGGATTAGAGAAATTGTGTTTGGGAAATATATAATCTCTTGGTAAAAGGGGAAAAATAAAAAGCCTATTTCATTTTGGCTCTAATTTGTTTTTCCCCGATTATAATTTTTAATGAAAAAGTGTGTTTTAACCACATGAGTGCTGCCTAATGTGCCAAGTGTTAGGTATAAACTGCACCTCCAATAATGTCTCTTCATTCTTTACCATTGAGGGCTCTGATTCAGGAAAACATTTAACCACATGCTTAAATCCATCCTTCCTGTAGAAAACACTCATGCGTAGAATTAACTTTAGGTATCCTGAGACTTGCTCATGTGCTTAAAGTTTGAGACACTGAAATATTTCTCAAGTTTCAAATCGTCTCCTGATTTAGCACCATGTGATCTGGTACGTAAGGTCTTAAAATTGACATCAAGACCCAATCAGACAGCAGCTTGGCCAGGTGTCAGCTTGGCCCTAATACGACGCAGGAGTAGTGACTGCGGCCCCGGCGCGGTATCCTCGCCCTGCCACGCTGGGTGGAAGCAGGCAGAGGAGCAGGGCTCATGCCCAAGCACAGATGAGGATCTTGCTTATTATTGGGATTTCTTTCACTGCAGGCAATGTCGTTTCCCATGTCCTGCACGGTATCTGCTGCTTACTGGACAGGTATTACACCTGATGAGAAGACAGACCTAATGAACTGCAGTCCCTGCCCTGTGCTGGACTCAGACGTCGTGAGAGCTGGTGGTCAGACCATGATCCTCACGCTGTGCAGATGAGACCCTCCTGCCTGCAAGGGTGCAGCTGTTTGCAACAGCACTTTTCCTGCCTGGTGTCTGAGCCCTGGCTTTTCTCAGGCTCTGCTGCTTTGCTGAGTGATCTGATCCACGTCCGCTGTCCCTGTGTCACTGTAGGCTGAAATGCACCTTAAAGTCTACACATCTATAAGGAGAGTTGTGCCTGTGTCCATAAGGAAAAGGAAGCAATTAGGGCTGCAGGAGACTTACCTCTCTCTCCCGCTAATCCTTTCCCAAGAGCACTTGGAATTACCAAGAGGAAGCAGAAGGGCACGTGGCCGGGTCCAGCTCCCAGCCCTCTCCCCATCTGAACATTGCTATGGACCGACCCCTGCCTGGAGGTTTTTGCACGCTTCTTCCCACGGTTGAGATTCTCTTCTGCTGCTTCATTAGTGAAGTCGTGCTGCTGGCCCCCATTTATTCACGTGTGATGAGATGTGCTCAGCAGCCCAGCCCTCCATCCATGCGACTGTCTTGAAACATCCTTCAGGTCCTCAATTTATTAAAAATACATATAAAAATAAATAAATATAACTAAAGAGTCACCCCTATTAGGCAACTGATGTTTGCTGGCCCCTCAGGTCCTCCCTGAGGCAGGTTTTGCTGCATGTCATTAGTGAAAACCTTTGAGGTTAATTGTCAAAGAAATTGAATTTCAGCTCTTGGAGCAGCATATTGCGAGTCCAGTCATCAAAAGTCGCTGCAGCCCTCTGACTCTGAATACAGAGGGAATCCAGCAGGACCGGGCAAACAGCAGGCGTCCAGGAGGAAACCAGATCCATGTGTATGAGTTTTCTCTTCCATGTGCTGGTATAAATAAGGAGCGAGAACACTGAAGCACGCTGGACTTAGGTGCTTGCAAACCCAGGCAGGAGAACACGATCAGGTCTGGGTTCCTCTAGACACAAACCCTGGAGGAACAAGGCTGTTTCCTCCGGTCAGTTAGGTTTGTTTTGATCTTCAGGTACCAACATATTCATTTAAATAGACTTTGATACCTGTTGTAATGAACTGTTCAAAAATTGTATTTCTTCAAAAATTCCAGTGCAAACTGCACCAGTCCTTGCCCCTTGGTGCCCAGCTCCTGAGCTCTGCCACCCTTGGCCCAGCTCCCTGGGTTCCCAGCCCCTGGAGCAGCTCACCTCATGTTATAGTAGCTAGCATAATTCAGAGCAGCTCCTCTTTCCCCAAGGGGGGGGATCTCAGCCATAAACCATGAGCTCAGGAGGTTTTCAGAGCAGCAATCCACTTCTGTCCTCATCCAGGCTTGCCTCCCTAGCTGCTGGGTTGGTTTGGAAGATCTGAGTCTCAGCATTTCCCAGCGTCTGATTTTAAATTCCATTTCTCCCATTTTCCGGCAAATCACTCTATCTCACAGAGCTTTTCCAGTAACTAGGCATTGTTGGCACAGAGAGGCCAGGCCCATTATTATTGTATTTACTCTGGACCCCGGCTTCTCCTTCTCATCCAATAAATCCATTTCAGAGCAAGAGTTTTGATAGACACTTTAATAGAGCTCTCCTTAACCTGACCATGTTAATGATTTTTTTCAGGGCTGGCTCTATGCCAGTTTGTGCAACTCATTAGTTTTTTTTTCTTTGTTATGAGCTGCATCTTCTCCTTCTTCTTTCTCTCCCCTACTCTTGCACGGTGAAGGTCACTGCTCCGTGCTGCCCAGCTCCTGGAGACCAGATCCCAGCACTCAGCCCCTGGTCATGCACCAAGATCCACTCTGTTGCTTAAAGGCCACGAAGACTCCCAATTACCTGGCAAACAGCCTCAGCCCCATAGATGACAGTAATATCAGGACAGTTTGCCTCTACTGTGTATACYGTTTATTTTACAAAGCACTGATTGACCTGATCTTAGCTGGTGATGGAGAGGGGGAAGGGAAGAAGATCTCTTCTTCCTTGACAGGAAACCCGTCCTGAGCTGTGCAGTTCTGCTATTGCTGGCCCAGCCAGAGTTTTCCAGCTGTGGTGTATGGGGAACCAGCTGCTGGACTGCCTCCCTGCTGATGAGCCCCTCTAATAGCAGAGTGTTTTTTCTTCATCAGTAGGAAAAGCAAGCAAAATTCTCTGTTCAAATGACATCTCATCTTCTCTCTTTCTACTTTATCCTACTGGGAGAGTCACAATGAAGGAAACAAATGACACGGCTCAGGATGCTKTACAGGGACTCAAAGGAAATAAAATTCGATTTTGAAAGGATAAAATGTTTTGACTTCCATGATGGAACAAGCAATTGTCCATGGATTTGCTGTGCTCCAGAAACGGAACTTCATGCTAAAAAGAGACTTTATGGAGCTCAAGCTATTATCTGATGATGGAGAGCTCCCAAGCCAGCCCTCATTCTCCAGCTGGCTTCCTAGCAGAGTTGCTCTGATAGCGTAATATATCCTGGTCATAAGTATTGAGATTCAGCCATCATCAGCMAGTATAACTACACATACAAGCGAGCAGCATATAGTTCCAAAGGCTTCTACCAAACCAATTAAAGGAGATGCTGGAAAAGCACTGGGATCCCAGGAAGAGTGTCTTCTGCAGTAAGAAACATCTTCTGAGGAGAAACTACAAGGTGTTCCTGTTGTCTTCTGTGCATGGGTTCCRGTGTGCATTAGGTACCATGGTGGTTTCCTGGTGAGCCTGAGAGGACAGGAGAGTGGCCATGCTCCTGTTCTACAGGTGCACAAGTCCCACCTCAGTGAGTTACTGTGATACAGAAGGCTGTGAACAGATTCAGTGATCAACAGGGATCTGCTTTTTGGTTGTTTGGGCTGAAAAGCCATGAATGTGAAAGCTAGTTTCACTAGTCTCTTACACCTCCAGTCCCACAAATGTTATCAGGACCACTAAGCTTTCTCAATACTCAGGTATTTCTTTGAAAACCAGGTTCCTACAGATATGATCCTGGGTTTCCTGAAGCTATAATCTCATCTCAGTAGCTTTCTTGAGCACATATGGATTTTAAATTTAGGTAAATGCTTTCACTGTGCTCTTTTTCTGGCCACCAAGGCTGTGCTAGCACTGGATATAAGCACTCCAGTAACACAGAGACTAAAGCAATCCTAGGCAGTACAACATGAGCCTTCAGTGGGGATGCAAACCAAAGTGTTCTGTGACATTTGGGAAACAATCCGTCATTGCATTATACACACAGCATTTTTGTTTTCATTTCCACAGTACCTCTATATAGCTGTCACCTGCATGAAGCATGTGTAACAGTCAGAGCCACAGTATTCAGCACTGCCACACTGATACCGACTACAGGGCTTACAGGGTAGTTCCTTTAATTGGAAGAAGGGAAAATCTCTGTTCCTGTGCTGGAACTTACTTCACCACTGAGTTACACTTACAGTTGCAGGTTTTGCTGGGAAACAAAAGCCTGTATATCAAAATACAGGGAGAAAGAAAATGCAGTCTTTCCAACCAGAAGCCTGACAGTCCAAGCACCAATCGAGATGATCAAGGATGGACTTTTGAGACTGGTTTTATGTCTGTGTCATTTTCAAGTGTGCAGTAAATTTTCCCCCAGTAGATAATCCACTTAGGATGCATGTCTCTCTACATTCATCATTCCTGGGCTCCCCTCTTSCGTATTCTATAGGTAATTGCCGCGCGTACACTTTCTGCCGTTTACCTTTCCAAATCACATTTCTCATTCTAATTAAAGGAGCGGGGTTTTATTGTTAATGATGGGCTTGTGCTTGGAGAAGATTGTTTCACTGTGGTATGTCAAAGGATGAGATTTGCCCTTCCCAATAGGTTTCCTGCACCCTGCATCCTGAAAGGATGAGCATTTTAAGGAAAGGAATCACCCRGTTCCTTGCACATTCCAGTGACGACAGCTCTTGAGTTTCACCAAGCTCTCTCAATACGTCACGGACTTGCAGCTTCACTGAGAGAGGATTGCAACTGTGACTGCACCCTTTCTGAACCCATATCTGATGCAAACCACCAGAAGCTCTGATAATCACAAATGATACGGGGGTCTTGATCTCTTCCAGCAGAAGAAAATTATAAACCCACTCCACAGTCCAACACCACTGCTTCATGTATTTACAGCAGACATTTCTCCCAAGGCTTTTAAGACAACGTCTTGCTTTTGCTCTCTAGGAAAAAGCCATTCTCAAGCATTCTATTCTAATAGAGAGAATTTAATTCGGGACCTATATCTGGATTTCCATTTTCATATTACGGTTGATCTGTTTTTGAATTACTGCCCCAACCACAGTGCAAATGCTGATTATGCAGTACCCACAGGGGCAGAGTCCCTTTGGTTTACACAGTCAGCTTTCCGAAGGAATTCGCAATGCTAATGCAATCCTATAGGCAGTTTTAAACATTCAGGGCATTCCTGCAATTCGGAGCAGAGCTAGCTGTCACCCGCAATAGCATCTCTCATGCTGTAGTGACGAGCCTCAGGGTGGGTCAGATTCTGTCAGTTTTCCCACAGATCTGGAGGAATCCTGCTGATTTTATTGAGGCTCAGCTCTGTTTTACACTGAGGCTCACAGCAGAGTTTGGTCCATTCTAACTTCTGTTGGCTAATTCCACCTTTTCTTTTCTTCAGGGTCACATCACTCTTTTGGGGATCAGCCATGAGGGCTGGATTCGCTCCAGAGCACCTGTGGTATTTTGATAACTTCAAATATTGCTAACTTCTCATATTTAAATATACAACTTACGGACAGGGGCAAAGTTTAACTCACTCTAATCAACTATAAAATGAACCCCGAGCTCACAGTTACACTTTAAAAGAGGGCCGTTTTTATGCTGATCATTAACTGCAGCAGGGATATTCCTTCCTAGAGATTTGTTATTAATGACTGCTGAAATTACTGATTTCAATTAACTACGTTACATTTATATTGAAATACAGTTGGTGCCGCTCCGGGGAAATATAAATACTGAAGAGAGCTGGTGCCTCCTCTGTTAAAGAACTGGAAGAACAAACAGGACGTGCAGCACCCCTTTAGTTCTGCACAGTATGGATGCTGTACCCTCCTTCTCTTTTATTTTTTCTCTCATTCCCTTTTTTCCCTCCTTCTCTCCCTCTTGCTGTTAAGAGCATCTCCCCTCCCTGCAGCCATCTGATTCTGCTCCCTGGAATGACAATTCCCCCAGGGACTCGTCACCCTCCCAGCCCCCTGGCTCAGTGCCTTTTGGCTTTTGAGATATTGGTGTCATTGCTTTCTGCCTCCGTGGCCTTTTTCTCATTCAGGCCACGTCGCCGCTGAGGGACATCCAGTGCTAAGCCACCAAAATGGGATTGCACAAACTCTGCACGTTAATTAGTTCAATGCATCTCTCTGCTAGGGAAGGAAGGAGGGAACTGTTGCTAATAGCAGACATTTTGAAGGAGGTTATGCAGAGCTGTGGGGTTCAAAGGAAAGGAAATGAGGGGGAATGGCCCAGCTCTAGCTTTTTAAAACTAATTCCAGGCTTCAGAGCCTGCAGAGTTTAYTATTGAGGGTCTCCCTGCCTCCATCTCTTCTCTTTTCCTGCTCAGTACTTTGTGCTGCTCTTTGAGATCCATGCCCACACTTCTTCCTCTCCTCTCACCACTCAGTCTCTAGAATTCAGCAAAACATGAGTCAAACCCTTGCTTCCYACAAAAAGTCAGCACTGGCGCAATGTGGCCTGGACCAGGCAGTAGTCTCATAGCAATGCAGAAGGAAAGAATTGTACAGATGTCCTGGCCTCTCCCAAAAGAGATCCTCACCTCTGACAGCTGCGTTGGCACTAGGTCCTGAGCTCCGGCTCACAGATGCCAGCTGAGGTGCCGGACAAGAGTTGGAGAATATGGATGTGGCACTGCCTCTGTGCCACGCACCAAGCCCCAGTGCAACCYGCTCAGTTTATCCAGGCAACGGGAGAGATGTGTGTGTGTGCATTGGGTCCCACCGGCATTAAAGGACTCTGTAATTACTCTCAAAGGTTTCTATTATGTGCAAAACTGTCATTAACTCCCAGTGGTGTGATTGCCCTTTATTGATAATATAGAGCTCAGCAATCCACGGCCACGGCTTATTGTGCTTGCTCATAGCRGAAGGAAATGAACCTGCCATCCTTTCTCTCACAGCTTGCTATTAAGGTGGGACACGCACATGACGGCTACGCCCACCCTGACCTGCATTTGCCCACAACTGAGAAATCACTCATATCTGCCTGAAATGACACCCACCAGCTCTGCTTAACTCCTTGGGCACCTCTGTGCTCTAGGCCCAGAGAGGAGAGCTGGGAGGGAACGGCTCTAGATGTTAAGGCCATGGACCACAACACTGCAGCGCTTCCTAAAATACTTGTGGTGAAWGGGGGCATGGGTCTCTGAGAGGTGACCTTCCGTGTGATTCAGCAGAAACACTGGGCAGATTTGCATAGGCTGAAATTCAAAGCTCTGTGTTCATGTGCAGCGTGGTGTTCTCTTAACACAAAAACAGGAAAGTATCCCCTCCATAAATACTTCTCATCACCTTTAGCTGATAYAGAGAAGCAGCTCTAGGTGCATTTTGCACCATCAGCCTTGGCTGTGCTTTGTGGTTGAGGGAGACCGGGTGGGAAAAGGCAGGGGAGAGGCTGCTGAGACTCCCTTTCTTGCTGGAACCATGTCCATCAATCGCAGGGTACAGTAAAACCTGATTTGAACCCAACTTGTGGCACATACTCCGACGCAGGGACCACAAAGCATAAAATAGAAATCAGGAGCAGAGGCCGCTGGGTTTTGTTGGAACATTATTGCTCAGTCTTGTTTCCAGTCACTGCATCTGTATAACAACATCACTTCTATRCCATGTAATTAGACACTTAATTTATTAAACAGCAACTGTAGTAAGCAGAGAATGGGAGATATACTTATCTTCTGACAGAGGAAATATGTTATGGAGGAGCGTATACTTCTCTGACTCAGCCTGAGCTGCTTCCCAACAGGCAGAGCACTTGAGAGGAAAATGTTTTCTTGGTGTAGACTTTGGACCAGCCCTCAGGAGAGCCGGATTCTGCTTGTGCTGCCCTGCCACAGGTCTGCTGCGTCCCCTTGGTCAAGTTGCTCAGTCTTGCCCCTCACTTCCCATGCRTAAAATGAAAACAATAATCTGACTTTTCTCCCACACTTTACCTAGTTTGTTCTGCTTTTCTTGTCAGCTTTTCCRGTTAGAAGCCATGCATCTTGTTCTGCTTCTGTTGGGCTCTGAGCCCRCTGTGCCCCCACATCTCTCCATGCTCCCCGATAATAAATGTCTTTCCTTCTTCAGCAAGGTCAAAGCAGCCAATTTTGCAGACTGCCAGAAAAAGGCAGCTTATTCTGAGGCTTGCATCTTCCAAGGTGAGAGTCARAGAAACAAAGCAAATGCCATCGTTCCAGGTTCTCGTGAAGAACTTGTCTCCGTGTGAAATTCATCCAACAAAAAAAAACCTATTTCTGACGAAGATGAAAATGATGATAGCCTGCTTACCTGCCCATGGGAAAACACATGAGACCCGGGTCTTCCAGGCTTCATAAGCCTGAGGCTAAAGAAAATGTTATCTCTTGATGGAGGCCTAATGTACTGACAACACTACAGTGTGTGAAGCAAAATGTCCTCCAGTGGTTCTCTAGTAAGCCCTACTGAACAGCTTGGGTGCTAGGGGCTTTGGCTGCAGCCCCATAAATTTAAYGTATGGTTTTGTGCTGAGTTCAGTGAACCTTAGGAGGACGCTGACACATGGGAGTGCTCAGCACCATGAGTGCAGATATGGCCAGTGAGAAGGGTATGTYCTAGGTGCATGAGAAACCAAAGCTCCCTTTCATCCTAGGTTCTGGAGGATACTCAGAACATAAATCATTCTCATCCATTCTTCCTATATCGTGTTAGCAGACCTACATGGTCACAGCTGACCATGCTGGGTAAATAATATAGTGTAATTACAGAGTAAAGAAATGGCAAATTCTCTTCTAAACCAGAGTAGAGCTTGCATCTATTATTTATTAGAGGCAACCAGCAGAAGAGAGCAGGTTACRTGGTAATTACTTTTTGACCTCCTGGAGGTAATTGCATAATCATTTGCAGAGAATTGCTATTACAGTTGGGTGAATCCTGCAAGCCATTTTATGTGAACAGTCATTTGAATTTTTAAACCAATTTCCACCTAACTATGGAGTTCTGATAAGGTCGTCCACCACCCCAGTGTCTGAACAGCTTTTTTCCTTGCTTTTTCTGGGGGCTTTGTGTTCTTCGGGTATTAAAGTAAAGGAGCTAACTAGCAGGAATACTTATATCTATTTGATCAATCGCCCAGATTAGCTTAGCCCAGCCTTTCAGTGGYTGAAAACTGTTCACGGGTTTTACATCTGGGCAGAAAGAGGTGGTTCCATTTCTGCTGATACTGTCAATAGGTCAATGTCTGTGGAGTTTTCYCTCTAGAGTGAAAACCAAAAAGTGCTGAAATTCTCCATGAAAATGCAGCCTCTGATGTGGTCACCTCCCCAGGACAAGCAGACTTTGAAAGAGGATCCAAGGGCACTAGGCTTGCTTGGCTTRCCTTTATTGGATGCCCAGGTCTCCAGCAGCTCAGAAGCTGGACTGCCAAAACCTGAGAGCAGGCACTAACGAGACATTTCCTGGAAGCTTTACTAGGTTTGCCACAGCTTTAGCTCCGTCCTGAAATAGGGATTTGTGACACATGGGATGACCTGATCTCTGGACCTTCCTCTCTTTCTCCATCAGCTAGAGAGGGAGCCAAAAAGACTAACTCAGAGCAGACAGCCAGAGTTAGGCAAGAMAAATCTCACTTTGATTTCTCTTTTAGTCTTCTTTACGTCTTCCCCCAATATTATGGGTATCCTGGAGCCAGGTCCTATGTGCTGGTTTTGGCTGGGATAGAGTTAATTTTCTTTGTAGTAGCTAGTATGGGGCTGTGKTTTGGATTTGTGCTGAAAACAGTGTTGATAACCCAGGGATGTTTTCGTTCCTGCTGAGCAGTGCTCACACAGAGCCAAGGCCTTTTCTGCTCCTCACCCCACCCCACCAGCGAGYAGGCTGGGGGGGCACAAGGAGTTGGGAGGAGACACAGCCAGGACAGCTGACCCCAGCTGACCAAAGGGATATTCCGTACCATATGAYGTCATGCTCAGCATATAAGGCTGGGGGAAGAAGAAGGAAGAGGGGGGATGTTGGGAGTCACGGCATTTGTCTTCCCAAGTCACCGTTACACGTGATGGAGCCCTGCTGTCCTGGRGAYGGCTGAACACCTGCCTGCCGGTGGGAAGYAGTGAATGAATTCCTTGGTTTGCTTTGCTTGTGTGMGCGGCTTTTGCTTTACCTGTTAAACTGTCTTTATCTCAACCCACAAGTTTTACTCTTCCGATTCTCTCCCCATCCCACTGGGRGGGAGTGAGTGAGCGGCTGGGTGGGGCTTAGTTGCCRGCTGGGGTTAAACCATGACACCCTAGAAGCTCTGATATTGGCTACTCTTCTTAAATTCTTGAAACTCTGAAATAACTCGACTTATGATTGAACTGTTACCATTGGGATCCCATCTGGAGAAGCAATATTCAAAGCATCAAAGAGATCATTGCACAATCTTCTGTGGCACACAAGTTTTTTTGCTAACACCCCCCTTCGTCTGTGACTCCCTTCATCTTACCTTCAGAAGCCATGGGGACCCTGAGGGGACATCAGAAACCCTCCAGAGAAGTTTTAGCCCACCTGAAGTTTCTCTGTATTGCTCACCCTGCAATAATAGAGACCATGCTGTTTTAAAATTTATAGTGTAATTGATTTCTTTATAAATCATTCAGTTCTTATTACTTATTAATTCTTCTGTCAAGGTTAATTTGAAATACTTCTAAATAAGGCTTCCTGACAACACCTTTGTTTATGAGATTGACAGCATGCCAGTGCACGCTTCTCTATTGCTTGCAAAGGCAATCTGCACAGACTCATGTCCCAAGGAAGGTGATCCYGCTTCATTCCAGAAAAAAGGTGCGATGCAAATCACCCGCAGGTCCTGCAGTTGTTTGTCATTAATATTGCAGAATCAGACTTCTGTTGTCTGGACAGGATTCAGATTAAAATGTCATGTGTGAGGAGGGGTGTGGTGGACAACTTGCTGCCATAACTTTGTGGGAAGACAGCCAAACAACGCACCAGCTCATACGTGCCTAAAATTGTAAAGAAACAGTGAATCAGGATTTCTCAGAACATCTGAAGTGCAGCAATTATACTTTCTTCTGTTGGATTTGAATATAGACAGAGAGACAAATATTCAGCGGGCGCTGCTCATTGAGAGGAATCACCAAGAAATAYGATATCTAGAAATAGCAGAGCTTGAGGTAAAAACTGCAGGTGAGGACCATCAGGAATAAAAAAAGCATGAATATTCATGGTGTCTTCTGCAACTCTGGGTGATTAGTTGGGAATACGTCTTACTACCTGYCTTTAATGTTGCCTTCCTTCTTTGTCTGTTTTAGCCTGTGAGCTCCAGACAGCAAAGCCCAGATGTCTTTTAATATCTGGGAAGCACCTGATGGTAACATAAGAGCAGTCATAACTGCAGACATTTTGTACCGCTCCATGTGGTTCAGCATGCTCATGAACTGCTGACTCTCGCGGCTGCTGTCTGGTGTATGAATAGAGAGTCTTGGCTGTATGATTACATTTAAATGACATCCGCCGCGTGTGTTTTCTTTTGAACTGGTAATATTTCAGGTTTCTCTTCCATGACAACAGTTCTGCAGCTGAGGACTGCTGCAGCCCGGGTCCCTGCGCCTGCGCTCCCCGCGCAGGGGCTTCAGCAAGACGCGGCCGGAGCGCTGCCGGCCGGAGCTCGCCCCTCGTCCCCGGCTCTCGCGGGGGAGGCCCATTGCTCKGCCACCTTCGCCTGTGCAGCTTGGATGCTCCCCTTAATGAGTTTTTTGTTTGTTTTTCCCTTACTGTAGGGTGAATTAGCACAAACCTTTCTTGGAGTTGTGACTCAGTTTAATGAACAATTAATGAACGGGAGTAGAACTAGCACAAAAAAGGCTGTATTGTACATAGGTGAGAAAGGGGGGGTTGCTGGATATTCTGGTGCGCCCGGGCTCTGGTTACTGATTTCTTCTTCACTGTGCAGCAAAAGTGCCCAGAGAAGTAATTATTTTGACTTCTAATTCAATCTTCCTCTACTTAAATTCTGTTCATTAGAATGGGATTGYGTGAAAGGTACCGCAGCGCTAGCTGGCATTAGCTGTTGAGATAGATTCAAAGGTGACATAAATGCAGGAYTACGCCACACAGCTGTAAATTTAAATAAATTAACGTGAGCCCATGTGGATCAGTGTGAGCTGACACGCCGTGCTGCCGAGGGCGGGGGGCGAGGTGAGGACAGCCAAGGAAGAAGGGCAACATCAGACAGTAACCTGAGAGACACGAGAGGAGCAGGGTGGTGGTCACAGTCTCAATTTAGGAAGCAAACTGACCTAGTAGGAAAGAGGTTCCCATTCAGAGCACCTGAAATAGAGCAGTGGATACCCCCCGAGAGGCTGTGCTACCCAGAGTCCTAGGGATTATCCTGACCCAAAACAAGTAATTTCCCTTCTCAGTGTTTTTCTTTTGCCTCYCATATTTTGTCTTTTCTGTTTGGGGTTTTCAAAGCGTGCTAAGGAGGTTGGGAACTGCACTGTCTGGGATGTGGATGTGTCGTCCTTTGAAATTTTAGGCCTAAAACTTCAATGCCTTCAAAGCAGGAAAAATATCTCACTTTATGTTTGAAGAGCACCAGGCATCACCAGACCCTGGTACCAGAGGGTGCTGGGCATTGGCTAGCAGAAATTAAAAAAAAATTAAGCAGCAAATGTACCACAGTGCATTTAGAGGTTTGGGGCTTTTTACATAAAATTTTACTAATGCCTAAAATTTTGTCCTTTTTCCACAAGKATTTTATTTAGAAAATTTCAAAAAACATGAAACTGACCAGTCACACAAGGTGGTTACAAGTTATTCACCTGGTACAAATAAGGTCTGAAATATCACAGCATCCAATGAATAAATTATTTGATGAGCATTATCCTGCTAACTCCATGCACATCTCTGCAGAAAAGAATCTCCGATAACCTTGTGTTTCCTACATTGCTGTCCCTCRCCCCTCACTGCCCCCCATTCTTCCCATATAAAGCCCTCTTAGATAAGAAGAAGAGATGATTATTAAGATGGGAGCAGAAGAGCATCCACCAAGGAATACCAATGAAGCAGTATCTTGGTGCATATATAACCTGAGCTCTATTTCAATAAACCATCAGATATAGGCAAAAGAGTGACAAACAGTAAGCGATTCCTGTCATCAGCAGAATTCACGCGGGAGCCTCTGGTAACTGGCGTTTTCTCTCCACAAAAGAAAAGAGATTTAAAGATTCGGTGAATGCCGAACAGYGCATTACAGGCAGCCAACATCAGCCAGCGGTCACCTGGACTGGCAGCAGCATAGGGATGGAGGAGAGCTGAAATCCCTCTATAGTGGAGAGCTTGCCCAGAGAGTGTGCGATGAGCTCAGGCAGGAATTTATGGTGGATAAAGAGCCATTATTGAGGGACAGCTTTGTAGGCTGGAGCCCTCGACCAAATCCAGAGCTACGGGTAAGTGGCTGCAATGCCGTTAACATCAGTTGTGTTTCGCACCAGCTCTGAAYTTAGCTACTTGTCTCTGAACAGTGGAAGGGTAAATGGCTTGTGTTAGGGGAACTACASTATCATCTGGAGTCAGTTTTAATAAAGTCCTACTGACAAAGACCCACAAAGTCCATCTTATTTATCACAGACAGAGTAGTCCAGATGCCTGAGGAGACAATCTGAAGRATCCTTTCTCCCACAATTAGCTTGAGAGCTCCCAGTTTTTACTTAGGCAGTAGATATACAGCTTCTCTATGGGAAGGGGAGAGGAGCAGAGACATGAAGAGAGCCCTGAATCCAGCCATAATCCCTCCAGCCCCACAGTGAGCTCACCCGCTTTCTGGGCACGGCTCCAGGGGCGATGGTAGGGAAAGGACAGGCAAGACACAGGGTACAATAAGTCAGTAAAATCACTTTATGGTACCACATTTGCAAGGTAACATTGTAGGATAGCAGCATTCTTTATAATCCTTATTTTGCTCATTTTCATTAACTGTWATTTCCAGTAGCTTCATTTTAGAACAGTTATCTCCAGTGGCATCAGCAGTCCCCACATCTTGTGTTTGTTCTGTCTCTCTGTTATTCTGCTAATCATTTTTTTTCCCTTCTTCCCCATTACTTTCTTCTTAAGTAACATTACAGGGAGGTAGAAAAGAGCCATCCATCTGAAAACTGACCTCGTTCAACACAATTCTTTTTTTTTTCATTTTCAAATTAAAACAGAAAACTGAGAAATGGGATAACTGGTTTATTTCTCTGTCTTGAGGCTGGCTGGCTGTGTTAGCCTGGTCAAAACTCCATATCCATCTCCAGTGAATTTTTTACTCTAAACAACCTACTCTTTCAATACCACTATAACAGGAAAATATTCAATAAACCAGACATAATTGCATGTACTCACTGAGATTGGGGGTGAGTCTTTACACACCCAGTAAGGAAGCTCATGTATATAYTTTGGTTTCAACCTTGAACCTTGGTCATTTCTGTTCCCTCCCAATCRTGCCCACTTTGCAGTTCTCTGTATTTCTGAAATGACTCTAAATCACACATCGTAGGGTGAAAAAGATCATAAAGGAACAACAAAGGATCAGCAAACATAAAATAGAAGAATGGCAGCCTCCCCACCTTACACTGCAGAAATCAAAAGGAGTTTTCAAACAGCCCCATTTCCAGTCAGCTGGAGATTTAACTCACACAGTAATTTACTGCATCTGCACTTTTTCTGCCCCCCCCCTTCACCCTTCTCTTCTTCTTTTTCTCAATAGTTACTTTTTTCTTGGCCTATAATAAGAGGAACCTAATGACTGAGCCTTACATGCAAATAAGCTTTTCCCTCCAATGTGTGCTGGGCAGAGGGGAATGATAGGAGAGATTCATGAAAAAAAAAAAAAAAAGCCATTTATTGCAAAGAGCTTTTGTATTGTGAAGTAATTCTAGTATTTCAAGAAAAGGGGACAAGTTCACATAGAAAATTATGCCAACTGAGACTGTTTGAGTCTGCAATTTTCTTTGCACGCTGTTGGGGCCAGTGATCATTCCGAATTTGTGGGTGTCCATATCCAGCCCAGCACTTCTGTTTTCAGGGCAGTCCAGTAGTAGCTCTTGTTTGTTAACTGTTTCCTCTTCTGGTGAGTGAGGTGTTTTCCTGGTGACTTTTATTAGATAATGGCTCAGTGGGAAACTGAGCAGAAGAAACATTTTCATAATTGATGGCTCAATTTCAGTCCTGAAAATACTCAATGGCTTTTTCAGCCTCACTAACACTGGAAATTAATAGAAATTATAAACTGAGATGTGGCTGGAGCATATCAAAATGGACAAGTACCAAAACCCGCAGGCTTGATGGGTTTCCACTTGGGAGGAGGGGATGTGTGCAGATTCTTGGGGAATTTCATAGAATTAAGCACGAGAATAATTCTTTTTTTTGGAAAAAAAAATGGGTGTAGGAGTGCCAAGCTGCAAGGCTGCATCAGGAGCCATTATGAAGTTTGATATGTAAGGAAAAATGAAGCTTGGAATAAGAATTAGCATCAGAATTTTCAAGAGAGATTTTCCAAAGCACCTGATTACCCTGAGACAGAAGAGRACTGACTTCTCTCCCCTCACTGTGAGAGCCACTGGATTTTAGTCTCAGCTCCCAGAAGAAGACCTGCTATGCTCTGTATCTGTTCACAAGAATAGGGAAGGAGAATCAGAGAGAGAACCTGCTATTTTGCTCTTGGCCACATGTGATTCTTACTAAAGCAGTTTATGCTGTTCCAGGTGGTGTAGCACATTGAACGCAGTGACTGATTTTTTATTTTCCAAAGGCTAAAACAAGGGTTCAGTGGGACCTTCAAGAAGGGGGTAGAGGTGGTAAGACCTAACAGAGATATAGATATTTACTAAGCATATGAACATTTTGTTTCCCCCATCCCCAGGACATGCTCTGGGATCTATATATCATTCTCCCACAGCAGTGTAACCTGGCGTGTGGAGCAGCAGGTCCCCTCAAACAGTGCTCCTCAAACGCCTGAATCCTAAGGGTCTCATAACCTTACTGAGAAGGAAGGAAGGAAATCCATGCATCTTCCTGGATACTGAAGTCCCAGAGACTACCACTTTTAACTAAATAAAACTTAAGATACAGGCTCATCTATTGCCCTAATTTTACCACACTGAATGCTATACTTGGAGAGGAAGCAGGGGTTATGATCATTTCAAGGACCACCTTCTAATGTTCTCCACTAGTGGAGATCCAGTGATAAACTCCTGCAAGAACAAGTAGATCTGGACTTACCATATAACACAGAGTTGGTGTTTCTCTCATGGCACTTCTGAATGGTGGAACGGTTGAAGAAACAACACGTTTCTATTTTCCATGCTAGCCCTAGAAGTCATTAGCAGCTGCTTGMCCACAGCCACCCTTGTTCAGTTGCATTTGCTCTGCAGCCACAGTTTAGTTTCAGCCTTTGTATAGTCCATTCTTTCAAGGACACATAAGCAAGGGAAGCCGCCTGCCTCCAGGCATCCCTTTCTGAAAGGCAAAGTCACCATAGAATACCTCACCATGAATATATCCTTCCTCAAGGCAGAGATTTTATTGCTGTTTTATGAAATTGCCACAGGACAATATCACTGCCCTGAAAATGATGTTAGGAAAGTGTGTAATAAATGCACAAGGCAGCACTCTGCTGCAGTGATGTTATTTCTACTATGCACACGCACTATACCATTTTATCATGACTAGAGTTAGCAAGAGCAGAGCTGGTGGATGTCCCAGGGATGTTTATGAGAGCATCAAGGCTACTAATACTATCAGGAGAAACTCCATCCTGGAAATGGCTTCATAGCAGGAATCAGCTCCATCTCTGATTTCACTTTAATCTGATAACATCTATTTATTTTAATTAGAAGAAACTCCATCCTGGAAATGGCTTCATAGCRGGAATCATCTCCACCTCTGATTTCACTTAAATCTGATAGCATCTATTAATCCATCTTAGCACCTTGGACATGCCTATCATTGCATTACTGAGGGAATGTAGAGATTAAGCATTAAAAAGTGTAAAGGTGTGTCTTAGTTATGCTGATAATGAAGGGAAAAATGGTTATAGGTTAGATCCCTGGAAAGACCTGTCTTCATGWCTGGTTTCCAGGGGCATGCTCTGCTGCATCCTGATCACTGGAGATAGAGATCAGCCTCTCCAAAGAACATGTCATGCTGGATGCCACCGATTCCATCCTCCAGAGCCATGGAACAAACACAAYGGGTCATAGAAGGGCCTGTATTAAACCCTGATACAGCCAACCCATAGTTAATTCAGAGTTTTTATGATTAGAAGACGACTTTTTTTAGTTTAGTCTTTCTATGTAGGCATCAACCTGAGTGGTCATCGATTACTTTAAAAGCTAGTTTTTTTCTTTTTTTTTTTTAAGTGGATAGCTGCAAGCTTTGCTTTCTTTTAATGCAAATGATCTTATTTGGACCTGCTGACATTAGAAATCATTGCATGCATTCTGAATCTAGCACAGAGGCAGAGAAAATAGACTATTGCATCAGCTCATTTTACGAGAGCTCTTTAAACTGGGGGTGGGGGTGGGCAGGGAAAGAACAAGAAAGAAAGAAAGAAAGAGAGAAAGAAAAAACGAAGTACAAAACCCACAACCGTAAGACAGGATTTGCTGGTTCTCTGTCCCCTGGCATTCCCCCCTTCTCCCTTCTCCCCCCTTCCATTTCCATCGCTTCAGGGACTTACTACAGCCATGGGATTAATGGACATCTAATGCCATCTCTGCTTTACAGCCTGGAAAGTCTCTTGTCTAGTTTACATTGATTTTTCTTTTTTGATGCATTTGCAGAATCTGAGCTACCGATGGCGGGAAACATAGATAAAGAGGGAAGACATGAGAAAGAGATACATCCTCTGCCTCATGCTCCCAGTACTGAAAATGCTTCTGGACTTTGGAGCCTGCAGATACTTCCAGCAGCAAATAGCTACTTACTCTTTCCTGCCATCATAGAGGACATAGGAAGGGCAGCAGTGATAATCTTGCTCTCTGGTGGGCTGGTGTTATCCACCACTCAGGAACAGATAGGGAATGCATTGCCTTACAACTATTCCCAGTGCAGTGAGGTCTCTCTTTTGTGATTTGGCACTATGTTCCTTTTTATTGTAGTTCTATTTTTATTATAATTACTATTAGCAAGACTAAGGTAATTTCCCAGGATCTTCTCCATAAATGAATGGACACAATGGTCATACTCATGAGGAAGTTAATACCTACCCTCCCGGCTGTGCAGAAAACGTGATGTTAAATGCAGAAGAGCAATGGGCAAATCTCACAACTCTGAACGGTACCAGAAATACTAGGGGAGGGCTAGGACTAGGGGTTTTGTGGCTGAMCATGAGCCGGCAGTGTGCCCAGGTGGCCAAGAAGGCCAACGGCATCCTGGCCTGTGTCAGGAATAGTGTGGCCAGCAGGAGCAGGGAGGTGATCGTGCCCCTGTACTCGGCACTGGTGAGGCCGCACCTCGAATACTGKGTTCRGTTTTGGGCCCCTCACTACAAGAAGGACATTGAGGTGCTGGAGCGTGTCCAGAGAAGGGCGACGAGGCTGGTGAARGGTCTGGAGMACAGGTCTGATGAGGAGCGGCTGAGGGAGCTGGGGKTGTTTAGCCTGGAGAAGAGGAGGCTGAGGGGAGACCTTATCGCTCTCTACAACTAYCTGAAAGGAGRCTGTAGMGAGRYGGGTGYTGGTCTCTTCTCCCAAGTAAYAAGYGATAGGACGAGAGGAAATGGCCTCAAGTTGYRYCAGGGGAGGTTTAGATTGGATATTAGGAAAAATTTTTTCACTGAAAGGGTAGTCAGGCATTGGAASAGGCTGCCCAGGGAAGTGGTGGAGTCACCATCCCTGGAGGTGTTCAAAAAAYRTGTGGATGAGGTGCTTCGGGACATGGTTTAGTGGGCATGGGTACTGGGTTGATGGTTGGACTCGATGATCTTAGAGGTCTTTTCCAACCTTAATGATTCTATGATTCTATGAAACTAGGCTTTTGCTGGGTCATCAACCTCCTTGTGCACTACTTAGCATCACCTCATCCCCAGGGACTCTGCTCCGGTCAGGGAAGGGTGCTGCTCTCTACCAAACCTTATGCCTCTACATAGGGAAGAGACAGGAGGTGGGAGCACAGCCTACTTCTCCGATTAGTGCTATCGCTCTTTCTCCTAACAAAGTACTGAAGTAAAGCAAGGCTGCTGTACCGTGCACCTATGGGGTGAAATGACCTGCAGGCAGGTCAGCAGGTCAGATCAGATCAGCTTTGGCAAGAAGATTAGGGGGGTAGAAAGAGCTCCATGAGCCAACTCACAGTCCCCAAAACCTCACCAGTAACATTGCAGTACTTGACAGCTCTGCAATATTTTGTTTATCAGTATCATGCRCAGGTGTCACCCATCAGTAATACAGAAAAGATGGATGATCTTTTAGTCAAGATGCTAAATGCTGCCTAAAGCCAGGCTGTTTTTTAGTAATAGTGACAAAAACACAGTGTCAGAACAAACAGAAGGAAAATGCCATCCTGTGACCGTGTCCCTCTCTCATCTTCAGCATCTTTGGCATCAGTTTTGTAAAGCTGTTGAAACAGAAAATGAAGGAAAGGCTGGTAATGRTGCTTAAAGCTAACCCAACGCCAGCTGGGGTCCATCTTCCACTGGCTCGGTGTACGAGTGAACCCTCTGACTAGAGAGTTCTTTCTCAGCCTGCCTTAGATATCTGTGGTATCTTTAGGTATCTTAGAGGTTCCTTAACAGACAGTTTGGACTCCCTGTTAGGCACCAGGTTAAGTGTGCAGCAGAGATAGAAAGGGAGGAAGACTGATGCCATCCCATGTCATTCGCCCTCTGCCATGCCACTCTGCGAGTGAGTGACACGTTGTATGTCAGGAGCGGCAGGAGCCATTCGGCTGTGAGTGATGGTGCTGCTCAGGTGGTTACGAAGGCATCTCGTTTCCCTTCAACTACCCCATAATGCAGTCTCATTTCCACAGTACCCAATCGTATCGTGCCGGCAGCTGAAGGCAAGTGGGTCACGAGGCTTTTTTTCCCACTCTGAGCTCCCAGTTCCAAGCAGTTCTTCTCACTCTGCCATAAAAGGGAGTAAATTGTTGTTCAAACAAGTATGACCCTGTGCTTTGCCGTCATCAGGACAGCTTTTTAGAAGACATTTAGTGCTTAATATGGAGCTCTTGACAGAAATGAGCTGTTCCTTGCTGGGCTCCTGACAGACTGCTGGAGACTCTCAGGAGGAACAAAAGAGATTTATCGGAAAGAAAGTTTTCTACTACAAGCAAGGAAAAAAATAGGAACGTGGTTGTTAAAAAAATAAAAAGCAGGAAAATGAAAGGAACCCTGGTGATAGGTCCTGTTTCCCATCTAGCTGAAGAAAGAGACTTGCAAACATTCAGATTAATCTTGGGAAATAACTAGTATCTCAAGTTTTCATTGCAAGAAATTACATGTTGTCATCATGATTATTTATTTATTTTTACTCCAGTTAATAACAACAGTCAGGAAATTAAAAGGAAAAGTAGCATGCAGTTCTGTTGGGAAGACTGTGAGGAAACAGATCAATAATCGACAAGAAATAGTATCCATATCTCAACAGCATTGTTTCTTTTCCTGTGCATATTTTCACATTTAAGGGAACCTGGGCTTGTTTGCCGTGTTTTGCAAGGCTGGGTTCCATCCTTTTTTCAGGTCCCTATACAAACATCAGCTGTTTGAGGTGGATCCTGCAAACCTCCAGAGTTTCTTTTCTTCTGCTTTTGAAATTCTGAAAATTCATGTTTTTCTTTATTATTCACTTCTCCCATTGTTTCACTGTGAGGAAGAAGAATTAGGTAGTGCCTTAGCTGACTGGCTGGACAGTACGAACAGTGAAGAGACAGTTTTCCAACAGTCCAAAGTCTAAAATATTTATCATCCTGTGGAGTGAATCCTGAAGGATAAACCAGTGGGAAGAAATCTTTTAAAGGATTTGGTTGCCTTATTACTATTCGCTTCAGTGGAAGTTTGACCTCTAAACCCTTCAGGTATACTTTGACAATTGCACCCTACATCCATGCATTACTGAGTTCAGAAGTAATAAAAGAAAGGAATTAAATTTTTAATGAACATGATTTACTGCAATGTGTTCAGCAGCTGACTTGCAAAAGCTGTGAGGTGATCCAAACTTTCTACACCCTGGGACATGGCCACAGGAAAGGCTGGATGCTGTAGAGACTTTAGATGGACAGGCCAATAAATATGGTGCAAACTGCTATCCCTTCCCTGAAGCCAGGGGAATGATGCTGAATTTCATCTCTTAAGAATCTGTCCTTGAATCATCACAACTTTCTGGAAAACTCCTAAAAAACCTCAGACTTTCTGCACAGGAGAGGTGTTCAGAGATTAAAATGTTTGATAAGATTCAGATGTTCACAGTCCATCCCTTGCAGGGAGAGAAGGCGAGTCTGAGAGGTCTCCACAAAGCTGGACTTAATCTAGGGAGGTTGGGACCATCCATGGCAAGTAGAAGGGGGAAAGAGGGGGAATTTCTGGCAATAATTCATTGCACACAGTGTTAATCTTCTGCTCTGAACTGCCCATTGCAGATACAGAGCAGAAGGATAGACCTCAAGGATGCTCCCCCGAAAAAGCTCAATGAAGACCATAAAAGCCACCGGCCTAAGCAATGAATGCTTTTCCCGAGGACCAGAGGTTTGTCCTTTCACTGCGTGAGCCCTCCATTTCAGCTCACACTGTACCAGTTATCAGACTAGCCAAGTCTAGATACAATGCTCTCTTTATTGTTTTATTTTTACCACAAAAGCACCTCAGAGAAATAACCAAGGATCAACACCCTGTCACATTAAACAACTTAAGGAAAGAGAATAGAAAGGCTAGACTGTGCCTAGAGATCTTACAGTTTAATTGAAATTCCAGGAACACACCCAGATTTGAGGAAGGGCTCAGTTTATTGTATTATTCTGCAAACCAGTTTTCTTGTGTTCGTCAGGAGAGAAAGTTTCCTTCTTCACCTCTCTATTCTAAGTAAAATCCTGCTTTCTTCCTTCCATTTTTTTCCCCTCCAAACACAAGAGAATGAAAGGTGAGAGCTGATTGAGTGAGCAACTGCAGGGGTAAGAAACGAGTATTTATCAATGTTCCTCTCCTTTTAAAGCACATCAATTCTGAAGCTGCTGACAGAGGTCTTGCTGTAACTGCTGGAAGAACCTCCAGGAGCTAATAATTTTATGTTCAGGCTTATGTAAAACCAGTTTTGATTAATTATTGATGCAAAGTTAGGAAAATGAACATTCGCTGTGCCTTGGCACAGCCCTATCAAATAAATGAAGCTGCGGCTGCTGCGCAGCATGCCGTTCGACCCCCATTCCTGTCTAGGAGCTCTCCATTAGTGGGGGCAGCCTGGGTTCCTCAGGGGGGGCAGCAGGTCCCCTCCCCTTGCAATGTCCTTTGGAGAGCTTGTTTTCAGGCTCCTGAAATCTAGGAGAAACGATGCCACGCAAAACCAGCTTTCCTTATCCACCTCAGGCAGAAGTGGACCATATTCCCTTTTGCGTGATCACTGAGCTGGGCAAATATGCCTCTTTTTTTAACTTTTGACTTAAGATTAGTGCCTGAAATCTCTGTGTTATTTTGCCATTGCTTTGTGGAGCTGGCTGGAGTTCAACTGAAGGCACAATGTTCCCATGTCCAGCATAGCACTCATGTGGGTTCCCAAACAATGTATCCGTGCACAGAAAGCAGTCTTGACAATAACTGCTTAGCAGATTCAATTCAATTCCATCTAATTAAATAGGTTCAGCAGCACAAAGACTGCAGAAATGGCTGCAATCTCATGCTAGACACACAGACACTGCAGAGCTGCAACACACGCTTGTAAAAGGTGCAAAAAGTACATTTAACCTTCTTTTAGTGGAAGTTGCCCCTCGCATCGTAAAAATCTCTACAGCGCACATATATCRAAGGGCTACACTTAAACTTCTTGATGCCGGCAGTAAGAGTCAGACCCAGAGATAGATACACACCTCCGGTCTGTACACATCTATATTCCCACCCCATGTTAGATACACACAAACCTCCTTTCCCATTCTGCGATATCATTTTTTGCCTGGATCCATCTCCACCGGTTTGTGTGGGGCTGCACTAGTCACAGTGGGAGCCACAGGGGGTGGAGAGCAGAGTTTTATCAACTGCTTCTAGGTAACCAAACAGCCTAAGTCATCTTGCCCATTAATGAGCATGTCATATAGCGCTGCTCTTCACTTCATCACTTTCGTGTCCTTTCCAGAGTGATGCCATTTTACATCCCGCAGCCTTTTATAAGCTCCTGATGTCCAATACAGATAGTCTCTTCTTATCATCTTTCTCTTTTTCTTTTTAGCACTCCTGGCTTCCCAGAACCATTTTCTAGGGCCGGCTTTTTTACAATGGTTTCAATTCTTAGTTCTTCACTCTTCCAATTGTTCTTTACAGATATGGAGGGTGGGTGACTTAAAAGCGCCCTGGCTTAATTCAGCTCCCCTTGAACTCACTAGTRTAGAAAAACTGAACTGCACATTTCCATTGATTTCAACAGGGGAAGAGTAAGGTAAATGCATTGGGCTTTAGAAATTCCCCCCCTTGATGTTTTCCCATCACCCTGTTCTCTGTCATTAGCACGCTTTGTACCACTGCTCCCAGTTCTGCTATAAAGTGTGCTCCTATTTTCATTCTCTTTCGCACCCGTCCATCTCCATGCTTTAACGTGTTTGAATTTCTTTTTGTGAATTTTGTAGGACTGTAGCCCTGTCTTGTGGAACAATTACCGCTGCTTTGTAATGGAGTTTACACTGAGTTATTCTCAACCAGAGCTTAATTTGCCTAGGAATATATCATACAGCCACATTATGGAGACATCACCTGCAGCCTCGCAGCTAAGTAGCCAGGTTTTCTTCTCGTGGACAATCAACACTATTACCCTCAGCACCAGAAGCAAATTTTTAATGAGAAATTTTCAAATAAAAGTTTGCTTGACATCATTATAATTAACATGAACTTCATGTATGCACTGCTCTGTTAGAGGAAACTAAATTGAGGCAGGTTATAACTGAACTTGTTGCTTCTCCTTCTATTTCCTAGTGTCCAATTTTGTAGTGAAGTAGTGGAGAGCGTGTCTTTAACTGAGCTGTGGATGGAACCAGAAGCTTTGTACTATACCCTAAGAGCAGTGATAACCCATTCACACTCATCTCCGCAAAGTTAGATCTGTACTGGATCTAACCTGGAGGCCAGCCTGGAGATCATCCTGCAAACTTTCCTTGTGAGATTTATCCTGAGAGGCACATGGTTTTCCAGCCAACTGGAAAAGRGTCCAAAGACCTGAAGTCAAACGCTTAGTGCAGTCCCACCACTTAGGTGTTTTATTCACCTTCAATGTACTCCCATGCAGCAAAACAATGTCCRATGTCTAGCCGGACCTCAGGCAGAAACTTTAACGGGTGTAGAGGCCTGAAGCTGCACCAAGGCAAAAGCCACCACCGGTGCCTTTCCCACTTGCTRTTCTCATTGAGCGTAACGTAGACAGCAGATCCCTTGTCTGAACTCAGGTGCAAACTTATAAAAATGGCTTCTGAGGTCTTATTGATCACTCCTCTCCAGGCGGTTGTGCAAGACATTCTTCCCAATGCCCAAAATTATGTCTGAAATCAGTTTAGGGAATGAGCAAGTCTTTTAATTAAAACAGTCTGTTATGATGAATCTGTTATTACAAAGTCTTACCTATGTAAAACATTAATAATACAAATTTCATTTGTTTATGTCAGCACCAAGCATTAATTTTTAATGGCAAAACGTATGAGTTATGAAAGGCATTAATGCAAAACAAATCACCAACTGAGAAGGGAAAGGAAATCCATTTTTTAGGGTAAGCAGTGGGAATGAAATATTATTGTGGTTCTAACCAGGGAAAAAAAAATGTTTCTTAGAGCTCCAAGAGCAATTAAAAAACCCAGTGAAGCCTTGGGTTTTATCATCGTGCTTAATATTAGTTCTATATCCAGMAAAGATTGTGTCCATTTCATCCAGCCCGTGCCCTGATGCCATCTCTGAGGAAGTCTTTTACACGAAATGACTCTAATTGCCATGCAGCTGCCATGAAAGCAGATCGGATACGTACTGCATAATAACCATCTCGCTGCCGCGAATGAATGAGAYCACAGAGAGCCCAGAAGTTAGTCATGCTCGCTTGGTGGGCCAAATTCATCACAGATGTAAATGGGAGACACTCTGTGTGATTTAGAAGTCACTCCTGCTTACACCAGCGATAAATTAACTCTAGGCATTAATTGCCAACTTGTTCTTACAGCTTATGATCATGATTCTGCAGGATAAATCAATACCGTTTTCAAAACGGACTGTAAGGGAGTCGGTTGTGGGGGGTGATCCTGGGTCCAAGGCAGAGCTACTGAGAAACTGTAGCTTTTGATAGGACTTTTACTTCTACAGTACCTGGTATCCTCACTTCTAACCCTTACCCTCTCAATGGTTTCACAACAGGGGAATGCTGTAAGCCCTGGACAGAGAGAAAATRGAAAACCCTCAAGTGCTTAGGGACCAGGTCTCACGGTACTGGGACAGCTCTTTAGCAGGGCTTAGGATCGTGGGTGCCTCTGTCCACAGCAGCCAAGAGCATCCTTTACCACACTAGTAATCTCCCTGACCTTCAGTGAAGCTGTCCAGATGTGTAGAGTGAGGCCATGACTCCTTTTCTTATCAGCGTGCTGTGGGAACCGTGGCTGTAAGGGGTTTGCAGAATGCCCATGAAGCCTAGAGATAACATCTATGCATAGCATAGACATTTYGGGACCCAAAATGTTGTGATAACAACAGTCAGTGGGCTGGATGTTAGGGACCCAGACAACAGATTTCAGTGATGGGATAGTGTGAGAGTGGCAAAGCAGGACTCAGAAATCACTTGGCTCCTGCTCAAAGGGCCTTCATGAGCCACATGGGGCACTACTCTGGCACAGCATAATTAACATTTATTTTCATTACCAGTCTAGCTGTGGCTGTTAAAGGACTGCTACAGAGCTAGGGAATGGGGACATCATCTGTTTTTAAGCTTTATGGAACTGGACTTTGCCTTTTTTCCCTAGTTAAGACTTCAGCAATATAAGCAATACATCTTGTACCTTCCATCTCTCTCCCACACTCTTCCTTTCTCTCTTTCTGTCTTTCTTTCTTGTCTCAGTCTAAAAAAGTTGCTGRTATTAGCAATAAAGCAAGAATTTAATATCATCCTACAGGGTGCTACGACAAACTGCCCCTTGGTTCCATCGATTCAACAGGCCTGAAATATAGGAAAGCATCTAAGGGGGAAGAATACAAGATGAACTTTGCAGATATAAATTCTGTAATATTGGATTTCTCCTAACGCATTTCAGGGCTGTGTTGTGTTGCACCAGCATCTCTCCCTCTGATGCTACAGGATCTCTGTTAGYTAAGCAATAGGTTCTTGTTGGTGAAGCAGTGAGAGCAGGCTACAGTATTTCATCTCAACAACAGCCCCAATATTACAATGTGTGACACATCCACTGCTTCATGCCTCCAATAGAGACACACCACACAGCCTGAGGGTACCAGAAACCTGTCTGGAAGCAATTTAAGGTTGTTTTCTTCCTCCCAGCATCAATGTGTGAGGTGACATAAATATAGGAGAGGTTGCRGCTGTAGGAAAGAACTTGCTGTACTGGGTATCAAAGACTTGATAGGAGAAGCAATTGCAAATATTTGGGACCTGTGATGCTGTAATCCATTATTTCTTCTCCCACACACATATTTACCCTCTGATCTGTAAGTAACTATTTGGCAAGGTTATAAAATAATCAAATCTTAATCTTTTTCTCCTTTTGGATACTTAGCAAGTTCATTTTCAAAATTCATGACTTGAGAAATGAGATTCGGTTTAACACATACAGCATTCAAAAAACTATCAACCTGCCTTTCCCTTCCTCTTGAGGGGAAGAGTCCAGATCACTCTGGAATGCTTTCTTGTAAGTTCTCAGTCTGGCACTTTTCATGATGTTGAATTCATATTATAAATGAAGTAGGCAATTGCCTCCATGCCATCCCCTTGCCCCTTGAAATTAAAGCCAGAGGAGGAGCAAAACATAATAGCTCATTGCATTGTTYTACCACTTTAGGAGTTTGCTTTGACCTTCAGCATCCTTTCACTTGAGATTCTGGCTAATTTAAAATTACACAAAAGAGGACAAAGATAGTGCCTGCATGTGGTGCAGAATACAGTAGGATATGCAATAAATGATATTTGCATTCTCTTTAAAAACGATTTGCACATAATCTGGTTGCTAGCCATTAGTTCTGTAGGTGAAGTCTTATGGCCGGGTCCCCGAGCCAGGTGCAAAGATGATGGGCTCACCATCTTTGTTTGTTGCAGGAACAACATCATAAAATGCTGTTCAACATGATGGCTCTCATGTTAAAATGATATCAAAAGCCCAGTGGTCAACCAGCAAATTGAAAAGACAAAACCATGCATTTTTGGAGCCACTTTTCCCAGAACACCAAAAGCTTTTTATTTCTTAGAAATGAGAGTGGAGGATGGGGGAAATGAGCAATGGGTTGCTCAAGCTACAGTCTTCCTTGAAAGGCAGCACAGAACTGCTCCGTATGTGATAAAGTTTGTGTATAATCAATAAAAAGAACTTGAGATCTACTTGAAAGAGGGAAAGGGTCAGTGTTGATAACCTTCACAAYTCTTTTTATTTATTATTAATACCTCCTTTCTGGAACTCCAGCAACAAGAAATACGGAATACTAGGCAAAACAGAGAGTCCTCTTTCTACTCCCATCAYCCTTCTACCTACCCAGCTGTTTTATTTTTCCTCTAACTCCATCTCTTTCAGTCTATTGTTAGTGAATCTTCTGTGACTGTGCCTAAGGAACAGTGAGTACCTTGGGGCAGTAAAACACAAAACAAGTTGTATTTAAGAATTTTTCTGGAACTGCCGAGGGGAACAATTGTGGTAAGGGCTGACAGGTTTTTTAMATTTTCTCATCTCCCAGTGTGGAGAATGCCTCCATTCCACTGCCTCGSGGCAAAGGACAGGATATGTCCCTCACCACAGTGTCTAGTGACAATATTTGTCCCAGTGCCGGGTGCTTGTGATGTTTTGAGAGGGAGAGAAGAGAACCAAATGTAGGACATACAAATGCCTGATGTGCGTTTCTTAAGAAAAAGGGTTGAMCTTGTGGTAGGCGAAGGCTATCAACCCCACTAGCAGCCTACCTCCTGCTTCTGAGCTGGGGTAGCTAACGGCACCTCTGCAAGGCCTTTTGTAAAGACGAAGGCTGTGACTGTGCTCAGGGCCAGCTGGAAGCTGGATGGTTGCTGTCAGGTACTGAGCTGCAGCTCAGTTTAGAGCATCCACCCAACTGTCTGTTACCTCCAGTAYGTCCAAAAGTTTCAGGACCCACCCTGCTTACTTCAGGCAGGTACTGGCTGCAACAGAGCCTCACAACTGACTTTTCAGACACACTGGGCTGGATGCTCAAACGGTCTCATTTAGCRTGAAATAGCCGAAGAGTGGGTCATGTCCATCTATAATAAAAACATTTCTTAAAGCTAACATAGGCTTTCTGAGGTTCTTTACCAACCAGGAACGTCCCCAGGCACAAGACAACTGAATAAATACCTTTAAAAATTATATACTTCTCCAAATTCAGAAGATCAATCAGATTCAGAGCCTATAAACACTGTAGGGGTTTGGTGGTTGGTTTTAATGGAGGTAGGAAGAGAGAGTTTCTTGAGGGGGGAGTTTTTACCCTGCAAACTCTGAGAAGCAGAAACCAGTCAGGAGYGCTGACAGCTTTTGTGTGAAAATTCTCCAACAGCTTTACTGCTGGTACCAAGTAAATTGTTTCAAATTTTGCAGCAGTCTTACAAAATAGCCATGGGTGGGAATTTGAAAAAGGCAAGTTTCCTCCTCTTTTATCCTGGATCACTACTCCTTTGGTCATCCTCTTGCCGTGGCAGGGCAATTGCCTCCAGTTTTTCATTCTCTGCTTTCACTGGTATCAACTACCAGATCTACATTTCCCTCCATCAGCTCTTTCATACAGGAAAAATGCTCCCATGTAAGGTGTTTGCCAATAATCATCTTCAGGTTTTCTTCATTCAGTTATAGCCCAGAATGATTTATTATAGTTATTTCAACTGTCCCTACCTTTTGGCTCTCAAATTATTCTCTTTACTGTTTACTATTATTATTTGTATTATAGTAACTTCTAGTTGCAGACCAGAATARGAACGTGCTTTGCATTTTTCACTGCCCAGATTCCTGCGTGGGTTGTCTCTTTGTTTTTCCACTGAGGGACAATGTGTGTATAAGCTGCAATTTTCCGGTACAGCACAGCTGTAGTTACCTGTGTAGACACATCACTGAATTCACAAGCATATTCAGTATTTCTTCACATGGATGCTTCATAATATTAATACGAGATTAAAATGTCTGATTTGGGGCATCCACATTCTGAACTGTGGGGGCTTAGATTTCTTCCCCCCCATCTTACAGGCCACTRCTTTTAACATCCCCCCCAGGATTTCTTCTATCTGACACCCTTTCCCACATCATACGAAGGTGTCCYGGGTTGTTTCTTGTGAAGAAAGGAGGGCAGCTTGGCCAGGAGCCCGTTTGTAACCAGATCAGCTCCTTGGACTTGTATTCTCTTGAGACAGTGGTTGCTATAGACTTCATAGTCATCTAAACGCACCCACACCGTATTTTGCTGTGCCTTGAAGTCAATTCATAGCCCTGCGAAAGCCRGGGGAAAACCCC
Source organism: Oceanodroma leucorhoa (assembly GCA_030449065.1). Lineage (NCBI taxonomy): Eukaryota > Metazoa > Chordata > Aves > Procellariiformes > Oceanodroma > Oceanodroma leucorhoa. The sequence continues at coordinate 4,184,819 of JASVER010000051.1, forward strand.
TTTGCCTTCATTTGGCCATAGACCAGACCCTGACTGGCACTTAAAATTGTCAGCACACAGGTGGAAAGCTGTTTAGCCAACGAGGAAGACACTGTGATACCAGATGCCATTTGCCACTTGAAAACATAAAAAAACACCCTTTCTTTGAAATGTTATCTGCCCATAATGTGATTTCAGCACTGATGTCTATTATTTAGTACTTACTTTTAACTTGAATTTTTACCAGCAATTTTAAAAAACTATTCACTTTTAATCTCAGAAAGTTTAAAGCAATTTTTTATTAGTGCATTACTCTAAAACACCACTTTGGAATGAGGAATTATCTCTCAAGCACCTACTAGATAGGCTTTACTTTGCTGTTAGTTAATCTGACAGTGTTTTATTAATAATCAGCCCTTTTTGTATTGCTATTATGCATTTTTTTCTATTAGCGCAGTTTATATCTCTAGCATCACCATTATAAAGACGACTGTGAAATATCTCTCAGATATGCTGTGTAGGAACAAAGTAGATAAATATTGCTAACAAATCACAGGCGCTATTTTTTGTTGAATTTTCTTGCTGTTAATAAACAATGAAATATTTAATACCAATTTTAAGAAATATTTTTATAGGTGGAAATCAGATTACGATATGGTCTACATCCACTGTGAGGGAAGAGGGAGGGAGTGGGTACTCTTGTTTTATGATTTTTGTATCCTTGCTTATGATTCATTGTTCGAAACCAGCCCACAGCTCACTGCCTATGCTTGCCTTCATTTGAGTACTATTCAGTAGCAGGAATAGAACAGGCAGAAGCTTGAATCTGGTCKTCTTCGTCTGTTTTAGATTATTTATCCCTAGATATCGTGCACTGTCTTCATTCTTCATTCATTTAAACCCAGTCCAAAAATCAATGATAACTAACTTAATGATCATGTTGAATTTAATAGGTTTATGCAGGAGGTCAGTGGTAAGCCTGTTAGTTTTACAGAGCACAATTCCATTCACTTCTCTAGTGATTCACACCAGCATAAGTGAAAGAAAAACAGGCTATGGAAATCCAGTCTGGACATGGGGGCTTTCAGCTTTTCATTAACCCATACTTCTGACCACTTCAGCACATTTGGGGTATTTCATTGTCTACAGTGTTTGCAATCACTCCCCCGGAGTATAATCTGCAACCAGAATTAACACCTTATTTATGCCTTCCCCCTAGTCATTAAGATTGATGTGGAGTAAAAATGGTGCTAATATTGATCTTTTTTGGCGTTCTGCTGGACAGTGTTTTCAACCGTGCTTACTGTGCCACTGATTTCTTACCCTTCCTTTGTTGTCTGGTTGGCAATTTTCCATCTGTCAATACCCATCATGCTTTGGAGAATTACTTRTGAGGTGTACGTCACATGTCTCCCAGAAACTTAAATAAATGTKGTCTCCTCCCACATCATTTTCAGAAGGATCTTACCCCTGACCTCACATTGATTTGGACCCCCCTACTGAGCAATCAAGTGCCGCATTGCACACCTAAATATCTGATGGGACATTATTTACCTACAATCACATACGAGGCCAGGGGAGAGCTAAGACTCAAGTAGTTTCCCTGCCAATCCATAGGAACAGAAATTGGGCAGATTCAGATGCAATTGCCAGTCTCTCTCGTTTCRTCCTTTTAAGAGTAGTACCACCTATGGGACCTAATTTTGATCTCGCAGTTTAAAATCACAAGTAAAACAGTTAGAAACATCCAGCCAAAAATGTTTCCCAATTTCTCTGATAACATCCTAGTGATTTTTCATTTTTTAGCAATGTCAATATCTCCTTTGAAGCTCAAGACTATTGCTCACCTAGATGCTCTGTTGTGCCAATARAGGGTGAACTCTTATAAATATTTATTTTAAAAGCTGATTCTGCAGAGGCTAAACTACCTGCCATTACCTTCAGTAGAAACCCTCCCATTGACTTCAGTGGGTGATGATTATTAAGACTGAATTCTTACCACATGAGACCCATGAAATTGTAAGCTTTCCAAATCAGGCATATGTGTAAAACCAGAATCTGCACCTTGGGAGAATGAGGTGAGTTCTGCTGGGTATTTTAATGCCAAGATAGATAAGTGAAATTATAAATGGCTCGAGCCAACACTTCATTAAACCGGCGCAGAGATTTATGGACCCTCAAGAGCACAAGGGTTTTTCCACCTTTAAAAACAACAAAGAAAATCAGAGAAATAACAACTTTTCAGTCTATTCCTCATGACCAAAAGTCCTGCTGAGCAATCGAAGCAAGAAGCAAACGTATCAGTACAAATGGGAACTCCCTTCTGAAAGGAAGGTTTGATCCAGAGAGCTGGATGATCACTAGGAGGAGTGATCAGTAAAAGGGGATTTCACTGTATTCAATTTCAGTATCCGTTTTATCTGTTCCTTATCAACAGCTCTATTGACAAGGTCTTCATTGCTTCCTAATTGTTTGTTCCAGGTTTTTGTGCTTTTCTGTGAAGGGCTAGTTTGAAAAGAGGAGTTCAGTAGCTCGGCTGTGTTATTTGTAATTCAGCCGTCATTGATTTTATTCCTTTTCTAGTTTATTAAAGGACCTGCTTTATCTCTATTACAACTCCCTCCACACACCCCACAACATTTACTGCATTCTTAAAGCTCTTTCTTATTCAAAACTGTCATTAATTTCTTCCACATACTTTGATCTTCCTCATATCTTCCACTTCTTCACTTACTTCTAGCCTTGAGCAGCCTGGAGAGTGCTGGTAGGGTAAACAGCACAGAGATTAACCTTTCTTCCTAGTGAAAGCACTGCTGCGAGGCTATTTCATGTTTGTTCAGCAGAAACTGGACCAAGATGTTCATCTGTCACTCAAAAGCCTTATGGATTCTTCATGGTGTTTAGCTGGTCTGTCTCACACAGGTCCAGAACGTCTCTTCTTGGGTTTCAACCTGCAGGGCGTGAATGTCAAACTGCATCGTTGCCTACAATCACACCACTCATGAAAATTCATACCAGCAAGGGTGGGGCAGGAAAGCCCTCTCCTCTCTGTGCAAAGAGCAGCTCTGTTGCCAAGAGGCTCTGGTACACGCATATGGAGCAGGCTCTGCGAGCCCTCAAGTAAGTACAACTGCAAAGGGATCAGAGTTGGGGCTGCACGGCAAAGGCAGTACAAGRAGAGCTGCCAGCATCCCGCCCGCTGCTCTGGCTTTGCCTTGGTCAGCAGCCCTGCAAGCAATGATGCAACATTCAATGTAAGACCTCAGTTCTTTATTCAAAACCATTATAACCAAACAACCCAAAAAATGGAGTCCTAGAAGCTGGATGCAGAAGAATTTCAGTAGACATTCATGTATAAACCCTTCTGCATCCATGAGTTGAACCAACGATGCAACCTCTGGAGTACTGCATGCAGTGCTGCTTACCCCAGATGAGAAAGGACATTGCAAAATTAGAGTTCGTTAAAGGGATCTAAGGAAATTCCCACATGAAGAAAATAGTTCTGTACAGGGACAAATGCAAAAGGAATATGGGAAAATTGTGTGAAACGACAAACAGGCTGGAGACGGTGGGCTGGGAGCTCTGCTCTCCGTGTCTCATGAGAGGAGAACAAAGAGACAGTTGATGGGATATTAAGCAGCAGCAAATTCAAAACTGATAAAAGGAACTATTTCTTCACAGTTTGTTTCACTGCCAGAGGAAACCTTTGAGAATAAGAATTTAACAAGATTGCCTGGGGACTGGCCACTCACTTGGGTAAGGAGAACGCCCAGAATTAGAGCAGTTAATGCTACAAAGAAGAAGAAGAAGAAACTTGGAAGAAACTTCACACAATTCTCTTAGAAAACAGTGTGTATTAGAGAACAAGTGGGAGGGAGGGGGAGATGGATTATCCTACAGCTGTTTGTTGTGCAGTGCTTATACCTTCTTTAGAAACATCTGGCATTAGCCATGGTCATAGGCTGATGGCCGTAGTCATAGTCTGATCCAGGCTGACAATTGTATTGTTGCCATTTTCTGGTGTCCCTTAGTTGTTTCTCTTCCCTTCTCCACCTGGTTAAAGCTGATTAAAAATCCCRAAATTAATTTCACACAACAATTCAAAATTGTTTTCATCCTGAAAGGTTAAAAATAGACTCATTTTTTATTTTATTTTATTTTTTTTTCCTCACAAACTTATGGTGATGTATTTTAATGAAAACATTTACTGCAAACACAGGTGCTAGTAAACAAAATATGTCAGTATACATTTAGAAAATGTTTACAATTCAAGGGTCTGGGGAGAGACTGAATATTTTAATAAAACACTTGCTTTTAATGAAAAATACACTTTTTTTTTTTTACTAAAAAGGCTAGTTTTGTTATTTTCTTTTAAAAGACCCTGAAAAATCTTAATCAACTCAAGCCCCAAAGATGAGTTCAAATGGCCCTGAAAGGGATTAGCAGAGCTAGGAAACAGCAGCAGGTCTCATCCCGGAGCAGGCACGAACAGGTGAGCGGGATTCGACAAACTGAAAGATTTATCACAGGTTGAGGAGAGGAGGACAGATGAGGAAGCCGAGTCCAGCTCCCGCTGTCAGCAACGTCAACAGAAAACCCTTTTTTTGACACGGGCAGGAGCAGGAGGTGCTGTCCGCTCCTCCGGGGTGGCTGGCGGGTCTCCCCGGGTTAGCCTCCATCCCTTTCCATCGCCAGCCGTGCGGGGACCGCAACGGGAGACAAAGCGCCGGTGTATTCTTGATTAAATTGATGAGATGGGGCTGCTGGCAGCAAATGCGTCTCTCAGTCCCCCGGCAGTCTGAAATGAGCCGCTCCTCCCTCCGTTCCTGCCGAGCTCCGGAGAGAGGGGAGGAAGGAGTAGGCATTAGCAGAGCCTCTAATTACGCAGGAATGGGGAGTAGGTCCCGCGCCGCGTGGCGCAGGCTGGGGTAGGTGCTCAGCCATTCTGGAACAAGCTGAGCTACTTAAGGTTTCCTCTGTCTGCTGTTATCTTTGTCCTTTTGCTTCGTGTTAATTGATCCTTTCTTTTTCCCTTTTTGGCTGAAACATCTGCTTTTAATGTTCACAAACAATAAATCCTTCCTTTTTTCCCTGCTCACATGGGATGTAAATCCACACAGAAGGGGAAATGGGGATGGGGGGAAAGGGCTGCATGCCATGTTCCCAGCATTAGCGTAATAACAGTGATTATGGCTCAGTGCAGCCCTGAGTGGCAGCAAGACTAACCTGCCTCGGCTGAGCTAACCTAACCAATGTGCCTTTCGCCAGGAGCACCAGGGCCTCCAAATTGTGTCGGTGGGCTCGCAGGGGGGCTGAAAGTTGGCTTGTCCCCTGCTGTCATACGGCTGACAGATTTCTTAAGAAACAGCTAGCAGGAACAGTGAGGATGTCTAACACCTTYCCTCTGCTTTAGAAAAGTCAAATAAAATAAAATACTTATATGTAAAATTGGCCGCAAGCCTTATCTCACGTGCACACCCGACTGCATCTCAGCAAGGCAGCCTCCTGAGAGCATACACTCTTGAAACCCAAGCATCCCGTTGATCCAGTGTAGGCTGTATCTATCCTTCCCAAAAAAAAAAGAGCCTCTTGGGTGTCTGTGCACGTGGCCTGGAATGCCTCCTGGCTCTGTCCCATCTGCTCTCCTGCCTCACTGCCTGGAGTAGGCAAGCCCAGCCTCCAGCGGGGCTTGGAAACCATCGCTTTATCCTTGCGGGTTGCTGATGCGTGTCATGAAGTGTTCAGGATGTACCACCTCCAGGAGAGCACCTCTGCCTCAAAGCTCAGGCTGTTACTTGCACGAGTTGCTGCTTATTTAGAGGGGAGGAGTGGGTGCAGGCAGGCTTTCTGCCTCTTCACACCCCTGCAGTCCTCATGTTTCTCTGAAGTACAAGTGCCACCTCTTTTAGTCAAATTCTGCCTCTAGCAAGGTCTGGACAAAAGGTCCTACTTCAGATATGAACACAAAGGAGCAAATACAGGACCTTGGCTGGGATCTGCTTAGCACCTGTGCAGGTGAAAAATGGGGAGGTGCGCTCACACTTTCATCTTCCATTTTGTTAGGTAYGGGATGAAGATCTCACCTGCTTTCAGAGGCGTGTGGGTGCCTTGTTCCCCTAGGTGCTCATGMAGAAACCTGTTCTTCAGCTCCACACCTGCACAGCCCTATGGCACCTGCTGAAGCTAGGAATTTTGCAGCAGCAAGGCTTTAATCTTTCCATAAATGCATTGTTATTATTATTATTTTGTGATTAAAACTATCTCTGTGCTCTTTGACTTTACTGCTTTGGTTCACATTAAACAGCTCAGCACATCTAGCCACCACTGTGAGCCAGCAGCATGACTTAAGGWCCCCATAAGTTTACCTGTGGCAATACATAAGTTTACCCTCTGTCAATATTGCAAAATCCTTGTAACAGCAGCAGAGCAAGTTATCTGTGCCAAAGAAGCACCCCAGAACCGCTGCCAGGGTCTGTGTCAGCAGTGGGTCTGTTATTCCCACCTGCATTCATTCAGACATGCCATGCCATCAAGGTATGAATCAACAGCCCCCCACCAGCCTCAGTCTGTGTGTGGAGGGAAAGAGATAAAGGTATTATCGTTAAAGAATACAAACTCACCTTCCAGAGCCACATGCAAGTGAGCCGGCTGTATTCGGCTCTGGGAGCCTAATGCTTAAGACTCAAAAGTCGCTTTCAACTAMATTTTCCCATTTCCAACAAAAATAAAGTGTTACAACTACAAGCTGTTTCAGCAAAGCCTCCTCAACAGATAATCGGATTTACATAATTGGGTGCTGGTGGGACTTCAATAAATCATCAACGTGGCAGTGTGTTTATTATAGCCACGCAGAGTCACTGCTCTTCCCAAATAGTTCCTGGTGCCCAAAATACACCACGTGCAACTGAGGGRGAGACAGATAAGTGGTTAGTTCTTGTGGACAGGAGAAATACAGAGAGGCTGCAGCTAAGTGCCACTGAGGATTTATTGCATACCAAGAGCTGTGAGCTCAGTGGTTTGATAATGGGCTGAGGGTCCTTTGGCTTGACCACAGGTTCAGATCTAGCCTAGGTTATTTGTAAGACAAGCTTCTAGGAGACAGCTGTTTGTGGGTCAGCTTAAAATCAGTTGTATTTCTCATCTACATCATTAAGCCTTGTTTTGATACTTCTGCCTGATCACCTCCATGAAAAGCACAAATTCCAAGGAGAAAGAACTTCACTCCTACTCACAGGTGGTATTTCCACCTCTAAACCGTACAGCAGGAGGGGAAACTGCTCTGCCATTATAATGGAGGTATATATCTGAATGCAATATTGTATTGATTGCCCACCTTTCACCAGCCCTAGGCTTATGTGCACCTAAAATGAGCTGTGATCCAGCTGTTTCTTCTATACATCTAAAAGTGGGGATAAATCCTTCTCAAAGGTATTAGGGCTAAATGTGGGAGAGGGACAGAGGCTGCCAATGTGTTGCTGGTATCTGTGCACGGATAAGGCCACATGCCAGGGACAAGCAGTGAACAAAGGCTATTTGTGAGTTGRGAAATGGGATTGCCAAAAGAGATGGAACAGAAATGAGGTTTTAATCCCCCAATCCAATCTTCCCTGGTACTGCCTGTCTGCAAGAGCAGGATTTTATCAGTGTGGTCCACAGGGAATTTTTCTGACCTTCAGTTTGCTGGAGCCTGGCAGAGCATTGCACTTCTCTAAGATGTGCGAAGACAAATTTTCAAAATACACAGATGCTCCTGTGAGCTAGCCATAGCACAGCACAATCCACACCAGAACACACTGTGTAGACTGAACTCCACAGAGGAAGACGGTGCATAGCTTACAGTCCTGCAAATCCACAGGAACAGGTATATCAACATTTTCTGTGCTCTTCATTGCCATTGAGCTGGAAGTCAAACATCTTGGGACCTATGTATTTTCCAGACTAGATGAAAACAACCTTCCCTATYTGCATTTGTAGGGCTCACTAGGTTAAAGAGGAAGAGAAAATTGTSTATAAGACCCACAGCTATACTACACAGGAGACTGACTTGAGTGTTCGCTTGAAAATTTAGATTTGCTTGTATTGTACAGCCTCTTGCAATTGTTTTCTATATCCGATTCCCGCACCAACTCACCTCCTCTGCCTGCCTGTCTGCCAGATAGACAATGCCAGCACTAGCATTTTCTCAGCTGCCAAACCACGTTGGCCTGGGACTTCATTTCTCTGTATCACAAGCTACCAGCACAAACCTTGTCATTGCAATTTTTCACATATTTTCTTCTGCTCTGTTTTTTTATCTGTCTGAAATCTCAAGTCCCCAGCTCGTGGCTGTAGGCTATTACTAGACAGGAACAAAACTTATTCTCAGTCCTAAACAAAATGAATAAGGCAAAAGAAAACCATCACAGCAACGAAAAAGTTAATGCTTGGAGTAATAAGCATCAGAGTTTCCATCTGCACTGGGTCAGGAGGGTCAGGAGAGTGAGAAGGGACATAGGAGAGGATTGCATAGCTGCTATCTACTCTGTGAGCAGTTCAACTGGTGGCTTTGTCTGATGAACTGGCAGGTGACAGGKCCACCAAATTGCTATGTCCACAACATTTCTATCTCATATCATGGCAAATTTCACTTAGAGAGGTTGCATCCCAGCTGTGGGCTTGGAATCAGGGCGGCCAAATCTACCAYGAATACAGATAGGGGACTGTGAGCACTACAAGATGTCTTGCAATGAATGACCCATGACGAGATGCTAAAGGGATGCCCCCGGGGCACAGGGCTGTTTTTGACTAATACAAGGCACTGTTCTTCCATGTGCTATCTAGCAAGCAGCAAAGCCAGCAAAGCAGACTGTGGCAATCCTTCCATTTTCTCCTTTTTTTTCTTCCCTCCTCTTCCTTTCCCTGCTTTCCTCCACTMGCTTTTTTCCCTCTGTCTCTCTTTTTAACATTTCAGCTGAAGAAAAGAGGTTTGTTGTTTCACCGGCTGAGTAAACTTTGAGGGCTGTAAGAARAATAAATAGTATGCCTTGCTCACCAGGTGGATTCATCCCCACATCTCAGCTCCAGTCACAACCCTAATTTAGAACCTGCAGCCTGTTAACGAGCACAGAGGAGACATAGGGTCTGTGCRGAGGTTCTCTATATAAGCACAAACACACACACACTTCCAGATGTTTCATCTTTTTAATAAACATTGGAGCTGTGTGAAAAGAAAGGCTTCAGATTTGAAAATAACAAAGCAGCCCATGAGAARGGTACTTACTCAGAGCATTGGTGTTGGGTTGGGGGGTTTTGTTTGTTTGTTTGCTTAATCCTGAAATATTATGCAGAATCCAGCTCTTGAAAATTTCTTATTTTCTTGCACCAAAAGTGGTCTCCAAAGGACTGAGCAAAATCTGCATATTAAATCAAACGTATTTTCCTGCCCACGCCCCCTCCCCACTCTAACCTCTCAGCACACTTACACAGACACACAACTGCTTTTCATAGCAAGGCTATAATTTAACAGCTAATGCCTTGCCTGAGTACCACCCCTTCCCAAATTCTCCCGCTTTTCAGTTTCTATTCAAATTCAAAGCCAGATTATTTTAGCTCTACAGCCCTGGAAAAAAATGAAATGACAATATTTGAAGAAGCTGCTAGCACGTCTTTCCCCCCTTTCGGTTCACACCCAGGCAATGTCAAGTGTAAGTCTATTCTTTCTGCCTCTGCAGATACAGAGGCAGTTGGGAGCCCAATAAATATGATTCCAGAGCTGGAACTTCCCATTTTAGACATGAGATGGGTTTTGATACTCAGGTGAGCACCCAGAGATCTGACTGAAATAAAAAAAGAAAAAGCACCCTCTGCCTTTGCACCAATACAACTGGTCCAGACCACGGTTTTGGACTTACCCAGTTTGACTGAGGCACATCAAGGCCCAATTAGTTGCCTGTGAGGCAATTAATTGGTAGGCAAGACAGGGCTGTAATGCAGCAAGGTTCAGGCTTTGTGCCTTTGCACAGAACGCTGTGCCAGGCATTTGCCTGCCACGGTAACCAATAGTGGCCAGCAATGAGGGACGTGGTTTGTTTTCACTTAAATATTGTTGTGCACCTAATAGTGAGTGGAGGGGAAGTCCTGCTTAGAAAATAGAGCCATAGATAGGGCAAGCTTCTCTGCCCCTCTCAGAGCCAAATCAAGARCTTCCCAACCAGGCTGAACAACTCGTGCCTTCGCTTTTTAACACTGAATTACATCAAGGTGGGGAGAACTTTTCATAATTTTTCCAGTACTCTTTATGCTTTACACCGGGCGTGCCAAACCCAAGCTGTGGGGTACAGCAGTGAAGCTGATCAAAATGAGATACAGTGAAGGGAATTAGGAAAAAAAAAAAAAGCAGCAGCATAATCAACACCAGGTGTAGGCCAATTAAACAGCCGTTCCCATGTGCTCACAGGAGGGCACTCACTCACAATTTACCCAAACAAATCCATGCTTAAAAACTCTCAGGAGTTTCACAGAAAAATCATATTTCTCTTCTGGGCTCTTTAAAAAAAATTTGAAAGCACTTTTGTCTGTATACACCAGGTTTGCACACCAGAAACAGCTCYCTCTCAGCCCAGGAGAGCTGATCAGCCTGGATTAAAGTGCTGGCAGATGCTTTTTCCTTACAAAGAAGTAAAAGAGTCCTTCTTCCCACAGCTCTCTTCCTTCAGCTGCCCCCTCTAATCCTCCTCTGACTTTYTTCAAGGGGGTGTTGGCTTTTGCCTCATACTTTCAAAAGGTATCTTAAGGGGAGCTAGGTGTTCAAGTCTGATTTATTTATAGGATCCAGGCACCCAGCTCTCAGGCTCCTTTGAAGCCCTCCTAGAATCAGTGGTATATTTATTCTAAGCACAGTTTTCCTTTGCTGTCTCATTGTTTGATGTGTAAGAAGGTGCATGTCAAAGTAGACAGAGTTTCATCATGTTCCATCAGGATCTMCTGCCCACCCTACCCCCATCCTGTCCAGAGCAGCTATCTATGTCTCAGCCCCTTTCACTGAAATAAGCAGATAACCCCAACCACCCATGCCAGCTATTGAGTCAACCTCTACCCACAGTAATGAGCGCCCACGTCCTGCTTGGGTGGACATGCACCCCAGGCCAACCTCACTTCCCCTTCAACATACAGGTCAGCTTGTGCCACCTGAGTGTGGTCCCTCGTTACAACCCTGTTTGTGCCAAAAATCCCTTTTCTTTGGGGTGCTGCAGCTAGTTAACTTGATTTGGCTGATGGAAACATGGGATAAATCTTGGGTTCACCCACGTTATTGCCCATTTTAGCAACCACTAGTATTGATACAAGACCCTTCCCGTCCTCCAGTCCTCCAGTGCCTCCAGTGGATTCCCTCCACTAGTCCTTCATGGACGGCTCGCCAGGAGGTTCTCGTAATCCATGGGATACATGGAACAGATCAGTAAACATGTAGCAAAGGATTTCCTCGGGTTTTGTATGCCTCTCTCCTCACCTTACTGCCAAACACAAGCCTTAGGGCTAGGTGCGAAGGACTGCAGCACCAGCAGGAGCACAACCCATGGGTCATTTCTGTAGTGTRGCCAAGTAAGGGAGGGATAAAAAAAGCTATTTTAGGCTCAGAAGACATCTCTGTAGGAGCCAGACTTAGAGACAGGATTCCTCCATCCACAATCCTGCTTTTCAGTTAATAAAATCCTCTTGTGTGGTCTTCTGTCAACTGTAGTTGAACCCTTTCCCCCTTACACTTCTATAACAATAAATCCCATCATCTCATGCTGACAATTGATTTTGCATGTGTAACTAACAGGCGTGGCGGGAAAAGGGTAAAGTATCATCCTCTGGGTCTAGACGTGAATTTCAAGGCTGCCTTCAGCTATAAACAGTTATTGATTATTCACTTGGAAAGTCAAAGGCAGAGAGGGATGATGCTAGCTGTATAAACCTTGGCAGGACGCTGGCTATAGATGCTGGATTGCCTTCATCACACTAGCGTGATGGCATCTGAGTATGTGCTGATCTTTGACTTTGACCTTACGATAACTGAAGAGAGGTCCTGGACCCCATCACAACAAAGCAGCAGCTTTGCCTGAGTGCAGTAGGAGATGCACCCACCCCTCTTTGGATTCCTCCTGTTGTTTGTGGTCCTCAACAAAATTACAAAAGACAATCATCTGGCTGTTGTACTGCTTAATGCTGGTTGTCATCTCTGTTTGAGGTTGTTGATTGTCATCAGGAAGGCTGCGGCTGCCTCTGCCACTTAACATTAGGATTTATCACATCAAATGTCATCATCTTTTTAGTTTTTATTTTCAAGGGAATTTAGCTCTAACTATATCATCTGGAGGGAAAAGAAAGTGTGTTTAGCATGAATGAAACTCTCTGGAAGCTCTCTTAAGAGTTTTAAATTTTAGAAACAATGCCAGATTAAAGAAGCATCTCCCTGAGCAGCAGAACCAATGAAGCTGGGCAATCGAAGGATTTATGTCTCAGGACTCAATGCCCCTTAAAAATTTCTGATATCTAATAAGGGTTGAGTTAACACTGCAGCCTGGGGATATTATTAGGGTTCCTCCTCCATCCATCTGTCTGCTTTCATGAAATTCACAGAAATTTAAAATTTTTGAGAGCTTGACCCATATGCCAAGTTTGTTTGACGTAAGCCAATAGGTTCTGAGATTGTTACGTGGGGTCCGACAGATGCCTGGACACTATATCACAGACATCTCAATTCCCTAGGAAACTAAGCTAAAACACTTGGGTTCAGTCTCTACAACCTCCTATTGTGCCTCGTCTTTTATAATAAYGTACAGTGAGCGTGCCCTGCTCCGGCAAAATGCTAACATATTCMGTTTGTGCCAGGGCTGAATAGCTACCCGTCCTGCAAGCACAATCCACTGTCACGATCATGCCCTATTCAGGGAGAAAACGATGCTCGTACGGCTTGGGGAAGATGATCCTCACGAGCTGAATCTGCAGGGCATGCTCAGTAGGGCTGTCTCTGTCACTGGGGACGAGCAAGATGACAGATGTTATATGAGGCCATGGCTGAAAGAGGAGAGAAGCAATATATATGTATATCTATCAAACAGCCTGGCTTGTGCAACTAATAACACCAGAGATTAGATCAGTTTTACTAATGCTCATTTCTGCCGTTTCCTCGGGTTTTTTATATTCCCTTTGGCTTAGAGTATGTAAATAGACTGATTACCTGCTTCTTGATTCTGTTTCCAAAACACCACCTTTGCATCGCTTTCGCTAGGGAAGAAAATAATTGATGGTGTAAAACCAGTTATATATCTTTTTATTATTATTTGATGGCAGCATTTCCATCATTGTTACGATTGATCARGCCTTTAAATCCTGTTCAAAACCTACATCTTTCCTCAGTTCCTGCCACTGTCCATGTAAGTACTAGGAGTTCATATCCAGCAATTCTTTTCTCCTTCTTCCTGCCTATTCCTTTGACAGGGGCTGTCAGAAGAGGTTTCCATCTGCTTTCCAGAGCTGAGTAACCGGTTCATTATAAAGTCAACATGACAGGTTGTGGAAAATAGAATGAACACCTTTCCATAACCACTGTATTTATGCAAAGAGAGATCAATCTTCAGTGGGGCTGCTTATTTTTGCAGATGTCCCTGGGCTGGGAAAACAGCATGGACCAGAGACAGTAAAAGTATTTTTGTTGTCAGTAGTGTAGAAGATTGCARCTCCAGGGAAAAAAAGTCGGACATTAAAAAATAAAGTGCATGTTAGAAAAAATTGAAAATATTAGAGAGAAAGTGTCTCATCTAAATGGGCAAGAGTATWCGTGTCCTCAGACAGCTGTCTCCATTTGCCTAGCTTTGAGTTTAAGATAATTGAGGTTTCATCAATCTGAGAGCCTTGGGRAAAAAAAAWTWWAAAATAGACAAGGGAGAGACAAGTTCTGAGACTCAGAGGTCTCCACTTGCATGGACGAGGTTGTGTCGAAGTCAGGTGGATCTGGGATCCCCCACCAGGCACTTCAATTAGAGACAGCTACACCTCTATCAGGAAGCGCTTTCCCTTTGTAATGTGGCTGTAATGTCCYGAGCCAACATTTGCCTTGAAAAGGGTGGCTAAGCAAACACACATCTGTGGGCAGGCTGTGCAAAAACTGGCAAAAGAAAGAGATTTCATCTTCCTCTTATCTCGGTAGGTTCTTGCTGGCRTTGCCCCTTCTCATCTCCCTAGGGCAACACTGCAGTGACCACTGTGGAGCAAAGTCCACAAGCAGCTTGAATCCATTTTGCCAGAGATGACAAGGGTTAATAAAAGTCATACTAAAATCATACACATAGGTCTGATTCTGGGACCCGTTTCCCTGTCAGCGGACTTTGCTCATATATGAATTAGAGGTTAGCATGTAGATAAAGGGAGTTTTTCTTTCTTGCTTTGAAGCATCCCCCCAAACTCAGTGAGCAGAGRGGAAGGTGCCATGAGGATTGCTCAAATTTTTCAGAAGTAGAGAAGTGCCTAGTACCTAGCAGGATTGGTGCCCTAAGCATGCCCAGCACACACSGCGGCTGAAGATCCAGCTGCCTGCAGAGCACTTTGCGCCCCTGGAAACSGGGCCCTGGTTATTCAGAGGGCCCAAAGTTCAACATGCAGTGAAATCTCAATTTCACAGGGATTTCACAACTGAAAACATTCTCCCACTACAAATAAATACATAAGAGTTAAATCCGTGCATCAAGCACAACGCACACTTAAAGAATGATTCCCCCACACGAGGGGGGGTCTGTGCACCCATCGCAGAGTGAAGCTACAGTGGGAAATGCGGCTTAGCAGGGCAGCCCGCATTTCAATAATGTCATCGCATTTTTTCTGGACCCATCTCAAGTTGTTTATATCGGAAATTGACACATTTTATTGGGTCTAAGTAGTATCATAAAAACAATAACAAGCAGCCCTGACATTTTCTCCTCCCCTGCTGTCTCAGCTGCTGCAGCCCTGACCTTCTCCTGTCTGTATCCAGTCCATATTTCAAAGGAAAAGAACTTCAAAAACTTTTTTTTGCTCTCCAAAGTTTGCTGCTGCTTGCAATATTGGAAGGGGGGTAAAATGACCATAAAAAGTACTACTACTTCAGCAACTCCAAAGTTTTACTTCATTTTAAAAAGAAGTAAAAGGAGATCTTAAYCAAAAAAGAAGATGGGGAGATGTGTGTGGTAGGAACATTATCTTTCTCAAGAAAACCAGTGTGGATGGCCCGTGAAATTAGGCTTTTATCACTCCAGAACGTGACTATCTTTATCACATAGACTTGAACACACACAAGATTTTAGCTAGTGCATAATAACTTCTAATTCTCCCTGTCCTAAATCCCCTTAGGAAGGGAGAAATCAACTCTACCTGACCATATCCATGTGCTTTAAAATCTATCCAGTACAACTATGGTCTCTGATCACATCAGATAGCACAAGTCAGACAGGGTTAGTGCTAGCAAGCAGGCACCATCTGACCTCCGGAGTGATCTGAGATACAGTGAATGGTGGTTATGTCTCGCAAATATCCACTGGGTCTCTTATCCTCCAACACACAAAAAAAAAGRCTTGATGTCATGGGCATCGATGGGGTGGACTTAAAACCAAGGTCATTGGTAACAATTCCTTGGTAGCAGACCCATCCAGACTCATATATCATATAGGAAAAGCAGTCACCCAACACTCCCATTACTGCACTCTCAAAAGATCACTGTCATTATTCTTCCCTTTCGGCACCTTATACCACTTACATCCCATCTGAGATCCTCTGGCCAGCAGGATCCTGCACACGGGGTCAGAAASCATGAGGCAACCCCAAGCATTGTGCTGTGCCTGGTGGCCTGAAACAACCAAGAGGATCAGCATTCTGCCTCCCTGAAATTATTCATAGTGCCGCAGCTGGACACAGTTTTCTTCTTCAMTCCCTCTCCTAAATATGCTGCATAGTGAGAGAAGTCTAGTTTGCTCTACCCCAAATGCACAAATACGGCTGCATTTCAGCAGTTTATGAAGCAAGCCTTCTCATACCCAACCTGTAGGTCTGCTGGTAACATCTGTAAAACACTCCGAATCATGTTGAATTAAGTATGTTGTGCAGACACTTARCATCGTTGTTTAATCCTTTTAAATCTCTTTCTTTGCAACAGAAGACATCTGTAAAGGGTTAAATCAATAAAGCAAAGAGGATGCCTATAGGCAGCCAGCTCATTTCCCAGTATCAAAGATATTTATACTTTCTCTATGTCCGAGTTATTGTGATAAATATGTTGAGGTTGTATTATTAGTAAAATAGTTGCAATCTCATGGAACTACTTGCTGTAATACAGAATTCATGAGCTCCTGGCACCAGACTGCATTAAACCACTTAACAGAGGTCACTTCTCCAAAGTTTAGACATTTACATTCTAACCAGCAGCCTGGCTGCAAGCAGCGATTTATCCTCGGCTATTCAGCCACCAACCGGAGGCTGCTGGGGTGCTGACGGCTGTGGCTGTGTTACTGGAACACCTCACAGTGACCTGCAGCACAAAGTTGAGAGGAAGAGTTAGTTTACACAGACCGGAAAATGACATTTTATTCCTCTTCTTTAGCAAAATAATAAGCTGTATCCACAAGGTTAGAATAGCTATTTAATATGGCCTCCAAAAATAGGAGCAGAGCAAAGTGAAGGTGCTGCAAAGAAGCCACAGGTACTGAGACTTGTAAGGAGTGTATTAGTTTTTTCTTAAATCAGCATCTTAGGGACTRAAGCGATAGCCAGTGCACCAGAAACAAAGCCCATAGTGCCACCTACTCCTCTGCAGACTGGGAGTCAGTCCTGAACCAGTTTCCTGAAACAAAGGCTACCTTGGAAACCCACCTACAGCCTGCTTGACTGGCAGAAGGAGCTACTAAAGGGCATAAAAGGAGAGATAGTCTCCATTTTGCTCACTGATTTAGCAGGAAGATTCAGACACAGACACAAACATACACACAGAATTCAGTGGTCAAAGAAATGAAGACTACAGATTGATAGTGGCTTTGACAACTTACACAAGAGTTYGCATTTCTCTCTGCCAGCAGTTTTCATTACCTGGTCCCCTGCTGTAGATGTCCTGGCTGGGAGAGACTGTTCAGTGGATGAGTTTCCCCCAAAGAGCATTGCCAGATGTGCCCCCTCCGGGTATGACTGCTCACAATCTGCATCCTGAGCATCATTCCCACACAGCCTCTGGCTGCAAGGCCTGAACCTCCTCCAAAGTTGCAAAGATAGAATTTTTTTTTCAAAAAAAAGAGATCTGTTTATTGGGGAAAGAAGAATTATGGGGCAGATGGTAGTAATAAAACACCATTCTAAAACCTGGGCATTTTTTTTTAAAGAAAAGGATTAGTTCATGAAAGTGCAACTGGGTAAATAATAGGTTAGTCCATCACATAAACACATTCTAAAAATAACGTTATTGGATCTAAACCATCTATAGTAGCTTGACCTATTTATCATTTTAACATATATCTATAGTCACAATGAATTTATTAAAATGTTATATCCCGTAATCTGCCTGATCAAACTCAGATAAATCGTTGTACTTTGAACATCTTGTTAACAGGCAATTAATCACAGCTCCTGAGTGCAGCAAAGGAGCTAATTTTGATATTTACTTTTCTTGGTGGCATAGGTAATACGTTCTCCAGAGCTCTCAAGTCCTTCTTGATATCAGTAGAAGTCAGGTGTGATATGTAGATATGTCCCCCTTTATGCAAAAAAACCTCATACAAATACCTGTGATACATAGCAGCATTAAAAAAAAAACAACAGCAAATTCCCCTTGCACATTCTGACTTCCATGATCCGTATCCAACTGCTTTATTGCCAATATCCCGCTTCCCAGCATTACTTTGTTTTGAATATGTCCAAGTTAATGGATGACCTGTGCATTCCTGATTCACTCTTCTCCAAGTAATGTATATACCAAAAATACCAATCTGGATAAGATACAGAAAACTAATTTATTTCTAGGATCAGCTGATACTGTGGCATGCAGGGCAAATCCTTACTGTCTTAATCCCCACATATTGCTACCAGGCTAAATATACAGGTTTGATGCAACCATATTATTTAAGGTTTTCTTTCCCTTTTTTTTTTTCATTAAAACCTCCCAGCAATCTCCTCTCTGTGTTCTAATACTGTAAATAATTGATCATACTGATAAAACATTTTGGCTGGACCAAAGCTAACATTTACCCTCAATATCTTCAAAACCAATCAAAGTAACACTAAGGGGCTCAGCATGGAGCCAGTTTCACAGGGGCCATTAAACTATCATTGCGGTTTGGGCATTTGTTTGAATAAATTGTTTCTGTTTGTTATCATTTCTTAGTAAAACTAATTAAGGAACTAATTGATTGTTTTGTTGTTCTACTAATTAACTCCATATGGTGCACATCTCCATGGAGATACTGTATGAGTTATTGAAACTTCAGTGATTTAGTGCGTCACTATTGGATATGGGGACAATTCTTTAAATCTAAGCATCCTTTCTATTTAGGTCTCCTTTTCAGATGTGCTTTCTGTCTTTTCTGCCTCTCTCTTTGGTTACAAACATCCTATGCATCCAACTATATAAAAACAAGCAATTTGAAAGGCAAGCAAGCCAAAGAAGATGGAGATGTGGACAATTACCATGAGAGGGATTTATTCTGTGAATAAATGAGGAAGATGTTGGCAACTTTTCTTCTTAGCTTTTTTCTTAGCTTTACGCTAGTGAGAGTAAAATCTTTAGGTTCACTCAGTAGTCAACAGAGCAAGGTAGGTTCCTTAAATCAGTAATTCAACAGCAACCCAGCTCCTCCTCCAGCTTCTAGACGAGCCATCCTCTATCTACATTAAAAGCCAAGAAAGATTAGCACATAAATAAGTCCTTCGAGAAATCTCCTGAGTGCCCTCAACCRTCACTAAAATCAGGACCTGTGCAAACAAGTCTCAGAAAAGCAATTAGTGGTGCTACTTATGTTATTCTACAGGCAACACCTTTTCTGGGGATTCAGAACATACAGGTTCAAATCACGCCTTTGCTACAGTCTCTTCTTGCTTTCTATTATGTTTGTACAGATCCACCGTATGGTATCTGAAGATCCCGAACAACCACATAGCACAAATTATTCAAGTTCCTGGGACAGGGAACCTGATCCTGTATGTCCCTGGCTATTTTTACCCATTGTAGATCACAGCCTGATGCCTGCTTTTGGGTCACAATGGTAAGAATTGAATCCAGGACCTCTGATTTTAAAAAGCATTAGGTTTGTCTCTCAGTCATCTTTAAAGTTTGAAGGCATAGCCATCATTCTATCAGACTAAATTAGTGTAATTATCCCTTCTATTGAGGACAAAGCAGCAGTTGCTAAGACAGCCCTGTGGTCAGCTCACACAGACTCCAGTTTTACACACCAAACAAAGCACACACTGAAAATTAGGTTCAAAAACTAACTTATACTCCAAATACTTTTTTGGTGAATAAATAAACACAGCATGGGGTATATATTCAGGGCTCTCTTTAATGGCTGGCTTTGATGAGAGTGGCTGGATAAATCCCTTCAAATTTCATCTGTAGTTGAGCTTAACGATGATGAGAGACTGGACTGGACATAGAAGAATTGCCATAGTATTTCAAGGTTTCAAGCTGTCTAGCTCAGATATAGAGGRCTGAGTGCATAAGCACCATGTTAAAATTACTTCCCTGGGGTCTGCGTTTGATGATGCGAGAAAGCTTTTGAGTTCCAGTGATCCTGAAAGCCACACTGGCAGACACTTTAACTTCCAGTAGAAACACCTATGTCTGCAAGGAGGCGGATGAAAAGGCATTTCCTGGTCCACTAAGTTTGCAGTGGAACACCTGGAGAAAAAACAAGTTTGCATTCTTACTCATGTCCTGAGCAAGAAAAGGAAGGAGTTAGATCCAGAATGCTAAAAGCCTAGGTTAGGCTTGGTTAGACTTCTCTGTAGCCTCAGTTTTCCCAGTGCTTGAGAAATTTTTCTTGAGCCCAAGCATTTAGGGAGTTCTCTGAAAACCTCAGCTCCTACARCCAAGTGAGAACTTGATTCAGGGTGTTTCTTTTTTCCTAAAGAAATGAGGGTCATGCGCTCACTCTGTTTGTGTATTCATCCCTTCCCAGCAACGTTGGAATACGTTGGCCATTTTTAAGCCAGCTGGCCAGAAAGCACTTTAAAACACACTGGACTCCTGTAGATCTTGTGAAGATAGGTGGCTGATTAGAAGGCAGAGACCCTATGCCTTTACTCGGGGAATATCTGGAATATGAGGTCAACTTCGTTATTAGGTACCGGAGAATTCACATCCAGCAGAGCCACTGAAGCTCTCAACCGCAAGGCTTCATTCAGCAGGGACTCACAGCGCTTTGGACATCAGAGACCAGTACGCACAGTACGGGAAGCGAGGCACCCTCAGTGCTGTGCCTTGCCAGCTGTGTTCTGGTTTGTTTTCAGATAACTCTCTAATTCCTCTCATTGGWGGAAAAATAACAGCAGAAATGCAACCCAAAGTACACTCTAAAAACTCAAAACCCTGAAACCAAAACCTGAAACATTTTTCTGTCAGTATGTATGCGTGTCCACATATATGTATATACACGTATATCTGTAACACAAAATCTCAGGCTTTTTAACTTAGGTTTATGTTTTGGAAGTTTTAGGAGTATAGTCTGACTTAGGATTCAAATGCCCAGGGCTGGCATTGTTGGACCTTGGTTTTGCATCCCTGAGAACATTCATTCCTGAAGCTGCCATATTACCCAGGACTAAGAGAAGGGGAGTGAGCAGTAAACACTACCTCTAACATACGGGGGACTTGTCTTAGGCTGATATCTTCTCCAGTGCACTCACCTGCAGCCAGTGGCTGCTCCTTCCACCTTTCARTCTTCCAAGATCTAACAACAAACCTACCAGGGCAACAGCAAACCCAACCAGCCCACTCCATCCTCAATTCCACCTTAATCTAGTCTGCTTAAGTAAGGAAAGGTCCAGAACCACCAGGRCGCTGCCTGGAGACTGACGCAGAGAGGCAGAGAGAGAGAAAGAAAAACAGCGGATACTTTTTTCTTCCTTGTACTCTTTAGTATTCAGCCCTGACCTATTTTAGCCTTAAGCGTTGYGTTGTGACTGATGATTGCTCTCCTCTGGCCTTTGTTTTCAGCTTTCAGATTGTTGATGTATTACAGAAATGATGTTGTCTGAAGCACCTCGGCTGATCACCGAGGCAGCAATCAGCTCACCCTTCGATGAGCCATTGAGACAGTCAGGCGAGCGGCCGCATTAGCCTGTCAATTTTGGCTCTTCGAACAGTTAGAACAATTTTGGTGAATTACAAGCAATAGAAAATCACTTTAGCTGCTCATTAGCTGGGAGACAGGAACGATGATAAATGCTCAGGGACTTTGAAAAGGCTTATGCACACACAGCCTCCCTCCACAGCAAGGCCCATTTAACCCTGGTGTTGCTCAGAAAGTAGTGGTAGTTACAAGCCAGCTACCTACTAGGACCTGCTTGTGAATTGGCAAAAAAACCCAATCTCTAGCAGAAGCCACAGCTTCCAAAATKAAGCATCTGTGGGATTTGAATCTCCATATCTTCCACTAGACTGAAAAAGWAACTCCATCTCACTGTTGCGAGCAATAGGCTGCTACCTTCTATGCAAGGTAGTTAGCTATGGCAGGGGGACACAAATACAACAGATTTTTGCAGGAACGTGGCACAAAGATGTTGTTTTCCATGGTCTGGTCTATCCATCTGAAACACAGTGACTTCAACAGGCTTATTTTATTCTGTGCACACACAGATGACCCATGCTTTAGATGCACAAAAGCATGTACTGGACAATGGAGTGGAGCAGGTCAATGGGAGTGATGCGATTGCATTGCTTACGGTTGCTTTCTCACGTGGAAGGAGACCACTGTAAATACTAACAAGGAATATAAAGGCCTCTTGGTGCGACTGTTTTGTGAGGACGGAAAGTCCTGTATCATATTGCAAGCTGCTGACAATGCAAGTAAGGGCATGTTGCAGTGTCCTATAGACAAGTTTTGGAGGTTTGATATTAATAGTTATGGGAAAGTAACTCAATCATAGTTCTTGAACTGGCAGTTTCAGTCTGGGATCCTCTCACAGGTCATATCTTTCAGTCCCAAGAGGTGAATTACTAGATAAATAGGAGAGGAAAGGATGGAAGAAAAAGGCAGTAGTAGGGAAAATTCTGATAATATAAATGTAGAGCTGCAATAATCTCAGTACTCAGATGCTCCTAAGTCACTCACACCCTGGAAGCTGCTCAAACATCATGGTGATAGACCTTGTACAAGAACCTGGAAAGAAGTAAGGATGCTGGAGTGACTGTCTAATTGATGAGGAATTTTGGAGATGAGGAAAAATGGATCCTGATTTCATTAGGGGTACATAAGGCTGCTAAAGATATCCTAGCAATTTGGGCCCAGTTTTGAATTGCAGTACTACTGTGGTATTGGTGCCTCACCTGTCTAACACACATTACCTTAACTTAAATAGATAATGACTGTGAGAGGGGCAACCATGAATGAGGCCATCTTTAGAGCTCAGTCTACAAAGCACCAAGTATCTGTCATGAGGAAGCTTATTGTGAGGGCTGAATAATCCAGATCTGGCCCTGAGATTCTGAACATTCATAGACTGAGCTGAACCTCTGAGCACTTTGTCTCGTCTGTTGCTATTTTAGGCAGCGTGCTGTAGGACTGGTTCCTCCCGCCATGTCATTGAGAATGACAAAGCCTCTCTACAGCATTCAGGAGAATTGGATGGATGAAGGACAGGCAGGACAAAGAAGCTGATATTTTGAGGAGCTGCCTTTATTCAGATCAGGTCTTTTAACTTGCCCTCATGCCTTTGTTCTGCTGATTTAATGATTYCTTCCTCCACGCCTCCCCTCTATTTCCATTTGCGTGGATCAACCACAGCAGCAGGAAACCCTTTAATTGGCAAAAACATTTGCTCAGCTGAAGAGGTCTGCAGGTAAAGGAGCACATTCAATGAGGTCCTTTCAGCMTGTAGGAGAAGAAATTGCCGTATCTTCTCCACTGGCATTAACAGGACCATTTTCTACTCTTTGGGTCTGGATTCTGAGATATCCACAACTGSTGAAATAGGCATTGATGTTCTGTTTCCCTCTTTTTATCAGGGAAAGAGGTGGCACAGGAAAGGAAGCTGGCCTGGGAACTAGGAGACCCAGGTTCAGTTCCCTGCTTCACCGCAAGCTTCCTGTCGGTCTCCCAGTAACTCCTTAAGTGCAACACTTAGGCATTGCTCTGTGAAGTACATAAGACTTAGGAAACTAAGCCCATTAACTTTCAGTCAAGCTTAAGATCCTAATGCAATACCTTACTCTGAATACGTCACTTGGACATCTGAGTCATTCAAGCCATGTGGTTTTTAACAGAATCTCAAATCTATCCCTTTATAAATCTGGACCTTAGAGGGACTATTCACAGGTCACCCTCTGAGACATAATGGTAACAGCACTTCTGTACCAAGCTGGAGTAATGCGAGATTACTGTACTAAAGCCAAAGGCACCAAGGTGTTTCAGTGAGGCATAAACAGCTCGGATCTGCAGTTCTTGAACCGTGGTCTGTGGGCTGCAGTCAGTGGTCTGCAGTTGATCTCTGTATAGCACCATTCACAAGACAAGTCTGTGCCACGTTTGCCACCAAGGCAAAAGACCCACCCAGAAAACTGATAAACTCAGATAACTAAAAAAAGAGACAAAATTATGCTTCGGAGATTGATAGCTCCATGATAATCAAAAGCAGGGGAATGAGATGCACCTGGAAGACAGACCTACCAGGGGACTTCACTAGCTGACATAGTGAGACAACTGACAGATGGAGGAAAGTGATACACAAGATAACTTGATAACTCAGATAACTGATGGACTGAGACAACTTTATACTTTCGTTGATTAATACACTGAGGTGTCATAAAAAGAAGCAAACCCGATACATTAGTCCATTTAATACAGAGATGTGACAGATGCATCAAGAATACTGATGTATCAGGACTATGAGACCTCCAGTTGAGCTGGTGTTTATGCCCATAATTGTTACTTTCCGATTCTGCATTCAGATGGACAGAAGCCTGTAGGAGAATATCAAACTTCCACTAAGACCTTTTTAAATAATAATTACTCCATGGCAGTGCTGTGAAATCTGTTATTAACCTGAGGCCAAAGGCCACTTTGTTAATCAGTCAGGGCTCATATTCTATCAAAAGAAGCTAGGGCTGATTGCTGATCTAATCATAGGGTGACAGCAACTGTCAGATGTGACATCTCTACTAGAATAAAAACAACCCTAAGGGCCCAACTTTGCTGTGGGGGTTACAGASAGTGGCTCTTCTGCAGAGGGAATTTGGGTTGGACATGGCAAAGTGACACTTCCGTAACTCATACACGTGGTGACCCTTGGGTTCTCAGTGGGACATCTCCCCGCCTCAAGTGCTACAGCAAGTAGGAGAGGACTGGCTCTGCAGGGTAACAGCATAGGAAACAGTGAGCGATGAGTGTCCTCTCGTACRCGCAGTTGGTTTTCAGTGYCTGGGACACCGTTTGTTACTGAAAGATGAGTGCRATGAAAGCAGAAATCAGTGGTGTACTTCCCCCGATCCCATTCCTTTGCCTTACACAGCCCAGATGAAATCCTTTCCTTTGCTGACAGCCAGCMGAAACCCTGTGCATAGCTCAGGTCTCAGGCAAGCTCTTGCCAAGAAAAGGAAAAGCCTGTACAAGAGTGCAGAATGAGGTGGGAACACGTAGGAGGGAAAAGCAAGAGCACAGTGCCTGAGAGCTATGAGGGGACAGAGTTATTGAAAAGCAAGAAAAATGGGGGACTTGGACTGGGGGGAGGCAATTGAATTGTAAAGGCACATAAGTGTGCAAGTGAAGGAGGGAATGGACTAGCTACTCTATTATAAAGCAGCTTTTGCCTTTGAGACAACACTTTGCCACCTGCCCTGGGCGAGCTCCACCTCAGGTTCATCAAGCAGGCACTCTGAAGGGAAGCTACAGCAGCTCCAGGTTCTTTACTTTCAGCTGCTTTATTGAAATTCTCTCCATCTCCCCTCATCTTTTGCTTGTATTACCGGATTATTGAGTCTCATATTCATCTGTCTCTAAAAGATTAAACTGTCCCCTGGAAAAGGCCATCATGTCCTGGAGGAGGAGATCCCATTTCCACTCCATCCCCCAAGAAATAGAGTCTCTGCAAAGTTTTTCAGGTTGATAAGTTCCCCTCATTATAAGAAATCTTCTGGCTGGAAATGAGAGCAAAGCCTAAGTGACAGATGCCAGCAGGTTTCTATCCCCCATGGCACAAAACCCCATCTGCGTCTGAAAGGGAGAGTGGGGAAGTGAGGAATCACTGCAGCCCCTGGCCAGCACGGTGGAGCTCAGCGTCTTTGCAGGCTCCGTGGGGCAGGGCTGGCTTGCTGAGATGCAAATTGCRGGGAGGAAAAGATAAACACGGTTGCGAGGCACAGAGGTATGGGGACTGCTTGCCATGGCTTTTAAAAAAAGAAGCAGCAGGTAGCTCGCATAACACGTGCGGGGGTCACGAGGACTTAGCCACACTGCTCATTTTGTCTCCCCGGGAGCTGGAGCTTTAGTCACGCTTGTCTTGTAGCTCTGTATTCCTGACCTTTCCCCCGAGACTGTCTCTGTGGCCTCCAATCTCTGCCTCCTATTCACAACAGCAATTTCCTTCCCATTGCTCAGGTCCAGTCCCCGTCAGTCATCCCCGACCTCCCCCTWTTCCCTCCCCTCCCAGGCCACACACAGCCAGACCAAGCTGTATATAAATCTCAGGGTTTGGGGKTTTTTTTCTCTTCTCAGATCTAGACTATTGCTCAAACTCTCGCTAGCATCCTCATCTTATCCCCATTCTTGACAACAYAAACGTCACACTCTGTCCTTTGCTTGGCAGGTGTATTACCAAGGTGCCACTGACAACCATCTGCACCCTGCCTGCTACACTCCTCTCTCCCGGCCCTCGCTCCTGGTCGGTCTCCGTAAACCCTGAGCGCTGCCAGCATCACAGCCCAGTGCTCCTTTCCTGAAACTGCTTCAGCCACTCAGTGATGTTCCCACATCCAGTGCCGCGCAGAAGGAAGCACCGCTTCCCTTCCCCATGTGCACGTCTCCACCAAACAGGGCATCCCACCAGACGGAGCAAGGTGTTTTCATGGTGTTCCCCCATCTGCCTTGTCAGCATGCAGCGAGRACAAAAAAACAACCAGACTTGAACTACAGCCGCACTTGAACTGTTCCTCTTCTATCAGTCTTCATGCCACGATAACATATGCAAAGCAACACCCACCCTCCACAGCTCCCCCACTGTAAGCCACAAATCCAACTAATTAAAAGCCAGAGTGAGCCACGTCCCAACAAACATCGCGGTTCATCTCTGCATTTGCTTGGAGCGAAATGCTAGAAGTGCACGACAGCAGGCTGTCGCTGTGACTTATTACTCTGTCATACTGTAAATATTATACAGGCCATATGGATTTTCAATACCTGAGCACCATGCTGCCATTAATATCAAATGTAATAAGATATTATATGCATGACAATCACAGAAAGAAATTGCAAAGCTCAGAAACTGCCTGGTGGAGCTATGCACGGTTTGTTTTTGCCATGAAAAAGTCAGAGGAAGCCATAATGAATCATTTAGCTGACGAATTTTATCTCTTTTTCTGTTTGCAAACTATCTGCCAGCAGATTGTCATTTTCTCAAATGTGTCCATTATTTGGAACTCGTCAGTGGACAATCACTTATGTGTCTAATCATGGACCATTTCTGAAGGATTTGTTGTGGGTGTGCATCACACTAAACGTGAGCTGATTTGAGCAACTCCCCAGGTCCCGTGATGTGGCTTCTTTTCCTGACTGGATGAGATGGTTTGGAAGCCACTGTGGATATTAAGGACTGTGCACCAGAAATCTGCTTAGCGTGCCTTTGGCAATATTCGTTGAAGAATAGCTAAAAGCGGATCTGTGCAATATCTGGACCACTCCGTTGCAGCTGCGTTAGCAKGTCAGGGCTACCTGGCTGCCGGAGGGGGATGATGACACCAGTGGGCTTTTCTGACCTTGCTCTACACCATACAGTCTGGATGAGAGCAGCACTGAAATCAAGGGCACAGTTTGCCCTTGCAGGTATTGAAACCCCCACTGAAGTCCACACACCACCAGCTGCTTCCCTGGCTAATGAGGCTGAGACATTTTCTGCTATAACCTCCTAAATCCAGTGGACTTGGTGACAAAGTGTTTCACTGAGTTTAGGCCAGCAGGGCCAGTATTAACCTAGAGATAGAAAACCATTGCTTTGTCTCCTGAGGATATTTTTTCTTGTTCAAAGGAATAAATTGCAAGTACCTGATAGAAAGCATCTTCCTTTCCATATCCTCCCTATTCCCTTTACATGTGTATGCTGGCTGACGGTAATATAAAGACAGTGCCCTTTGAGTATATGTAGTTTATAGGAAGCTTGCACTGACCATTTGCATAATGGACTGTGCTCCCTGGTGCAGAGTGTGACATGAATAGCTTACACACACTTTATTAGAGATTTAATATAGTGCCTTTCACAAGAGTCAAAGCACAGTGCTGAAAACAAGCCAGTCACAAAGCACATGGGTAAGCACATAAAGCAAGAATAAAAGGAGATTAGACAGGGTGGGGAAAAAAGTATAAAAGAACTTGAGTTAGGTTTTAAATGAGTTGACGAGCCCATGGTATGACTGTCTGAAGAGAAATTTCTACCAGGCTGCAGAGCACAAGACAAAAGGCTCAAAGTGTGGAATTTGAAACCAGTGACAACACAGCCACTAAGAATAAATCTGGCAGCRAACGCACAGAGGAAACCCAGTGCCTGAACGGTAGCAATAATGATCACAATTCCCGTTCATTTGTACCAGGTGCCTCCTAGCTGTAGCTGTCGGAGGGATTTATAAAGAAGATAGGCTCTCCCCACTTCACAGTAGGGAAACTGAGGCACAGAGAGATGGGGTGACTTGTCCCAAATCATCAATGGGGAATCCAGAAAGAAAACCATGTCTTAYGACACCCGGGTCAGTTCTTTATTGTCTCTGCCAACAGTTCCCAAACTGGGAATTGGACAACCTGTAACTCACAGCAGTAAGTTGCCTGCTGAAGGAAAAGTGTCATCTATAAATTATTTTCATTTAAAAGTTTGACCCTTGAGAAACACTGGAGACCACAAAGGGCCTGAGGTCCTAAATATTTGCGACAACTGCATTAAGCCATACAATTTCTCACCAGAACACAGAAACAGTCAAATAAACAACTACCTTTCTGTACGTTTCAGATGGGATCATTTTGTTTCCCTTACAACTGCTGGGCAGATACAGGTAGCTCTGACTGCGTCTAATCGATTTGCCCTCCTGGCAGAGCTGCAGGTGCAGAGAGGAGGGCACAGGCTGTGTAGATACACTTGCATCTGTGGGAAAGAGAGAAATTGCCTTTTTGAAACCAGTTTCCCATGACAACGTTAGAATGGTACAAGATAAGGATAGTTCCCCCTCCATGAAATACAATAAAAATAAAATATAAAAAGAGAATGGMAACAAGGAGAAAAGCTTTTCAGTCATGTTAGAAAAGCTATTACAAGCAGCAGAACAAGCTTCACCATAGCACATAAAGCTGTATACYGCTGCCCACAGTACAATCAGGTGCAGCTTGAGTGATCTGGGCTCTTCAATAAATCTGAAGCTAAGGCCAACCTTGCAAATATTTACAAAGCTTTCAGTGACCCATCCGCTATTGCCTGGCTCCATGAGATCTCTTTTTCTTCTTTCTGGCTCCACCTGTCTGACCTCTTCTGCAGCCTTCATTTGAGACACCCAAGAAATCAAACTTCTCTCACAGTTTTCCATCACTGAGGCAGGTGTGGTCCAACACGCCCCTCTTGTTTTATTGTTCTTCTTCATTGTTTTRTCTAAATCTTGCCTGCAGCATCACTAGGGAAAAGATCAGTCAAAAAAATGCATGGTGCTACATTATTAATCATAATAATTAATCATAACAACTTCAGAACTGAGGTCTGAAGAGGAAAAAATGTCTAAAAAAGGTTGGTTTATATTGAAACTCTCCAGCCCTTTGCCTACCCTCCTGAGAAACATTTGGATGGAAATCAAGACAGAAGAGACAACTTCTACTGGGGAGATTTTAGGCTGGTAGAAAGATGGAAGTAAAAGAATGCTTCCTCCCATCCCTTCCCTCCCAGCATCAACAAGGTTGTCCACACACTCCAGCACTAAATACCTCAGTTTCCCTGAGATAAACTGGTCCTATTGAATGCATTGGGATCACCATTCTGGATCTAAATAAAGATTATGTGTGGGCAATAAAGGAATACAGTCAACAATCAGCAGTCCTCTTGCAATGTGAGGGCTGCAACAGAGCCAGCGTGTGCCAGAGGTTCTGCTGGGGCTCAGTGAAATTAAAACAACTTCTGGAAATGTCTGATAAATAAAAGCAAGAGATCTTAATGACTAAGTTAATACATGAATGAAATAATAGTTTGGAGCTGGAAATGAAACCCAGATTTTTGTAGCTCAGAAACAGGAGACACCAGAGATGGATTTGCCTTAAAATGGAAACACATAGAGTGACAGAACCTAAAAATAAAATCTCATTCTTAGCTGTGCTGAATAGTAAACGATTAGCAGCATCCAGTTGGAAACACCACTTGGGCTGTGACAAATACACTGACAAAAAAATCAGCCAAAAACCTAGGGAAGGAGGGCTAGATCTGTACTCTGTCTGCATATAAACTAATGCTGAAACCACTAGGAAGTGTCAAGAGACCCCTGAGCAGAGGAAAGGATACAGAACAGAGCTGTGCACAAACTTTCTTAAAAAATAATTGGAAAAACTAACTGCCCAAGAGGAATGGCCTGAGAGGTACGCACCACAAATAGTGAGCACGCAAGACCTGACATAAACAGCTTAGAAACAACTCCAAGCTGAAAGCATCTTTCCCACAGATTTGGCGGTGGGGATCTGAAGAAATCAGTAGCCTCGTAGCCCCTTTGTGAGCAGTGGCTAATCCCTGATCCTACACACATTTACACAGAGGAGAAACTTGACACATGACACATCAAGGTTAAAACTGGCAATCAATAGTTACAGCCTAACTTAGATATTCATTTGGTAATGAGAAAATTTACCTCTTCATGTGTCAATTTCCTCATATGTAAATTAAGAACTATGATTAGACACCAAGATAATGACACTTGGGCAAACCATGGATATTTTTAAATTAATTTCCTTCTGCTACACACACCTGAAAGCTACAAGGTGAATGGATTTAGCCTGGTTTTAATGMGAGCTGAGTATGAGTTTTAGGACAATACAGACTTGGGTTTCAATGTTGACACAAAATTGTTAGCTATAAGGAAGGCACTGTCAGACACCACCTCTCATTTTCCATTCAATAAAGCACAGAGTAGCCCTTATGCAGRTTATTGCAAGAGTGGGCTTTGGAGCAACCACCAGATTTAAGGGGACCATGGTTGAAACAAACACATTTAAACTGATCGTGAGTTTCCCAACTATAAGTATCCTGATATTTAATAAATGTTCTGGAAAAACTGGCATGCAGAGCAGGTCAACTCTCTGATTCACCAAAGTGATCGAAGAGGTGATATTGCCTTTGGTTGTGGATTGGGATAACTATTGATCGACCCTCCACTTTGAAATAGCAATTTTCATACACTCTCAAAAAATATACTTGTAGCAAGACCTGAAACAGAATTTAAGAGACAGCACGCAGAAGCCATCTCCTAGTTCATTATAGATGTATATGAACAACAAACAGTTATAATAACATGTAGACAAGACAATACGTTGTGCCATTATCAGCCACTGAAATCCTGTTTCCTCCACTAAAATTTCTAATTAATTACCAATATACATTAAAGAGTGAGAAAGCCTCTTACTAGAAAAGGTTACACTTCTTGATACTTCATTTCACCCTGCCTGCCTGGCTAGGAATATTCACCACCTATCACAGCATCAAATGAGTTCCTRCCCGTGTCATATTATTTACAAAACCTTTCACACAGCTCCAATACGCTGGGACTGCAAGTGATAATAAACTCTATTCTGACATATCAACGGCTCAAGGAAATTTTCTATTGCAATTTTCATAGAATCGTGGAATCATAGAATCGTTTAGATTGGAAAAGATTGTTAAGATCATCAAGTCCAACCGTTAACCTGGCACTGCCAASTCCACCACTAAACCATGTCCCTAAGCACACACCTACACATCTTTTAAATACCTCTGGGGATGGTGACTCCACCACTTCCCTGGGCAGCCTGTTCCAATGCTTGACAACCCTTTCGTGAAGAAATGTTTCCTAATATCCAATCTAAACCTCCCCTGGYGCAACTTGAGGCTGTTTCCTCTTGTCCTATGGCTTGTTTCTTGGAAGAAGAGACCAACACCACCTYGCTRCAACCAGATTATTGATCATTTCAACACAAAATGAAACGTCTTAGCAGGAGCCAAAGCTGGAGGAATCTGTTCTGAGAGGAATGATTTCAGGTAATTTATCRTTATGAAATGAAAATGCAAAAGCCATTGAAGTCTCCCGAAATGATACAAATAAACCTATGTTGTAAAGTCCATGATCAGTGAGGGTTTATATTCAGCAGTACTTGGTCCAATAAACATCGAGAAACTAAATCACTCTGCATATATTACAGTTACCTTTCAGGGTGTTAGGCAGGGAGCTTTTCATTGCAACTAGGACATAGAGCAACTTCCATGACATTTCCCTCCGGAGTTTCCCTTTGCTATTAATACTGTGAACAGTAAGCCGGAGAACTGAACAGTATATGTGGGGTCAAATGAGATATTGAACTATTGCTCTCAAAACTTGTCCATCAGACTTCTGCTCATAGTGTCTGTCTGCCCTAGGCTTTGCTGAATGCAAACACAGTTGGTGAATGTGAATACAGGTTGGTGAATGTTTTCAGAAACTGTAAATTGATCAAAAAGTGTAGTCCCAAGAGGAAAAATTTACAAATATTATGTAATAAGCCTGCATAATGCATCCTTGAATAACTGTAAGTGAAACATAAGGTCTTTGAGGCTTGAATAAAAAGTTTCTGTTTGACCTGAATGTGAAATGTATTGCTTTATTGACGGGACAATTCAAGATACAAACCAGAAGTTTTCTTGYAGAGCTCTAATCAGGATTCAGTGTACTGCTGAGCTGATGGACATCCCAATMCAAACAAGTCTAGTTTGGATTTTGCGCCTTGCATGGCCATGCTAAAGAAATGCTCAGAAAAGCGAAGGTGCTTGAACTCCCATAAGGTCAGCAGCAGAAGTCTCCTAATTCAGGGAGGAAAYGCATGTTTCAAAGACCGCTTTGTGGGAAGAAGAGCGTGTTATTTCCTGCATTCAAAACTTTGCAAAGTCAGCATGGCCTCATGGGTCCATCTCTTCTTCCTGAAACTAGACAGCTCTTCAATTCCTTCGTCAAGCTTTGACTGGGAGTGGCTTGGGATCAGAATAGCAGATGGGTTTTGTAGATGCCAAGGGAAAGGTATGTAGGAAAGGCAGCATGAGGATACCGAACTAAAAAAACTGAAGTTACACATCAAAAGTAATGTGCCTGAAAAGTGCTGCATGGAAGGCTGGAATTGCAGAAGCCATGGCAACTTTAGCTTGAGTTTCAGGGGTGTGAAATTTCCACCTCTTTAACTTGTACTGCACCTGATCTGTCTCTAACCGGTGCTATTAATCTCACTTGTCTGCTCAGATTCCTGCTGTTTGACGACTGGGAAGAAAGCAGGGGGTCACTCAAATGGCTCTTTAAGGACATTTCCCTAGACCACACACAGATGAGAACTGAGTTATATTTAAGAAGATTTTGTACCATGAGACTGATGGTTCATTGGTCTGATTATGGACAGTTTTGAACCTCATAAGAGTGGCAAATATCAGGCTCCCTGAGACTTGCTGAGTGTATCTAAATAGACATTATGCCTTTCTGTCAAAAATGCCTGTGTTTGTGCTGAGCGTGACAATCTCTGCCAYTGTAAGCAGGTAAGCAGGGCAGCGGGCGGTATTAGCGAGGCAGACAGAACACTGTTKTATAAAGGTCCCCATTCTGTTTGCACAAGCAGAAGGTAGAGACAGACGCGTCCATCTTAAGTCAGGTAGAGGTGCCCATGGGTACTCTACTCCATCAACCCACTGCCTTTCTCCTGCTGCACCCTTCGATCCCTCTGAGGTCAATGTGCCATTATATTCTCTCCCGTCACTAATCCAGCAAGCACAGGYAGACACAGCTCCAGCTGCGAGAGGCTGCGGAGGGCTAGAAAGTACAAACATTACCCACCAGCTACCATGAGAAAATACCTCAAGGAAATGAGAGAGGGCACTCCTGAGGATTTGGTGCAGGCTCCAGAATGGTACTTCAGCCCAGAAGCATACAGGATACTGGGATGCACACCACAATGACATATTTAAAGATGAAGAAAGGCATAGAGCTTGGCTGAAGGCAGCTAAAGAARTAACAGACAAACCCTCTGATCCCTGAGTGATTGTATTAGAGGAAATAAATCCTCACTGGAGCTTATTTGACTTTCACTTTTCAGTTTCATGCTTGGAAGTTCAAGTCTTTCTTTCACAACACAGTGAAAGAGGATTTTCAGTGGATTGGCTCCCACAGATCCCTGAAAAGAGGTGTGATGGCACTGGTGTCCTGTCTTCATTGGTACCCAGCAGCATCTCAGAGAGTTACAATTATGTTTCAGAGAGAGAGAGAGAAAGAGAAGGGACCTGCACAAACCCTGTGTTTCCAGTCAGGCACTCTGCAAGTTAATTCAGATGACACAGCTTAGGACAGAAAAGTTTCTTTTTTATTCTGTGTCTAATGGAGATGAAGGGTAATACATATGGAACTTGTTTTTCAGCAGCAACTCGAGAAGTACTCAAAGTTTTAAATCTAGGGCAAGCAAATCAAGCAGAAATAAAGAGAAAGGACATGCAAGTTGTAGTTGTCCTTCTCTATCACTGAGCACACAAGCTCTGGGAGGTGAGAGCAGAGGCTGCAGCCAGCATGCAGCACCGCAGCGCATCCTCGGCGAGCAGCCCCTCTGCCCCTCGCTGCCGACTGCTCCTGAGCCCCCCGCTTTTGGAGCAGTGTTACAGATATTGCAACTATCTGGGAAAAAACAGTTCAAGGGAATTTAGAGAAATCTAATTCTTTCCCAGATGCTATTCATTTCTCTCTGCACCAAAACTCTGATTGCACTCAGTGGGGGACCTTCTGGTGTGACAAGTAACTAAAATGGTCAGGATTTCAGTCATTACGGRTAAGTCCAAAAAGGAAAAACTGGTTTTAGAAGGAAATCATAGAATCATAGAATCATTAAGGTTGGAAAAGACCTCTAAGATCATCAAGTCCAATCRTCAACCCAGYACCCATGCCCACTAAACCATGTCCCRAAGCGCCACATCTACACGTTTTTTGAATGCCTCCAGGGATGGTGACCCCACCACTTCCCTGGGCAGCTTGTTCCAATGTTTGACTACCCTTTCGGTGAAGAAATTTTTCCTAATGTCCAATCCAAACCTACCCTAGTGCAACTTGAGGCCATTTCCTCTCGTCCTATCGCTAGTTACATGGGAGAAGAGACCAGCACCCGCCTCTCTACAGCCTCCTTTCAGGTAGYTGTAGAGAGCGATAAGGTCTCCCCTCAGCCTCCTCTTCTCCAGSCTAAACAMCCCCAGCTCCCTCAGCCGCTCCTCATMAGACCTGTTCTCCAGACCCTTCACCAGCCTCGTCGCCCTTCTCTGGACACGCTCCAGCACCTCAATGTCCTTCTTGTAGTGAGGGGCCCAAAACTGAACACAGTATTCGAGGTGWGGAAATGTGCTGACACAAGCTGGATAGACCAAACTACCACAAATGACAGTAAATTTAAAAATAATCTGAACACTGCTCTTCCTGCAGCCTTGAAAAGCCTGCCTAATTTTTTTTTTAAATGGCTTATTAAAGCTTATTCCATTTTTAGGCATGTCTCCAGCTGCTGGTTCAGCTGGTCCAGGAGCACAGCAAGGACTGGTATGCTAAACTCCACACATCTCCTGAGAATTCCTTCTCTTATAAGATCTCCACTGGTTTTGCAAACAGCGAAAGCACCGGTGGGTCACCAAGTTAATCTGAATCTAAATTACCAGAGGATATGTCTGTACGCAGAGCTGGAGGGAGGTTGGAGGGAGTCTGGCTGTTCATGCCTTCCTCTTTAGAGCTGCAGGGCTCTGTATTGCCTGTCCTTTTCTTAACTGAGCATCCTCCCACSGTATAAAGCTGTACAGGCAAGTATTCTCATCCCAATGGAAAAGAAATGCAGGGAATCATTTTCCTCAGCTAAAAGCTGCTGAGAAAGAATGTTCATTCTTCAGTGGAAAGTCAGATATGGCTTCTTCCTTTTTTCACAAATACATTCAGATTTTTTTCCTGTGTTTACCAGACTCAAGAGCCTCACTGGGAGTACCTCAAAATGCTCAGGGGAAAAAAAATAATAGTTATAGCTCTTCTGCAGCAGTTCTGGAAAGAGAGACAGACACAATGTCAGCAAACTTCAGTGGAATAGCATGAGGTGAAGCACACCAAAAAAAAAAATCAGGAAATATTTGTGTAAATACTACCGCAGTGCCAGCCCCTCCTGCCTATTCCCACTCGCTGTCTGTGAACTGAGAGCATCTGTCCACATCTCCATGCGCCAGAAGGATTACCACAAAAAGGAATTTACATTCTGTCAATTAAAACACCATCAAGCTAAGGATTAAAGTCACAAACACACGAATTAGAGGTGGTGCCGAGGGACTCTACCTATCTATCTTTCACGACTTTTCTAGGTACATGCTATAGAAGCATTAGAAGCACCTTTAATCTGCTACATCTCCATGCATGGCATTTACTTAGAGTRGTGACCAGTAAGTTGTCAACAAGCACAAGGCAAGCGCAAACCAGGATTRGCATATGTCTCCCTCTTAGACTGCATGCACATGTTGTACTTTCCATTGCTCAAACTGAATGTTCATAAAGTGTTGAATATTACTGTGATGGTCACTAAAACACTACCCTCAAACCTTGTAAAAGTGCCTTTATGCAAGGGATCAAAATAAAAGCTGGGCAAAACTTAACCGACCCCTACCCTACACTGCGSAGAAATCAGGCTGCTGTGTATTCCCCCAGCATTGGGTAAAGGACTATACACTAGCATTTACTGCATTAATTCACGCCAAATTTTAGCTTCAGGTGAAAGCTTGTGAGAATGAGCATGCAAGCTATAAATGGTTTGCAAAATGTACAGGGGAAAAAAAAATGCTTGATCACATAAAATAAGCCGGTGATCAAGGAATGGGTTCAGTCCCTGTGCCAGATTGCCCATCAGGAGATGAATGTACCAATATTTTCATGTTTTATGGTCTGAGTTAACCCTGCTGTGGTTTACACTGAATCAAGGTGGAGCAGATGGCAGGAGGGTTTCCAGATTGTAACCATGCTACATTCCCGGTTCAAATGGCAGCACCTGGCTCCACTAGCAAGAAACAAGGAAAGAAGTTTGAGTTATTCTGTATTCCAGTGCAGAAAGACCAAAACATYTTGGTTTCAGCCTAAGTTACCTTCTGGGTATATTCACTGCAGAAAATGCCCTTTCTTCCCCGATGACCGTGGTGGCAGGCAGCACAAAAATGCAACGGAAAAGAATAAAAATGGCATTTTTTGTCTCATAACTGTCCTCTAATCACATGCTTGGGAGAGTGTTGTAGAAAAGTCACTGTGCTGGAGCTTGAAAGAAGTGAGTTTAACCCCTGATTCTGCATCCAGCTTCCTTTGCAGTATTCAGGACTTCAATTCCTCCTCTGTTAAACAGAGGAACAATTCTTCCCTTTTGATYGTACACTCATTGTAAATTTTTTGTGGCAGGAACTGTGAACATTTTGTGTACTCTGATCAGGAACAACATCTCTATTTGCTGTCCTAATACTCTGTAATAAATGAGAGTGAATTTGTGTGTGCTGGGGTCTATTCCCTGGGCTTGGCAAGCTAGCACAGTGGAGTATTTTTCACCCTGCTAGCCCCCATGCCTCGCAGCGCTGTGGCTYCTGCAGGAACAAATGGAGTCCAGTTACAGTTAGGGAAGATTATTACAATTTGATTATAGGCTTGGCTCTGATGGTTCGCTCYGTGCTACTGAGAGACGAGAAAGAGTACAGTCCCTGTCCTTTGGAGACTGCGATACAAATGAGAAGAGAGAAGATAGGAAACCCACAGTGGAGAAAATGGAAGAGGCTGCGAGCTCAGGGTTATTTGTCTATGTGTTTTAATAATGATGAAGTGGCAGCAGCTTTCCCAAAGGTCAAAATTTGTGCACTTCAGAGAGGAAGTGAGGAAAAGGAGTTGTGCACTTTTCCAAAAAAGCTTATCTTTAATCTGCAGCACCTCCATTTACCTCAGTGAATACACTCGCCTTGCTTAATCTGAGTACAGGTTCAGCCCTCGTGGGGAAGGAGCTCCAAGTACAGAGGTGCAGGAATTGGTCCAGAACTGRGGCAGGAGAAGCAACAAGTACCTTAACACGCGCTGAGCCACCACGCTGTAACTCAGCTGTGAGCAGACCCTGCCACCACGAGGAGTCCTGTCTGCACTGTCCTTCATCTCCCTCTCCTGTGTCCCCARTCCTGCATTTATGGGACTCTTCCCTCCTTGTAAGCTCTTCTAGTTTTGTACCTTGAGCTTCCTCCATCAAAGGTACCTGTGTGTTTTTTATAACAAGATCTGATGCACATCCACTCCTCCTGGAGCCCTGAAGGTCTTTAGAGGTTGAGTCCAAGCYCAAGTTAGCTTGGTCTTTCTAGATCCTTCCAGCAGTAAATCACACTACGTAGCACACATTTCAAATGTCCCTATATAAAAAGGCCAAGCCTCAGTATTCATATTCCCTCTGAACCCTGTGCTGGTATCTCTGTCTTTTCCTCACTTCTACCAATTGCGGTGATGAAACTCAATAAACACAGGTGTAATTACTGGGAGGAAAAAGAGCATCTTCCCCCTTCTTTTCTTCTCTCCTCYACCGTTGCGATCCCGACATGGGTGCAAGCTGCCTGCCAGCTCCCTGCTTTCCCTGGCCCTTTTTTTCCCTGGCTGTGGTTGCACCACCGCCCAAGAGCTCTCCACTGCTGTGATGAACGAGCCGCTGCCTGCTGGTGGGATGCAAACGTCTCAAAACTTCCCGCTGCTTTTACGAGCGCCGAGCTCAACAGCAAGCCCAATCTACAGGCAAGAGCAAAGCAAATAAACAGCAAGCTCCCCACTGCTGCAACTGCTAATGAGCCACTTACTTGGCATGAGCCCTCCTGCTGGCGATGGCACGGCTCCTGCTGCCAGCTCCCGGCCCTGGGAAAGGGGAGAGCCGCGTAGCGGGGGGAGTCCAGCATTGCACACACAAAGCATTCAATGGTAAAAGCTGGTATTTTTCAGCCACTGTTACAGGGACYTGAAGRGAATGGATTTWTTTTTAATTTTTTCTTCYWTCTTGCTCCATCAGGAAATAATTCTAAYGAGCTCTTTGAGTCTGAGGAGCAAAAACCAACACTGATTTCATCTTTGTACACTAGGTCTGACTGTGGAGCTGCAGCACTGTGCCTGGTATCCATTTTGTACCTAAGCACCTCCCAAGCTCACTGACATTGCATCAGGTCACTTTGTGGCAATAAGTGGTATCACACATCTCAGGAAAGCACAGCTATTTACCTTTCTCCTTGCAAGCCAAACTTTCACAGTAATAGGTTGTTAATGTCTTCGGAGTTGCTGGTCCCTGTGTGTGGGAGACAGCTTGCGCCTTCAAGCTGTTGTTGTCTGGAGAAAGACATGAAGGTGAGGTTTAAGGGACTAACTCCACACGACCTTGCAGAATTACACAGCCCTGCTAGGGGAGGATACAAGGCTGGCACCCCTGGCCTCCTGTTTTCCATAAAATTTGTCTTTAAGCAAAAGATTACRGCCTGAATTAGATCATGTGGAAAACACAAGCCAGCCCCCTCACTGCATTTTTGAATGGTGTTGCACTGAGGCATCATTAAATTCAGCGGAGTTACACCCCTTTTCATCTGTGAGATCCATGGAGCTTGGACCCACTTCACTACTAAAGGCAGTCAAGCTGCAGCCAGTTACACCAGTGTTGGTTTTGGCTTACTACATCTACGTTAGTTCTTGCTACAGCATTCCATGATATTAGGTGCTTTTCTCAAGCAATGAGTGATGAAGACACTTATAGAGAACTTTATAGCACTTCAGTTGACAATTTTCTGGGTTGAATGTGCATCTCCCTCATAGCAGAGGTCTCTGCACCACAGATGGTGTTTTACATATAGCAGTAAAATGACATAGTTGGAGCTGCAGCATATGTGCCTTTGCTGTGTCTCTCTATCCCATGTAAGTCCACTGGGTTTCCAGCTAGCTCCCATTTTGCATACATCAGCTTAACATTCAGCAGAGGCAGATGGGACRCTGGCCTCTAGTTCTTCCTTCAATTGGTAAAAAAGATTGCAGTATTAAAGTGGAGAAAAAGAAAATGAGCAGGACCTTGCTCATGAACATTATAATGTTTCCCTCCACTACAAAGTCACAGCTTTGCAATGTTATAAAATTGCTGCTATCTCTTTCCCAGTCCCCCCTCAGAATAGATTGGCAACGCTCACTTTCATGGGTTTCCATTTAAGAGAATCCTGCAGGTTCTCTGGCATTTTAAGCTTGTGAAATATTTCTCACCTGATTCATTGAGGATTATTATTAAAGTGAATTTAGCACTGACTAAAGCTCYTGGATTGTCAATCCTGGGAGCGTGATGTTCTTTTCAGCTACAAACTATTACAGCAGGGACAGGGGAAGATCGTTTCCCAGAGATGCTCCCCAGCATGCTCAGTCTGACCTCAGCTAGGAGGAAGGGCAGAAGGCTATTTCCCACTCAGGCACTACCTCCTCCGCCAGCCCTTCCTGCTGTGGGACCATGCTGTGATGGAGAGAGCTGACTTTCTGTCTTCTTTGCCCTGCAGCTTTCTAAGGAAGGTGCTTTCTCAGCTGGCGGTGGCTGAGGGGCAGTGCTGTAGAGGAGATCTGTGGCCCTGTCAGGCCCTGAACACTGATCCAGGAGGGTCTGGGAGATATCATCAGACAACAATCCCCCAAGGGCAATCACAGCAGAAGAGCAGAGAGATTGAGGATTATATCTTATAACAAGATATAAAACTTGTTAGCCTGGCTTAATCTCTAATAAAAATTATCTCAGCTTATGCATAGCTGGAAAACACACCAGAAATGTTCTGAAAGAGTTTGGGGAGATGTGAGCACGTTCCACAGTCTCTTCTATTTCTTCCAAACCATCCATGCTGCCCTGACACCCACCCAAAAGAAATTATATTTCCTCCTTGATAAAGGGCAAGGCATGAAATCCCTCCTGGACCAGTCGGCTGCTCAGGGATGAAT
This sequence comes from Oceanodroma leucorhoa, assembly GCA_030449065.1. Classification (NCBI taxonomy): domain Eukaryota; kingdom Metazoa; phylum Chordata; class Aves; order Procellariiformes; genus Oceanodroma; species Oceanodroma leucorhoa. The sequence continues at coordinate 4,225,407 of JASVER010000051.1, forward strand.
GTGCCCCGAAGACCCACAGTTCAGGCTCCCGGATGCCTCCAACAGTGCCTCTGTGAAGCTACAGGAAAGAATGCATTCAGCAAAGCCGTATGGTGCCTTGATGAGCCGTTGTTTCCACTGAAGTCCCTAGAGATGAAGCACGACTGAATTCCTCTCTTGTAGAGGCAGGGAGAGAGGCAACGTGTTTGCTGGCATGTCCGGCTTTCAGGCCTCTCTCCCTGCCTCCCTCCCGCACTGACTCTGCCGGGGGTGACGGTTGTGTTTCTGGGGAGCCTACCTTACAGGTTTGTCATCCCTCTCTCACACAAAGACACACATCATTTTACTCCTACCTTCAGTTTTAAGGGTGAAGTACACGAATGCTCTGTRTTTCTTTGTACCTTCAGTTGACAACACAGAATATTTTAGTTCACACTAAAATATTCCTTAGGGGGAAGCAGAACTTTCCTACTCCTTTATTTTTGATACCCAAAGAGAATCAAGATGCAGCGGAATTGATCCAATGATATCAGCTCTTGGTGCTGTTCTCTCACACTGTTTGGCGTGTTTTAATCTTAAAACTCCAGCTTCCAGAGACATGTGATAAGACTCAAAAAACACAGGAAGACAATGCGAATGTCTCTCCCTTTTCACTGAGGAGAAAAATTTTAAAATTGTGACCACGTGAGCTCTTCCAGGATCTGAAAAGACACGGCAACAAAATTCTGGACCTTTTCCTTTCTTCAGTAAAAAATCTTCATGGTTTTGGAGCCAATCTTGTGATTTCTAGAAGCATTTCATTCGTGATTCCTGAATGCTCAAGGTTGGCAACATCAACCCTACCCTATATTCTAGGAGCACATGACAAGGAGACTTGCTATATCAGCTAACTTGTAAACACTGTAAACTGTCTGTATTTATGTTGAATAATCACTTTTGCAGGGCAAGCGAAAAACAAAGCTAGTAGGACTCAAAAAAAAAAGGGGGGGGGGGATGGACTGAAATCAATACACCCTTGGTTCTCCTGTCTCAGCAAAAAGAGAGTCTGAGGCAGGTTTTTAACCCTTTCACAGTCTAAAAAGCAGGAGAAATAACAGCCTGAACAGGTCAATCTCTGCCTTGTCACACTTGTTAACATTACCTCTCTGATCCGTTTCAAGATGTTGTGGCAACAACCTAAACCCATGTCCAATAAATGTTTTAAAATGAGACGTGGTAAAATATTAAGRCCCATGGCAAGCGCAATGAAGTGGAATGGTGCCTGGCAGAGGTGAGCCCATGGGAGCCAGGATCCTCTCCCCGCAGGAGGCAAGAGATGTCCCAGTCCACCCCCAGGTGCCCATGTCTTGTCTCATGCATCGCTTCATCGGCACGGCAGGCCCAGCAACATGTCCAAAATAGCACTCAAGCTGTCTCATGGGCCTGCTCACCTCTCTGTCCTGATCCTATTGCCTGCACCAACGGTGAGCAAACACATCGCTTTTCCCATSTCATCGAGAAGGGTTGATGCTAGAAATGAACCACAAAACCTCTACACCTGCATCCCAGGCTTGCTCCATCCTCCCTGGATGCTAGCCCCCAGAAGATGCCAGAGCCGTGTGGTGCTGCAAGCTGAGGAAATCGGGCCAAGGCTGCCAGCTCAGCTCCCTCGCCCCTAACGCATGCAGGTAGCGTTACTGGTCCATATGATGTCATTCCAGAATTAGCATGCTGATTAACAGCTGGCTTCCTGCCATTCTAATAGGCTCTAAATACCTCTCCTAGGAGCTCCTAAAGGAATTGGATTTTGGAAGGGGTGGGAGAGGATATTTCGTATTCACAGGGTCTTCTTCATACCCATAGGACATTCAGTAATTCTCAGTAATTGTCCTACACTCTGTTTTTAAAGCGTGTTGTTTTCAAAAAGCATTTCATTGGCAGATGCTCCTGCAGTCTCCATCCCCTATTCCTGGCTCCCCCTTTCCCCCTTGAATTATTGATCTTTAGCCAGAACAGGATTTGTCTTCATTATACGTGAGCTGCAATCACCACAGATATTAGTGTAAACTCCTGGCAGCAGATTGATTAGTTCCTTGCATATGGAAGCAGGGGGTCCCTCCTACAGCTTTATCAGGGATCCCCAGAGCCAGTTGTTCTTTACAGGATGCAAAAATGGAAATTAGATTTCAGTTAAATACATCAGAAATTAGATTAGATGTTATTACTTCAAAAAGCCAAGCTCGGGGGAGCAGTGCACCTCAAAAGACTAAAAAAAATATTTTGTATGGAAATATCAGTAGCATCACTCCTTGCCTCAGTGATTTCCAAGTGGGAGAAACTTGAGTTTCTCTTCCCACCACTCATGACCAACAGSTCTAAGAGCAGTCCTCCTCAGTAGGGTGCAAAAATAAACAGTGATCAGAATAAAAACTTGTTCACCCTTGAGAACTAGAACTGCAAAAAGCAAGTCTGTATTCCCCATAGTCCTGGAGCATCGCTGCTGCTGGTCTTTGCTTGTTGTGAGCAAGGAGTTAGAGAYCAAAAGCTCGTCGGGGAGAGGTATTCTTCCATTGGGACCCATCATAGCTGGTGTGTAAGGAAACCTCAGGGCAGTAGGGCATCCAGCTGGCCTTCGCTAAATAGCCTCTCCTGCAGTCACAAGCRTCTGTGATCAAAAGGTCCCGGAAATGTGCACCAAGGCCACAAAAGCCTTCCCCACACAACAGCACATGTGGCAGCCTGGGACACCACGAGAACGGGCAATGGTGATCGCAACAGCCAGGCAGCGTCACCGCACAGGGCACYGGATAAAACATACCATCTTTGCACGAGACATGGTATGTGGCGACTACAGTTTTGCACGTGAGAGACATGCTGGGGCATTGCTGAAAGTTCCCAAAGACAAACGTGAGCTGGGATYCACAAAGAAATAGGTTGGCACCCACCTGCAGTCAACCAAATGCAGGAAGAGCTCAGCAACATGCCAGCAGCTGTGAGGAGAGCTGCTGCAAAGGGCGACTGAGCTGCAGAGTCATCATAAGACTTTCTTTGAGTCTTACACCAAGAATCAAAAGAAATGGTCTTTTTCCTAAGGACAAGTCTGAGAGTTTTGAGATCATCACCTTAGAAAGGTAGAAAACCTTATAAGTTTTCATTCTATACTTAGCTGGTCCACAGAGTCATTCTCTGACCTTAGCCAAAACAAGCAAGCCCTCTCGTCATCTTGTATCCTGATTTATGCTTTTCTTTTAGCTTGGAAAGCTATAGTCTGGGCAACTCCTGTTAATTCAAAATGCTGTTGCAAACGTYATTTTCCCTACCCACCACTCTGACCCTTCATGCTTTCCTCTGTTAYCATCCCTCAGCTGCTTCCTATCTATCACCCCTAAAACAACTTGTTTCCATTTCAAACCTTTTGTTGACTGTCAGACTAAACTGAGATAAGATAAGGCTGCCTAATTACACTGGTTATTTTAGATAGATCTGATTCCAACCAATCACACTCCAGTTATTACAGAAARCTGCAGGTTTATTTAAGTAGAAATTAAGTTATACAGTTAACGTTTCTATTATGAGGACTCTTGCAAACAACTTGCTAATAGGCTGTTAGCACTTTTATATTCATAGCTTCTTTGGCCTGGAAGAACAAGATGATTAACATATGTAAAAGCTCCAGATGATCAGCATCCTTGATGCTGATCCAAAGAACCTCCAAAAAGCCATTCCTCAGACATGTCCTTTTATAACCCAAACCATTTAATTTACATATTCATTTACATATGTCCCACAACACTTTAAAAGTTTCTCATTGGATTGGTTCTATAGCAATTCACTTATATTTATCTCACTTCCACATTTGTAACATCATTAGAGTCACAATGAGCTTAAAATACTGTAACAAACTCCTTGGTGTCAGAACAGCCCCACCTCAGAAATGTCTTATTAAAATTCCTCATCACCCAGTCTCAAAACATCTTCTAATCATATTCCAGTGCAACAAATTAGCAAATCGCAAGGTTGTAGCTCACGTTATCCAATTAAATGAAAATGAAGGACTTTAGCTCTGTCAAAGACAAATCATTCCCACTGCTGTTTTCAGCCAACTTGGCCTCCCATTTCTGGTCTCTTTATGCCACCACAGCTACCGAGAAACATCCTACAAGCAGTAAAGACACGTTGCTCCAAGGGCAATGCCAAAGCAAGTTTCCCAAATGTCCCATTTTCCCTTGCCTCCCATGGACCTTGTGGACTCCCACAGGGATGACCCCATGGCCCCCACGGCTGACAGATATTCACTGTTGATAGAGCATCCACCACAATGAGGTCCTGGTCTGCAAGCAGGGCATCAATTTGCTTCAAGATTAACAATAATCCTTCACTTTTTCAATCCTCTGGCCCTAAAATAGTTCTCATCTTTTGTCAGTCTTTCCTATTTATATTACAAGCTCTCCAGAGACATTTTATTTAGAAGTCAGCACAATGGAGCCCCAAATTCCCTCACGAACATAGATGATATTCCTTTCTTAACCATAATGATCAGCACCGTCACTGACCCTTTCATACCACATCCCAATCTCACTATCACATGCAGCCGTTATTTTTGGAGTGATTTCACACATCTAAGGTGGATAAATGGCTTTCATCACTCTGGCAGTCAGAAAACTTGCTACCACACAAGGACAAAGTTTCCCAGGAACACGAAAGCTACTCAAGAACTGTCTTTTCCAAAGCTAACAGTGTCACTGACAAAGGCATTCACAGGTTCTCTATGCAATGGGCTAGAATTAACGAAGGGGTGAGTCATTTTTCATTTGCAGAATTTTAATGACTATCAACAGCATTTGCGTTCATTGTTCCTTCATGACATACCAAAGAGCTGGGAAAATTTTTGCACTTAGAAAACTACATCACTGCAATACTAGTTATGTCAAGGCTTTAATATTTATTTGAATTATTCTTGGCATGTTTTTTCTTCTCAGAGCACTATGGAGCATATAATTACTGAAGTAAATATATATCCCCACATGCATGTTTCTATAAAATAGCATAAATATACCACAGAACTGATCGTCTTTATAACATAAATATTTTTCCATTGAAGGATCATATGATTTCATGAGTAGACTTTTCTTTCATTTTCAGTTGAGTAACTGTGGGGCTTGTGAATCTATGTCAGAGTGAAAATTCATAGCCAGGATTTTCAAAAGGAATAAAGGATATGGAGTACGTTTTTTTCGTGGGGGATTTGGTATATCTCCATTAAAAACCTAAATTTCAGAGTTGTAGATACCTCAAATCAGACACTTCCAATATGTCTCTAACTACARACATGAAGTGTGAGACAGGCTCTGTCATGAGCCACTTCTGAAAAGTCATAGCCTGGCAATCAACTGAACACCAGAGGCAATATTAGTAAGAGGTTTCCCCACATGTTGAACAGCCCCAGTTTAGAGAGGCTGCTCATAAGACTTCAGTCCTGACAGCCGGTTCGGTTGCTGGTTTCCCTGGTGAGAATGATGACAAATGAGTCAGTTCGTGCCAACCAAGACAACAGCTTTTGTGATTTAGATTCTCCATCAATAAGAAGAGCTCAGAGAGCAATAAGTTGTGCCAGTCGGGTCAACAACAGATTCCAGAGTGTTCTGATCTTGCGTTATTTGATAAAATAGATAAACCTCATCCAATACCTACCCAGCAGTAGGTTAAAACCCTCTCCAAAGAAACTAAACACTCATGCTCTCGCGTCTGTGAATGAAGACAAGTACAGGCCCCTAAGGCTGGCTCACATTCAACCAACCATCGACTACTTTTCTAAACAGAAATACCAACGAGCTTCCCACAAGTTTACCAGGAATTAACAGATACAGACAAGGGTGGTATTACCTGGGGAGGGGGGAAGTTAGCAGGTACGAGACCCCCCACTAGCACGACGAAGCGTGGTGCATATTTAGCTTGCGTGATGGAGAGTGGCAGTGCTGTTATCTGCCCACCCACGTACACAAGCGTCACAAGGTGTCCGCATGCAGCCCTGGGCATCGCCAAAGGATATATACTTTTTTTTTTCCAGCRCTGTGAGCTGAATGCAAGCTCTGAGCATCAGCTCAAGCTCTCCTAAGGACTGACATGGTGTAAACCCCATCATCTCACACAGCGTGGCAGGCAGGTGTGACAGAAAGGGCTGTGGTGAACCTGGTCCATGGGCTGAGTCTGACYTCCACTCCTCAAAACTCAGCAGTCCTCAGAGGCAAGGAGCACAAAAYTGGGACCAGTAGCTACACTTGCCTCTGTGCCTTAAAGGGAACTTTGATGGATTGGTTTATTTATTTTTATATCTTAYGGTAGGAAAGCATGAACATTTACTGATAGAAAGCTTATTTTCTTTGGTTTCAATTCTAGCTGTAGCAGTGCTTTTCTTTTATGTTGGAATATGCCTYGCAGTGCAGATTTTCAGCATAATAAACCTGAGCTACAGAACTGACCTGTCACAGATCATTGCAAACCCGGCCCAGATTTTAAACCCATCACAAAACAGTGAARGACTCCATATTTTATCTTTTATCCTTTTAACCACAAATATAATTTATTTCCTTCYTTGGTAGGACAGTGAACACAAGCATCAGTAACAGAGTAGAGGTACCATTTAAAACAGTTGGGGGAATCTGTAATCCCTAGGCCAACGCTGCCTATGTTTTATATGACATTTACTCTCCCTTGAATTCCTGTTCGTGAGGTTCTATGTTCTGTTGACATTCCCCTACTAATTAGAGAGACATTTTATGGTACCAAAGAGACATTCCCTCCCTTCCAGTCCCAGACCTATGAATTCCCTTATTTCTCATCCTTATTTGATCAACAGGTAAAGAAATGACAAATTGGTCATTTACAATTCTCTAGATGAAAACTACATCTCTGTGTGTCTCTAATGAAGCTAGTCTAATGTGTCATGAATTTCTGATGCTATCTTTTGGAAACACTTGCAGTGCAAAGCTTATATGAAACAATGTACCGACAAAGCTATATTTTATAGTCTACCTCCTCATACGGGACTCGCACACACATGTGAAAAAGCACTTAACAGTAGTTATCTCTACTCTATTGAAAAAGGAACTTTCCAATTTTCAGTTATGTTAATACAAAACCTAATGTCCTGTGGAAGCTGATGTGAGTTGTGTATGCATGAATTATTATCAATTTTCTTGCAAAGACTTATCTCTGGACTACAAACAGTCTCAACATAAAAGTTAAGGTGAAATACTCTCTAAACTGTGTTACACAAAAGGCAACTATTTCCATTCTTCTGTGGGTAAACTGACGGATATTGCTATGATATCTAGTTAATCCTTTCTGCATGAGCATTAGATTTTTCTTGGCACAGCATCTTGTACTAGTAAAAAAAAAAAAAAAGTAAAAAATGCTGTTGCCAAGACATTAAGCAAGAAAATGTTGAATGCTATTCTTGCAAAAGTAGCTCAAATAAATTATCAATGCACAGGATAAAGTTGAAAATTCATGAGTCAGGCTAAGCCATTATATCTGCTGGGGAGAGTGGGGAGCCATGCACTGCACCCGGGCTCTGCCTGGAGCAACCGCGGAGCCCTCCCGCTGGAGATGCTGTGGTGTGAGCTACCTTCCAGGATCGCAGCTTTGTGGTTTGGTGGTGACTCAGAGTTTAAGCTTGTCAGAAAATAATTATTCCGCCTACCCAGGGAAAACATTGATCTTTACRTGAAAACTTCTAAACTGTACACTTTTGCACATCATGTACACCAAACCAGAGATTAATAAATGATGCTACGGTACTTCACAGGCATCTCTACACTGCCTTCATTGTGTTTTCATTCTCCTGCGTGGGGTATGTTCAGCGGGTGGACTACATTTCCCCCAGCGCMCTGTAATTACATTTCTTGGCAGTTTACCATTGTTCATCATGGGAGTTCCCAGCTGAAGCGCGTCGAGAGTTCTGTGTCCAAGTGAGGAGTCCAGGCCAAAGAAGATACAGGTACGTGAAAGGAGAGAACAGCAATGCACTGATCAAGGATCGAGGATCGGTGCATTCCAATTTGTGAACACAAAGTTTGCCCATTTTTTCTGTCTGCAACTCCAGACTGGGAAGTTACCTCCTCTTCCTTCACCACTGCTCCATCAGGAAAGCTACAGGCGGGGAGAAGGGCTTCTCCCTCAGCGTGAGGATGCTGAGAGAGGACTTCATTTTCCACTGGTTTTACCCTGAATGGAAAAATCTGTTTCTAAACTTGCTGGCCAGGAAGATGCTGAGACATCAGCCATGTTAGAGGTAGCAGGGAGGAGCATGTAGTTTCTGATTTTATGTTCAGAGCAAGTSTGCTGATTTACTGAAATTACTAACCATTTGCACTGCTGTAAATTAAATCAAAAGCGGACTTGGAGTTAATACATGGGCTGTACTGATCCCACATAGCTGTCAGTGGTTTGTTTTTCCCTCCCATATCACAAAGGCAAGTAACTGCACGGGATCCCCAAATACCCTATCTTCTGTTCACTACAAGGAAAATGAATTCATCCTGATCACTCCAGTAAACACTAAACCCGCTAAGGCACATATTTAATCAAATAATTAGGAGAGGTGCAGGGGAAATGTGTGCTGAAAAGATAATGTTGTACTTTAAAGGATTCATTATTGGTTATTACATTTTACATAGAATGTCATTTTCTTTACTAGTTAAAGAAAAGGTGAAGGAAGAAAAACAGAGTCCTACAGACTAAATGCTTCAGCTCCATCTAAATTATAGACTGCTAAGAACATGCCTAAAATTGGAGGTGCCACCTTTCAAAGAAGCACTGCCATTATGTTGCTAAYATGGCACTACCTGATTTTTCTCTTTTCAAAGTTATTCTCTACATTCAAGCACTTGAGCAAAGAGATACATGAGCACCCTGGCAGAGCATTTATATCCTATAACCCCAAGAACCAGCATCCCCAGCCTGCTTGCAGAGCATGTCAAACCCGCAGGAGCATGCAATGCAATTAGAGCCCAGGAGACAAAGGTGTATATCACCATCCTACACGGGAASGCGCCGGAGTATACAAGTGCTTGGCGAAGTCCGAAGAAAGATGATAAGAGCAAAGTGCAAGCACGTGAAGCACGGCAAAAAGGAGGGAGATGATACAGAAAAGGAGGGTATGAAATGCTGATCCTCACCTTCATGTCAACGTCCAGCAGTAGTTTTGATTTAACATGATGTAAATTAAAGAACAATCCAACCCACAAAACCTCTTAAAATCTTTTCCTGTGCTTCACAAACTGCAGTTCTCTGCACCCTCAACTGAGGAGTATTTTAAAGCCAGAAGACTGACAAATAGTTAAAAACCACCTTTTGAAAAGTGTCTGCTGCTGGTTCTGCTGTTAGTATTGAGATTTCCTGTCAGCCTTTACAGAAATTCTTTGGGAGTCTGACAGGATTAAGGGGATTAATACATTAAAGCATTATTACAGCTTTCACAGGGGATTTTCAAAGCCTTTACACTGTGATCTATTTGTCCTGTTACATAAAGTGARCATTAATAGGCCGATTGAAAAGAATCACTGCAATCGATAACCTTAATTTTTGTAAACATATTCTGCTATCAGAATGAGGAGTTGAGGTAACCAGCCCTCCCACAGTGTGTWACTTAAATTAAGCTGCATAAACATATTTTTGGTGTATGCCAAGGGTCGGTCTGGGTGTTACAACCTACTCCTGACAGGGAGAGATTTGTTAACACTGAATCACCAACCCCAACTTCTCAACCCCTACGGTGTCCTGGCTGACTCATCACCTGGATTGCACATCACCCGCTATTCAGAGACCCATGCTGCGACTGTATTGCCAAATGGCTCCATTTAGAGGACAGAGTTTTTACCTTAATTAAATGTTCATGGGTAGATGGGTGGCTGTCAGTTGCTGGGGTACTGCTGCTCTCCTGCTGGAGAAGATCGGGCTGCCAAGTCCCCTTCCCTGCCCCAGCCCTTCCCAACACCAGCCTGGTATGGCGATCTCCTTGCATGATTACCTCAAAGACAGGTAACCCTAATGCCTCCATCCTCCAAAAAGTCAACTCACTCCTAATTTATTTCAGGATCATAAGCAGTGCTTGCCCTTGCTGGTTTTCCAGACTCCCCTCACATGTGCAGGGTCTGCACTCCCCCTCAGCACCGCATTCTCACTCCCTTTTGCATTTCTCTAGAAACAATTTCACGCCATCCCTTAGCATAAATTTTGGTGTTTTGTTTAGAAAACTTCTCTTCAAAAATTTTCACAGGAAAAAGGRCATAACCTCTCCCCTCTATTTTCGTTCTCTGACTCCTTCTTGTAAATCTCTAAAACATTYAGGCATAGAGAGACAGATCCTCATCTCTTGCAAATCAGCACAAATCAGTACAGGTGAGGATCAGGGCAGCCTTTCACAAACATGTCTTCTAAAATAGAGGGGCACTCTCTTTAACTATGGGCTCTGCTGCAGAGAGGGGCTGGGTCCCAAAGCTTTTCTTTTGCCCGGCACTTTTGAGTTAATATAGAAGGCACAGTCTTTGCTTATACATACCCTGGGCTTTCAGACAGTACTTTACTCAACTAGCCCCAACTAAACTAKCATCTATATAATTCACAGACCTTAAGGGATCCATGAACCTCTAAATTAGGAGAAGAAGCACTAACCTTGGCTTTCAAATCAGACCTAAAATATAGGTAGATTAAAGTTGAGAATTTTATTTTTCTAAGCCAGACTAGGTATCCCATTTTCAGTGAAATACGATAGCTATTTTGTGTCTAATTTCCCTAGGCTGTTCTGAAAATCCAGGTACTATGAAATCCCTCAAAGACTGAGCAGGGGTCACTCACCTCACACCCATTATCTTCTCAAAGTGGTTGCTTAGCCATTGAGTCTAGGCTCAATTAAGAGCTATTAATGAGCTACTTGTACCAGTGTGATGTATATTATTGTATCAATGTGATTGTCAATTTTTGGTTGCTATGAGATGCAAGGTTGGCTACGTGAAAAAGGCTTCACACTGAGATTTCAGCATTGCCATGCCAGGCAGAAAAGAGTATGTTATCTTACAATAGGTTAACAACTTGTTAAGGAGTTACTAAAGCATTGAGGCAGTCAGTAGTCTGGTGGGTGGAGGGTTAAAACTAATTTGAAGTTATGTTGKGAATCAAAGATATCCATGTGGGGAGAGACTGCAGGTGGAACAGAATATCAGACAGGATTAAAAAAAAAAAAAAATAACAAAGAAACTTGTATATCCAAATCAGCATCCTCTCCCCTGACTGCAATCTAAGGATATAGGCTTTGCCTTAGAGCGGAAGACATAGGCACATGATTAAGTAGGTATTGCAGATGGCTTGCCAGCTAGATAATGGAGAATCAGAAAAGTCTCTTGGATCTGATCTAAGCATAGGTAAATAGAAACACAGTTTTATTTCTCTCCCCCTTTCTCCACAATACCGCAACAGTGCTACCTGTACCTTTATTTTACAAAATATTTTTTCAATTTATATTTAGTTTTATTTTTACCTTTTTTTTTTTAATATATATATATAATTTGGCCCATGTCTCACAGTTCAGTCTCAGTTCATGTCTCCAATGTATCTGTATTGCAGATGTGGCAGGTTGCGGCTGTAATAAGAGGTAGGGGCTGGCTCAGGAGGTGATCACGCAAGGGGCTGCAGGGAGAGGCACCGGCTGGGACTGCTCCTTGGCTTGGTGAATTCGGTACCATCAAACCCCGCTAGTTTACTCCTGGCCACAGTCCTCTCCTTTTAGTTTTGCGGCTCAGGAGAAACTGTTGTATTTTTGCTGGATTCAATAGGAATGGCAGTGTGCRGAAGTCAGGGAACCTTTTCCAAGTCAGAGGTCAAGACAGGCTTTCCAAAATTTCTCTATTCCCTTCATCCACTAAACCAAAGCGATTTGCAACACCTGACATAGGCACATGGTTAAAAAAGCAACTCTAGCAAGTGGTTGCTGCTATTCCGCTCAGTATTGAGATCTCCTGTCATCCTCTTCACAGAAATACTTGGGTAGTTTGACAGGATTAGGAGGATTAATATATTAATGCATTATTACAGCTTTTATAGGAGATTTTCAAAGACTTTAAGAGTGAGATCCATTTGTCCTGTTACATAAAACATACAGTAATTGTCTTAATTGCTCCATTGTGACTAGGTACTGCTGCTCAAACAGTACTGCATGTCTAATGGTGCCRGTTGTTCCAGGTTCTTGCAGCAGTACAAAACAACAAGGTGAGCCAAACACGGGACTGCTCTCCAAAGATTTCTCTCACCACAWCGCAAATTGCCTCTCTAAACTCGACACAGGGAACAAAACTTATTCTGTAATCCTAAAAAATCCTATCTGTGCATACAAAGCAAATACTGTGCAAAGGTAGTCTTGAGGACAGACTTGTTTTCTTTTGCCCACAAAGCAGACATGAGTGCAAATTTCAAGGGAGCAAGTCAGTAAGTGAAGCAAAAAACTCACTGCTGGAAGACGGAGATGTCCTTTTTCCCCTGTCTTGTTTTTGTAGAGGAACCAGTCATTACCCCAAAGCTCTTGCTCAAGTGCCGTGCAAAGAAAGACAACAAAGAAACATGRCAAGATGTGTGCTGTGCGGCTAACGCACGGCCGTTAGCCTTCTGGCCATGCACACACCCAAGGACTTGTCAGYGGTGAGAGTCCTTCACTGGAGGCACGGTCATGTATTAATTTATTCATAACTTTGCATTATTGATAAGATCCAGTTCTCCCATGAAGACACACTAAAAGACGCAGGATCTATGTCCTTTATGCCCTGCAAAGAAACATGCAAAAGTGATATCAGAGATACAGCTGGGTGGGTCTCACTTGGAGTGACATTTGAGAGACAATTACAAATAGATACTAGTTCAGGCAGTTCTCAGTAAAATACTTTTTGCACCAAAAAGTGCTGATTTACCATGGAAATATGCAAAAGTAGTTTCAACTCCTTCAGGAAAAGRACATGTAGAGTTACTGGGGACTGACCCTAGTGTGATGGCTAGGAAGGACAGCCTAAGTTACTGGGGGAGAKGACTGGTGGACGAGAACACAAGAACAGACGGATTCTCACCTATTCAGTCTAGCTTTTTGCCTCTGTCAAAAGCTGCCATCGTGCGCTTCCAAGAAAAAATGCGAGAATAATTATAGGAGATAAATGAGCGAGAACCTACATTTCAGGAGACCCTTCTTAGCTCTCAAGTAGCTTAAACAATGAAGTACAAGAGCAGGTATCCTTCTGAAAACTCTCCCTGTATTTCCTGGTGTGTTGGGTTATTCAGTCCCCGTCCCGTACCCCGGGCAGGTCCCTGGCCACGTGCAGAGGAGACTGGCAGAGTTGCCTTGGCTGCTCTCTTTGGGGGCTGCAATCCAGCCACAGGCATCACAACCACTGGGTCGTGGAGGGAACGTAGGCTGTCTGAATTGGMCCAAACTGCCCCCTCACAGGTGAAACCACACATATGCCTCTTCTTCATAGCCTTTCTCATTTTAGAGAATAAAAATTTGATCGTAACAGTGAAGTGATTATAAAGCATCCTTTGAAAAGGTAGAGCACCTTGCTTTTCAGAAATTTCAAAGCAGTTAGAAAAACAGACACACTTTATGACACGGTCACAAATAATCTACTTTGAGTTTTCTTGTTCTGGTTATTTCTCAAATTCTCTTGCATACTTGATTTCATCTGACTAAGGAGTCAGCTGGATTTCCAAAATGTATTCCACAGAAATCCAAATGAAAATGCCCATGGGGATAGTAAGAGAATAGGAAAAAAACGAGGTCGGCTGTCTTGGAAGAAGAATTTATCAGCAAAGAAATAAAAGAGACTTAGAGTCCGGAAGAAGTCTGATCTAATCTGCTGAGGTCCTTTGTCCAACTGCGACATCCCTTTCCACAAAGAGAGCAGGTTCTCRTTTCAAAAGCGTACAAGATCACTGCACAGGCAATTGATGCTATCCCCTGTGAAAGCCTTTCTGCAGTMAGGGAACAAACAGCATCACACTGATTTCTTTTCCCCCAGATTTGCTGCAATGGAAATTGTATTTCTCAGCGTGCCTTCTACATCTAAATTTTTCTTCAAGTTGTTATCCATTCCATAGGGTACACTGAAGTCACTCACACAACATCTCCCCATTTGAACTCTCTTGGATTGCTTCGGTCTTTGGAAAGCATGGGTAATACCTGCTGCAAACACAAGCCTTTTTTTCATACCGTTTTCTTTAACTTTTTGTATAYAGGCAGGTCAGGAGAGGGGAATATTTGTTCCCCGTGGTGTCTGCAGGAGCCATGCTCACCAGTTCTCCCTACCATCTATTTAAATATCTGCATCTGCTTTAAGCCAACGGAACCCAGCTGTAGTAATGAGTTTGCCCCCACCCCACCCCCCGTGACTTTGTTAGCACTCAACTTTGTAAAGAAAGGAGATGGATTTGCCCAAAAGTTGACTGGGGAGAGACTTGAGGCTAAGGCTGAAATATCTGTCACTAGATCATAGAAATAGGGAGGAAATATATATATTGATGGACTGTTTGCATTTCTTTTCATTGTGGGCTTTAAAAAATGTTAATTTGTGGGTTTCAAGCCTGTCAGATGATAGAGATGAAAAATTATATAAAGTGCAGTAATTGAAAAAAGGAGAAAAAAAAAGCACAGAARTTAAAGAGAAATCTTTGTCCTAATTTGATTTGTGACTTCATTGTAACGGAATAAAGCATGTGTAGATATTAACAATTCATTTACATAACCAACTCCAATCAAGCAATTCAGATAAATGTGCATTCACTTCTGGAAAGGTGGGAGTATTCATTTTAACCTATTAACACCCTTCCTTTCAGATACGTTCTTGTCTACTTTCTTCCATTACCAGATAGAGTTGTTCATTGGTGAAGAAAACAACTTACTGGATGGTAAGGCATTTAATTTTCAAAGCTTCAGGGCTCAGTCAAGGCATCATCACACCAAAAAAGGAAGACAGGCCTTGGAAACCAGAAGGAAAAAGGTACACAGGGAGGAAGCAGTATTGCCTGTAGTCCCTATTTGAGAGATGGGAAACTGAGGCACAGAGTAAACTGCCTCGCATGAACTCTCATGGGAATTCTTTGGGAAAGAAAAGGATCCTCTGGTCTGAGACCACCTGAGTGGTCTCTRCTGCCTCCTCCTATTTCTCTTACATCCTTCATCCTCATATCTAGGCACCAGTGACAAGATTTCTAATAAAACGTGCCACCATTTAAAACACTTCATACCATTTACCACACAAGAAAGAAAAACACCCTGAGGCACAATAAGCCATGAGGACTGCCTGATCCCCAAACCCTCTGTTTATGCTCCACTTGCTCACAGCACTGTGCCATGCCCGTTGCTCGTTGCTCACTTTGTCCCTGGTCATAATTAAATAGAATAATTTTGTAGTTCTCCACTGAGTAATAAAACAAAAGGCAATCAGATTCCCAGATCCTTCGTTTACTGGTATAGGTAAGGCAGTCTTTGTCTACATACATTATTCAGGTCTAATTAGAACTCTAAAGGATTTTCATGACTTTGTAGTTTTCCCTGCTCAAAAGTAAATCCATCCTTAATACCATGGAGAACATATTCTGAGAAAGTCGGAGAGAAGACAGAATTCAAGGAAAATCTGAGTGAAGATATGTGAGAGGATGCCAGGTACAATCACTGAAGCAAATAAAGTGAATTAGTTCGAGGGGCAGCTAACCATTCTGCTGAGAAAAGGAATAGGGGACAGAATGGCAAAGCAGGGAGATCCGAATGGTGACATAAAGCTAACAGAGACAGCATTAGGGMGTTCAGCAGCCACAGGTTTTGTTCTCATTTACGTGGGTGTGAGATCTAGGTGACCAAATTGGCATGAGGGTTACTTGTACACTATTTGTCTCTGCGTAGCAAAGAGCAGAATTTGGYCTCCTTTTTGTCATAAAGTCTTCGATCTGTCACAAAAAAGTGGATGTTTTTCCTCTTCTGCCAGCTGTCGAGTGAATAATGGGTCAATTGAAGGCTTAAGCCACAGAAAATAAATTTTCCAAAGCCACTTGCTTCCTATTCATTTATACACATTAATAACACACTTGTTTTATAGCCCATCCAGGATCACTCTGATGATTAGGTGGCTACTTTCCACCAAGATCATGCGCTCCTGTTTCCTAGTCACCAGACACCTCCATGGACCAGCCAGTAGGACACTCGGTAGGGAGAGCACGGCAGTTTAGGTATAGACCCCGTGACATCTTGTTGCTGAGATCCTCCATATAAAGAAGCAAGCAGTGATACCAGCCAGACTAACTTTGAATCGTGTAATTATCACTGTCCTTGATAAAGACTTATCAAAAAAGGTGTAATGTCTTTCCATGAACAATTTAGTAGCTATGGCACATAATTTTGCCATTTGGAGTTCATTCTGCAGAGGACGGAGGTCTGCATTTGCATGCAGGTCTGCCACYCACCGTCTTTGAAAATGCCATGAGACACCTGGTTCTGTGCTTTGAAAAAACCTCAGCCACCAGTAAAATCTTGAGATCACCTATTGATTAAAAAGATTTCCTATGAAGCTGTCACATGGGAATTGTGTCTCAGACAYCTCCTCTGCCCCACAGCACCGACCTTGCTGGCTAAAGCAGCTTCCCCAATGCAGGGTGGTCTCCCCTTGGATGGAGAATTAAAAAGAGAATGTCACATGCTTCTACAAGTGCAGGTCTAGGTCTTGAAGGCACTAGCAACCATAAAAAGCTCCTGTTTTGCAGTTCAGCTTGAGACACAGTTTACAATAAGGGAAAATTTCCTAGCTGGGTGTAATGGCCTAACTTTAACCTTTCAGCTAAGTTTGGGGCTTTTGCAGATCTTTTTAAGCTTCAGATGATGTAGAGCTTTTCAGTGAAGCAAGTGTGAACGTGGTATTGAACAAAGCATAGACAAGAGATGTGGCAGGGTTTTGACAAGCTGCAAAGAGCACAGGATGCACCTGAAGGCATGTGGCACCAAGAAGGCATCACCCACCTCCATCCAAGGGGAGACCACCCTGCACCGGGGACGCTGCTTTAGCCAGCAAGGTCAGTGCTGTGGGGCAGAGGAGATGTCTGAGACACAATTTCCATGTGACAGCTTCATAGGAAATATACAGCTTAACGTTGAACCAGATCCAGAAATGTAATAAATAAAACATTAAAAAAACATTACTCAGTTTGAGCCAACTGAAATACCCTGGTTTCAAAACAGCAAATCAAACTGTTGCAGTTCTCTTTCCCTTGTTACAAAAACTAATAAGGTTAATTTTTTCACATGGAAATTTCTTATTTTGCAGAAGCTGCATTTTTCTATTAAAAAAAAAGGTAAAAATCCAAAAGAAGCCTTTCTAAAAGAAAATTTTAGTAAGTTGATAACAATTTAATTAACATGGATTAACTAATACAGCTACATAACACCTTCGGTTAGAAGATATTCTGTCTATGTGGAAATCAATGTCTTTTTGAAAAACTGGCTTTTGCAGGAGGGCTGGGCATTGCATGCCTGGCTGGATTCTTAAGCAATCTTAAGGACAACTGAATTTCATTATCATGGTCTGTTTTGGAGATGAAGAAGGAAGGGGTTTTTTTTTCTCCCATGGCAAAGACAAGACTCAGGTAATTAGGAAAGAGGTGGYCAGAGAGCAGTGAAGGTTTGCTTTGATGGTTTCCCATCAGCCCTTCTGGCTGCAGCTTCCCACACACTCRGCATCCTCAGCACCCAGCCAAATTYGCTTTCCTGGGATCAGCTACCTCCAAAAGCACCAACATACCTCTGCCAGAAGCCTGAAATTTTCTGAGCAGTGTTGGAAAAGTGGCTTATTGAGAACCCACTTGTCCACTTCCCCGGCAGCTTTGTTGGCACCCATTCCTCTGTATCCAGATGGAAAAAGCACAAAGGGAAGCAAATAACTGGGCTGAGTTCATCTCTATTCTTCCTTCAGCTCCACTCACAGACCACTGGTTTGTTTATTTATTTATTTTCTTTATTGCACATCCTTGCCCTGTGACTGAACTCCCGCAATTGAATTGCCCGTACCTATGGAATCCCTTGGGGAGGAGAGGGAGAGAAAAGGGAAACGGAAATGGAAACGGAAAGGGAAAGGGAAAGGGAAAGGGAAAGGGAAAGGGAAAAGATAAAGAAAAGGAAAAGGAAAAGGAGGGAAAGAAAAGGAAAAGGAAAAGGAGGAAAAGAAAAGGAAAAGGAAAACAGGAAAGGAGAAGAGGAATTGGGAAAAGGGGAAAGGGGGAAGGAGAAAGAGAAAAAGGGGAAAGGGGGAAGGTGGGGAAGGGAAGGGAAGGAAAGGAAAGGGTAAGGGAAGAGATAAGGGAAGAGAAAAGAAAGGAAGGGAAAAGAAGGGAAGGAAAGGCAAAGCAAAGGGAGAAAAGGTTCCACATTTTGAAAGGGGATGCCCAGGTCTTTAGCAGYAAAACAGAGCTATTAATTGCAGAGGAGAAGTGCAACCTTTAGGCTGTTCTCTGGGAATGCCCCTCTGCATCCTCCTCACCTGACAGGACAGGCGCAGCGGGGAGAGGTGAGCACAGCGCACGGGTACCTGGCCGGGGAGGTCTGCAGTCCTCTGGAAGCACTTCACAAAGATCCTGCTTAAATCTATATAGATATTTATACCTGTGTCCCAGCCCTGCAAGGCAGCCAAAGCTCACAATGAGATCATTTTGCCCGCCACTGGACGACAATCATGCCTGGGGTGRAACAGGCAGCTATACATACTGATGGACTGCAAAAGCAGCAGTGCATGGTGCCGGTGAGCATTTTGATTTCCCCAGACAACTACCAAAGACCCCTGTGTAGGCTATTGTCTCAGCAGAGATCCACTGGCTCAGCGCTTTCTGAAATGYATTTTCACACTCTCTTTAATATTGCTCAGCGAATGGCTTCATTACGCTTCTCCAGACATCTTCTGACCATGTCTATCCCAGGAGGACCCAAGCTCTGGCAGAGCATTTTATGTTTGCCTAAAAATGCACCCTATTTATAACTCTGTCCACTGTAGCAGGCAACTTACTTTTTGCTAGACCTCTTGCCTGGGAACCCCAGCGCTCTCTTGTATACACCTAGGTATGTATTCTTTGTCCTCTCAGTTTTCTCATCCACTGAGCCACAGATAACTATTGAGCTGGGAATGATAAAAGACGGGCAAGTTAATAAAATAAAGGAAAACAAGAATCAAAATACAACCAGTTTGTGCATCAGCCAAAGTGCACCCGTGCCTCAGAGATTGTGGACAAGCTTGGCTTTCCTGAAGATGCCCTTGTCTATCTTCCATAATGKCAGGGAAGGAATAGTCCACCCACAAGTTTAAGGCTCTCTCAAGTCCTCATATCTGTGTGGACTCTTCCAATTAGTTTCCCCCCTTTTGCTGAGCCAGCTGAACTATTTTCTTAAAGTTTGACAAATGGGGTGCGCATTCCCCTTGCAGTATATCAAACTGCATCCCAAGGAGACCTTGTGCAGAAYTGATGCTGAGATGTTGCATCCTCTGTCTGAGGATCAGGTTAAGGGTGTGCCCCAGGAGACAGGTCTTGGGAGCTTCCTGCAGAACCAGACCTGAGGTGGAGTCACATGAACAAAGGACAAAGAATGGGCAAAAAGTGATCTTTCAAATAGCCAAGATTTAGGTGTCAGAGCTGGCACAGGTGGGACTCCTTGGATTTGAGGCCAATTCACTGGTGATTCCCAGTTCAGCCAAGGCTTCCACAAAACAGAGCATGAATCAAATAGCGAAATCTGTGGCCCTAACAATTCTTGATGAGTGAATGTTATAAGATTATTTCTCAGATTCCCAGCCATTTTTCCCAGGTTTTATGTCCAGATGATACCAATGCTTRCTAACAGCATTAGGAGGTATTTCTTAATTCCTGAGTTTTTCACCATTCTTAGGATTTCCTATCTTCAACACTATAGCCATTTTTCATTGTTAGGTCTCACTTTTGTCTCATGCGATGAAAGCAGAACAGTGGCTCCAGCAGGAGTACGTGGAGTCACTGGCTGTTCTGCTGTAGGGGGTGGTGTTCAAAATGGAAGAGAGCAGTAGGACAGGGACGAAGCTCTCTCCCTCCAGTGCTCTGTGCTTTGGGACACCAAACAGAACTGCTGCTGTTCACATCTCCAGGCTATCTATCTCAGTTATTTACCCCGAGCCTCTGCTGGGCCCTGGTCTTGTCACCTTTAAGAGACACAATCAGAAGAGCACTCAGCGCCAAAAGTAACACCRTGGACACTTTTATAAGCAATTCCACTAAAACTGCTCATGTTTTGCAAAGACATCACTGTCCCCCAGTTAGCGGATGTTCATGGCTAGTCATTCCTGCAGYGGGAATTTCAGAGCCACATAGCCGGTGAGTAAATCTGGACTATGTTCGAGTAAGTATCTGGTAATGTAAAGCAGCACCGCTCCATTGCAAATCCTTGTTTGCTCTGCTCATTGTTTGCTCCACGTGATTCATTGTGCTCCTAATCCATCAACGGAGAGGCGGAGTGAAAGAGAGGGGGAGAAGGAGCTTGGGAGAGGGAGGGGACAGATGAAGGTCAGTGTTGTGAATTACAACGTGAAGGTGATTTTTACCCTTTATTGTTCAGTGCATTTGCCATCGACACAGATTATTATTTGGGTCTTAGTTTACTTCCAAAATCCAATCACAAATAACTGGGTGTTGTAATATAGTACAAAGTGTTCATACCTGATAAATCCTG
This sequence comes from Oceanodroma leucorhoa, assembly GCA_030449065.1. Classification (NCBI taxonomy): domain Eukaryota; kingdom Metazoa; phylum Chordata; class Aves; order Procellariiformes; genus Oceanodroma; species Oceanodroma leucorhoa. Next base: position 4,246,126 of record JASVER010000051.1, read on the forward strand.
CTTGGCTCAAGTACCTGGCTCAGCTGAAAGCATGCCAGCATGCTGAGAGTAATTAGTCAAAGTACCTTCTCTGACCAATCATTTATGCAGGGCCAGAGGAAATGTTTGTGACAAAGAAGTCATCTTAGTGATGTCTGCTCCCGTCAGCTGCAGACATGGGAGCATTGTGGGCTCTGGATTCTCCAGCATTTTCATGGCGTTGCCAATCTGGATTGAGAGGGAGAAGACTCTTGTTCTCTGCATTTTACCACAGGTTCCTGTGTACTTGATCAACCCAAACCACAGAAATACGCAGATATGAATGCAGAATGACCTATAGTCCCAGTACATCAAGTATACACCTACATGATAAACAGATTTTTGACTGTACGTATCACACAATGAATATCATAGAACAACACTACATTGCCCAGAAGGTACAGGTTCACAGTAGATCACCATTAATATGTTCACCATATGTTTTTGGGTTCCCAAAAGACCTGTGTCTTAAATTCCCCTGCATACTTCAAAGAGTCGGAATAATCTGTGCTTATAGGTGTAGTACTTATGTGCACTGAAAAATTGTCAGGATCCCAGGGGTGGATTCATACCTCAGTGCTGTAACACCTCAAAAAACAAGTGCCTGAAAAAAAYAGAGACTTAAGTGATAAAGCTTTGTCCCCTCTATTGATTGTGCCAGCTCCTCCCACACGCTGCTATGGAGGGCTGRACACCCTTTTTGTAGTCTTTGGACAGGATCAATCTTTTTGGCTAATTCCTACATATGCTSTCTCTACAGTTGTCCTGTTTCTTATTTTGCAAGACTAAAGTACAGTTTCCATAAAGAAACAAGTTGTGTTTGTGTACAAATACGCACCACACAACACATGTTCCTATTGGCATTCAGGTCTTTAYGCCTCCCTGTCGATAAATATGCAGCACAGAACCACACTTACAGCTACAGGCATTCGGCACAATACATCTCCATCCCAGCCCTGCAAAACGCAAGAGGTTGAAGGATTTATAGTCATCCCATTAGGGCTGCATGTAGCTAGGCATATATGTGGGTACAGATATGTTTGCAGTCTTTGCAATCACATTAACTTGTGGTACAGAGTTTTACATGACATGCATRTATGCATGGCCCATAATGCATGCATACCTTTCAGCCCAGAATTCATACGTGCGATGGTAGTCTGGGCAAAACGTGCATGCACCTGCCTCTTCATGCTGGACAGTTTGACATATAAATATAAGATAAACACACACAAAATCCATTCATAAATAAACACAAGAAGCAAACCCATACTTTCCCTCTCACACGGATATGCACATACGGAACATTTTCCTGTATATCTGCAGCAGACACAAGCTTATGTGTGTAATGAAGTCCATGACACGTAGGATCCTAATTGCTTTTGTGAAGCCAGGTGCCTGCAGACTCAACGCCTACATAAAATATCCAGATCACACTAGCTTTTTCCGTCCATAACTCTCCTGATCCCCTTTGTGGAAAGCAGGGATGCATTAAGAGCTCTCAGAGAGCAGAGCTGATACTGCCAACCAAATTGAAGACACGGCTTTGCAAGATGTTTAAAATCTAGCAAATCTGTAGCTAACATACAAATCTCCAGAGCACTGGTAGAAAAAAAATCAGATTCATTTCCAGACCTAGAATTTTGGGATGGGTAGCAATCTAGTTATTTCAAGAATAATCAGCTGCAAATGATCAGTTTAAGGCATTTTCAATCTCTGAGTCACCAAGAAGAGAAATACTTCCCCATGCCACATCTGAGGGGCATGGATTGGGGCTTAGGCTGCAGAAGGGGTCTTTCAAATTGAACAGACAGGCGTTGGGTAGAAAAGCTGCTTCAGCTGTCATTTTTATTAAGCTTAAAGGAAAGGTGGGGCAAGGAAAAAAGGAAGCCTCTGTGATCACAAAATCAGCTTGTAAGACAGAAAAAGGGAAACAGAAGGTTACATGACTTCTGGGACCAAAATGGAGAAAACCTGAACTTCCAGTAGTTGGTCTCCTCTGCCTCTTGCAGGGGAAGATCAGGGAGTGTGTGGACACTTCCAGTTTCACTATGCAATTACTGCCTCTGGTTGTGTGCCCCCCACGGGCAGTAGGAACCTTCCCCCCCAGCTCTTATTCAGCCCAAATCTCATTTTATCAATACCATTATCTTACAGCAGGGAACCCCTCGTTTTCTGCTAAAACCCCTGGTATTACTTCTTTGGTGCTCTCACGAACGCTTTTTGCAATGAAAGCACCACTCTACAACATTATTGTAGTAGGGGCTTATTCAAACAAACAGCATGGAGAAAACCTATCCCTCTCTTACTTCATTTTGTAGCTGTACATTGCTTTGTCCGTGCCCACTGTGGGCACACCCGTGGGCTGAATTTTTCTTTTCACTGTATTTTTTTTAAGTTTTCATTTCTTTGACTAGTGTCAGATTGACCAAGGAGTGATTGAGTTCCCAGCATGGCTTATAATACTCAACAGTGTTTTATCCTTTCACTTAAGGATCAAATGCAGTAACTAGGGACTGAAAAGGTGAGGAAGGATTTAATGGATACTAACAACACTTGTAGCTAGCAGTGGGTCCTGGTGGCAAATGATCCAGATGCCAAAAATACAGAAAACCAAAGRGTGTTCTGAGCTGCCAATGGGGTTTGCTGTATGATTAGCACTAATCTGTGCCAAATCAAAAGACGTCAGAGTTTCAAGGCATTAGTGGATTCCCACAGGGATCAGGAAGTAATTTCTTTCCATGCATTGCACAATTTGTCTACTGAAAAATGGCTTGGAAGTAGAGGTCATTTTCCTCTGAATCGTCACAGACTGGCCACTGCCAAAGGCAGGAAACAATGGAAAATGCTTGGGTGATCTCAGGAGATACAGCAAATCCTGTGCTCCCACTTAATGCAGAAGCCCGGGCTCTCCTGGTAGCTCCCCCAAGAAAAGTGGAGTTCGGCACAATTTCCACCCGTATTCGTATTCAATAATTGATGAGCTCAGTGAGTTTCTAGCAAAGTAGCTGCTTCCAGCCATTTCCTTTATTTAAATGTAATTGTTTGTTTAAAACCATAAAAAGAAAGCCCAGAGGGAGCCAGAAAGTTTGACCTACTGTGCCCACTGTAAGAGATCCACAGCCGCAGCAGGGATTTCGCCGCTCTGCAATGCTGACGCTTTCCAAAAGTTGCTGTGAAGCCCAAAACTAAAGCTCTGTCCTTTTTGCTAAAGGAGTCTCCACAGCCTCTTGGCAAATCATGGCATGTAACACCCATGTAAGTGTTCTTGTTCTATTTAATAAGGTCCACACACTGTATATATTCACCTGCCCAGCCATCATGTAGCAAGCCTAGCTTGCCATGATCCCAGAGAAATATCTCAGACAAGTGAAGAGATTGGATGCATCACGAAGTCMCCCAGATGCTCTGTTGGAGCCTCTCTGTCTCATCCTAAAAGTGGTATCTAATTGTGATCCGTTGTCAAGTGACAGAGGCCAGAAAGCACGGGACAGACACTAGATGCCTTCCCTGTGTGACCCTTGCACTGTAGTGAGCACCCAGAAGCCTTGGTGGTTACACTCCTCAAGCTTCCAGCATCTGCAGTCAAGGTGAGACTTGTACAGAAAATGTGTTTCTTCAGAAGCTTTCCACTGCTTCCTGCTGGCACTTCTGTAGGGGCTGGAAATATCAGGAAAATACCCTTAGAGACATTTCAGTCCCCTGCCTTTCATCTGGATCWAAGAAATACAAGGTCAGATGAAAGTAGTGCATAAAAGGAAGGAAGGAGTTTCCTCTCCCCATCTCAGGAACCCGTTTTGGATTTGGTGTGGGTTAGATATGCAGGTCYGCAACAGTCTTATCCACCAAAACATCAAGTGTACGCAGGGTAGCAACTAGCCATGTCAGAGCTGCCTTCAGGTCTGCCCTACAGCCATTACCCGGTTCTTCAGACTCTCGGGCATCCCAGGAAGGCGCACCCACGTACCCACATACTTGCYGTCCTGTAGTGCGGCTCTCACAGGGACGTCCCAGCAGCACTTGGCAGCTCAGTGCTCTCCCACCCCTCCTCACAAAACACCTCCAGATCTATGAAACCAGGTGGAGTGTTTGCCATGCAAGCCCCGTCCTCAGGAGACATGGTCTGGATGCATGCAGCCATGTTTCTGGGCTCATTGCCTTTGGGCAGACAGTGATTCAGGAGACAGCAGCTTCCCTTAGGAAAATTCAGGCATATCTGACCACTCCAGGAGGGTGAAATGTGCTGTTTGCTTTGGCCCTGATCCTGCAAAGACTAAAAGGTGTRTTAACTTTATGCACTGTAAATAGTGCCATCGCAGCTGTTATAAAGGCATACAGTTTATCTTGCTCCTCATCCTTGCTTTGCAAAGCAGCTTGACCCTCTTTGCACTAGTGCAYCCTGGAGTGAACCTCCACGTCTGTTCCTGAGCGTGTTTGTAACTGAGATAAAGCCTGGCTGGGAAGGCAGAAGCACATCTGGCTGCAGGATGTTTGTAGCACCTGAGGCAAACCCCCATGTATTGTGTGCGTGTGGTTAAACCTGCACTGTGTGTGCCTGATAGCTGGGTATCAGCTAGGTATATGGCTATGTAATTATACCGCAATTAAATTTAATAGCTTTGCTAACAGCTCAACTGCAGGAGAGTTTGTCTAAGAATTTTTGTACTGGGATTATTAACTGTTTGATGGCTTCACACATCTATTTACACATATATCCTGTCCCCTAAAATTATGTTTACATTCCATCCAGAGGTTTATAAAAACATTTTTGTTGTGATTGTTCTTTTATAAGCCAGCATTGCTCAGTGCAAAACTAATCAAGCAGGGTATGTTGCACAACYGGGGCGAGTCCTGTATGCTAACGTCCATGACAGGAAGGTCTTGGCCCCATGAGCTGGGTAGTCCTCTGGAAGCAGTGGGCTTAGCCCTCCCAAAACACAGCAAGGARGGTCTGGGGTTCCCTCAGGAAAAGAGATAAGGTGGCACTGAGATGTTGCAGCAGGAGGCAGTAAAAGAAAAGGCTGCTGAAGTGTAGCATAAAAGCCTAAATTTCGATTTGAGATCAGTACTTTCCCATCACCTGGTCTGTGCTCCTAAGATCCAAGTTTGAAGCAAACCTGTGTGCTGGAAAGAGCAACCAGCTGGTCTATGGCAGCAGCACGAGCAAGAGCAGTAACCGAGGTTTCCATTAAACAAGATGCTCCCCTCTCCAGATAATTCATTGCTTCAGTAGGTTCTCCAGGGACATAGCGGAATATATCTTATCTTCAAGGCTCAGACTTCCATGCCAGTTYAGCATGCAGTGAATTTTCACCCTTTTCCTTGTTCAGTTTACAGGACTCTATTGATCTCATTATTTTAACCTTTTGTACCTTGTAAGGTCTATGTTTAGGCATCCTTATTTCTCTCTGTTTATTAAGAGCAATGATTTCTGGTTTGCAGATTGGAATCTGCTTAAGCTTTCACTGTGATTTATAAAGTCCTCTCTCTCCTACCATGCCAGGTTTTGTTTTTCTGTTTTAACTTGTTTTCAGCTTCATAATGATTTTTAATCTGATGACAATTAACGATGCAAATAAGAGGAATGGACATTAAGGAATTGTTACATCTACTGTATTACAGTTATTTGGATGTTAATAATTTAATAATTTGGAGGCCTGTTACCACAAATGTATAGCAACATGTTTAATAGTCAATGCAGAGGAGCACAGTCAATGGACATGGTACGGTCCAGTGAAGAAAGCTGTGTGGTAGAAGTCATGATACATTAGCTTTTTATGCAAGTGGTGTTTATGGGCAATGAAAGATATTAACCTTTACCCAGTCACTGCATGATACTAAACAAGAAGACAAGGGTCAGGCCTTTGGCTACAGAAGTCTTCAAGCTACTAAAACCCATTGCAACAGCCTTTATTAAAAAAGATAGAAGCTTTGGTAAATATACTGAAAAGGAAGGAAAAGGAAATCATCTTTTCACCTTAACCCTGATATTAATTTTCACTTTTATGCATCATTAGTGTGACAGTTTTTAGAGAATGTTGGAGTATTAGGAATTAATCTTTTCAGGGAAAAAAATGAAGTCACTCAATGATATGACCTGTTTGATGACTCCAGCTATCTCCTTGTAGAAGACATTGTGTCTTCCAAGCCATTCCTTAGCATATGACTACCCCAGAGTATGGCTGGTGTCACCTCTAGTCCTTTCATTAATGCAAACTGTGGTAGGGAGCACCTGCAACACTGGAGRTTTTATAACCAGTGTGGTGATCTATGCTTTAACTGCAAGGCATGGGTGAACTGGAAGATATTTTCAGTCTTCATATTTGAGGCAAACCAAAGAAAAACCTGTTATTGCTCTTTGAGTCCTCTCTTCTAACTGGAGTTTTTGGAGGCTTTTCTCCCCACTCCCATCTATATAATGCAGTTTTCCATGAAACGTATAATGATGGGTCAATAAATCACTAGGAAAAATAAATATGCAGATATTTTAGTCATGAATGTTGCGAGAAATAAACCTTTCATAATTGATAATTAATGTCTTCAGGATCAATATCTGGCAGAAGAACCTATAGAGTAAGTCTGAATCATCTATGACTACTCGGGAATGACTGATGCTTTAAAAACAAGCCTGAGTACCAGCCAAGTGTATAAATTACAGCTTTAGTATAAGATAGCTACGCAACGGCTTGAAATGGGATCTGCTAGTGGCAGACACTGGCCATTTGGCATTTCATGAGCACTAACACATTCTTTCATCATTTTGAGATAGACATAGAGGGAAGAATATTACTCCAGTTTGGGACTGTATCGCACACAATTCAGAGGTGGGCTGTCTTGCTTTCTCCTGCTGTTAGTAGTCTTGGGAGGTGCCACTAACTAAAATAATGAAGATACAAAATCCATTGAAAGAGGGTGCAGGAATGGGCCTTTGGGATGTATTCCTACACATGTGCAATTAATTCCAATAGCCCAAGCAGTGACTGCTGCAGCCCAAAGAGAGAGCAGCCTGCAGTAGCTCTTGTTATATTGTGAATCTGGGGGGAACTGATATACAGAGCAAGTAAAATAATCAAACTCTCCGTTAAAGCTTTGAAATTTGGGGATGGAGCTAGACCTCACTGCTGAGATTACCCTGCCCAGTATTCTTGACAGATGTCTATTCTCTGTGTGTGTGGATACAGATGTTAGATGCACCGTATGTCCATTATATGGCATCTCTACATTGATACATGCACAGTAACTAAAAGGACAAATGTAAATACACAAACAAATTCAGGCAGCTCAGATTATGTGCTGAGAGAACCAGTTATCATAAAAAGACCAATAAGAAAGAGTAGAAGGATRTTTGACTGCTGGAATGACTCTTGTTTCCTTTTCATTATTCTTAATAAAAGGAGATGGTGCCGAAAAATTGTGTTTCCTTGGTTATTTTTCCCAGGAGATACTTTATAAAACACAGAATATATAACAGACTGTGTTGCAAGCAAATACCTTATTAAGCGAATATAGTTAGAAAGAAAGAGTAACAGAAATGAACGGCAATATTTTTCCCTTTTTACACTTAGTAAAAAGTGCAGTASTTCTTGATATGGATTTAACAGCAGCTGCCGTAAGAGTGGTGAGAAAAAGAATCTCACAGCCATGGTGTACACAAGAACTTTTTAAATGCTAGTACTGAATCATTAGCAACCAAAAAGATATCATAAGACTCTTGGAGTAGACAGCAATAAGATTTCACCTGTGAGATCTGGTAGTGAGTAGAAGGCATTTCTTCTTCTAGAGTCCAAAAATGCAGGGYTCTAGGAAATCACATAAGGCCATGCTTAATGGCGGTATCCGTGTATGAGCCATTGATTTCCAGCATTTAAGGACCCAATTCAGCAAGGTGCTTAGATATGTACTTGCATCACACTATCAGGGCTGACTGCCAAGCACAGCCCCTTGACCAAGCCACCCCCACTCTGCCCCAGGCCCCCARCCCAGGAGTCCTGCCTTTCCCTGCTGTTGCCTGGAATGGAGGGTGGGATTCAAGACAAACCTGACCCAAAAGACCAACTGTTGCCTTGGGACCCTGGGCTGGGTTCCAGCAGCGACCCTATAGGAAGTGTTATATGAAACACTATATTTGGGATGGTTTTCCACTGTGCAAACTAGCTCCTAACTTTATCTCGATTCACAAACTTTCCAGCGCAGCCAGCCCATAACCTGGCCCGTGACTCGTAATGTGGGCAGTGCCATCCTGAGACACGGCCCAGAGCGCTGAGCAGAGCCAAGGCGAGCTTCATTAGACRTGCTGTGCTGCTAGTCAGCATGAGGGCCTCCACAGCTCTTCAAATGACTCCGCTTTTAGGCATCTAAGTTGGAAATGTAAGTGCTCAAGATTTCCACTGTAGTCATCAAAGAGAAGGTGACACATCCAGAGGGCAACTGAGATGTAGGTGAGCTGCCTCCTCAGGGTGACTGGCTCTTTTGTTGACTAAACAAGAAAACACACTGAATTAGTCCCTTAATCTAGGCACATCAAGTGCCCCAAGTTAGCTGAGATGAATGTTAGGTTTTGGGTGGTAAAGAAAATTCAAAACAAAAAGTGCTAACTGGGGATGTGCTTGTCCAGCRCTTCCCTGGGAGGGAATTTTCAGCTCACGGGTCTGTGTCCATGGGTACAGCTGCTGACTGAATGCAACTGGGTTCATGAAGGAAAAACATCAGTTGACACAAGCTTATCAGCAGCAACGACATTGTTCCCTGATGGTCYTGTGATCCAAAGAAAAGGTTTCTGTCAGAAGGCAAAAGGGGCGTCCTTTAGTGAAAAGCCCACCAAAGCAGGACACTTACSGGTTACACAGCCTCGTTCTTGCAGGACAAGCTCTGCCAGCCAGGGAATAAACCTGAACAGCAGAGATAAAGTTGTATTGTTTCCACTGACGCTAGATGACTTTTTCTTTGTCATTAGAAGCCATCCTATTCAGTTACATTTTTTTTTTTCTCAAGGATTTGAGTCACCTTCAAAAGGAATCCTCCCCCTCCTTGCTGCTATCATTCTAGCATCATTCAGTAATGCCTGTAAAAACAACAACAAAACCTGTGGAGGAAAAGAATATTTTTTTCGTAGAAAAATAATAAAAAAAAAGAAACAGCCAAAACCAACCAGAACTTTTATTTCTTGTTGAGTAACCATATTCCATGAGGCATGGAGAACAGACATTAAATTCTCACTCAACTCAAAGGCAAACCATTATTCTGTAATTTTGTATGTAAATAAGATGTATTAGGAAATCACTCAAGCAATTAATTAAACAGCTGTTACAGAATAAGTGATAAAGGAAACAGGGGGATGAATATGCGGAATTTTCCTTGCACAGGCATCAGTATGTATTTATTTATTTATTTATTGCTTGTGTAGATGTGCATTACAATTCCTGCATACTTTGGTATCAGCTCTGAGCATCGTCAGGGGGATGTTATGCCGTGTTGTCGGATCCTGACTTCATTGCTACAAGAGGAATGGGGAATGAAGATGATTTAGAAGGGGACGGGGACCTGTGGTTGTTGCCATATGAGGCTGTCGGTGGTATGACTGCCAGCCTGCATGCATGGCCTACCTTTAGCTGAAGGAGGGACTTTATTAGCTTTCAGAAGCAATGTTTTATCTTTGAGAGGTGTGGTGACCTGGGAATGATGTGCTGTCCCTAAGCCAAATGGTAACATCAGCCGTGCTCTCTTCACATGGACACTTGTTTGGAGAGAAGCCTACAATTTTTTAACCCAGGCCATGTATTACACACAGAAGCCATGCAGCTGGGGAAACAGTCTTGGGAGAGTGAAGCTCTCCAGGCCAAATACCAAAGGATGTCCAAGCCTTGGCCACAGCTGAGATCCAGCCAAAGCAATGCAAGGCACACAGCAAGGGACAGTCTGGGACTGATGAGCAAATGAGACAGGACAGATGAAATGTAGAAGGAAAACTGGTACCACAGAGATGAGATTTTACTAAAAACACACGAAAGGCCATAAGCTGCCTAAAGAACCCAAGTCTGAYACTCCCAGATCCTTCCAGCTGGACTGTCCTTTCATTCACCTCCCTGGAAACACTAGCTGTGCTCCGTCAATGGAGCAGGATCAGGCCCTCGGCAGGTCTTCCCTAAACGTGCTGCRTGCAATACATTTCTGAGGTGTAAAAGGAAGAACCTGTAACGTTGGCCAGTGTGAAGGGAACCACAGACAAATGAAGCTCAATCCACATTCTCACTCTGCTTGCTCTGCTAGCCCCTCTTTCTTTGCATAGCATTTGGTCTGAATCCTCATCCTGGAAAGATTCCCCTCACGCTGAAAGGTCTGTGGCTTACAGGCATATTGTCCACTCCTTTCTGACAAAGCCAAAGCAACTGAAGTTGCTAGTTATGGTCYTCTGCTCCTATGTCATACTCCTGTTGTTCCTCACTGATGGGCCTGGGCTCAGACTCATCTCATGTGCACATGTTCAGYCCTTTAGGTACAAGACTGCTGTTTTGTTTTCAACAGTCTTTTCATTTCGGTAGCAGGCTTGGCAGCCATCTTCACAGCCTTTTTCATTTGCAGCGAGAGCAGCCTGTACCACTGCCTCACTGCAGGTCTGTAATGGATGTGGTCCAGCTCTAGACAAGGTCCAAACTGAACAGAAGCTTTCCAGCTTRCRAGCTGCACTTGGGAGGAATGGAGAYATAAATGCCTTGATGGSCTTGAAAGGTAGAGGAAGGCTAGCAATGAGCAACGTTAAGGGATATATTCACCCTGCTGTAGAGGTCAGCCCAAGGCAGTGTGTCAGAGCCTCTCTCAGCCTTTGAGTGCTTCCATCCTTTCAGCTCAGTAGAACGAATGCAYTGGGTGAGCGGCTGCAAACTCAACCTTGTGTAAAGATGGCAGCGTTGTGGGAAACAGGGCCTTCAGAGTATCCACAGCAATTTGCTTAGCTCTAGGACCATACTGCGTCATGTTCCCAGCCTTATTAAAAAGAGCTCACTGTCTCTCCAGTGGAAAGGATCAGAGCCTTGAGGAGATGAAGGATTGTTCTGGCTAGTCAAGGAAGTAATTTTAATTTGAAACATTCAGCTTCCAACTGTTCAACAATAGCAAGAGGTTAACAATGTGGAACTGGGTCTCGYTCAGAAGAGACATTTCGTTCAGTCACTGTGCACATGTCACTGTCGATCCTCAGGCAGCTCTTTTCTCCTGCTCCCCCCTCACCAGCTGAAGGGACCATATGCCCAGACTCCTGCCCCTTGGCAATGCCACGGACTTCTACCTGTTTGCAGTTTTTAAGGCAGTGTCAAAATGAACTGGACTTGAACCTGAAGTCAGTAGTGACTTTTGTCAGTCTGCTTTGGCCTCGTGGCCAAAATGTTCTCATTCCGATGGAGGATCCAGGAGTTCTCTCTCTGGTCCCATGAGATTTCTCTTGATTGCAACTCATTATCTTATCTTAGGTGAGTTTTAAGATCTTAATTTTCAGACTCTGCCACTAAAAGGAGGGCCCTGGATATTAAATCAACCAGCAGAACAGATCCTCCTACCACACCACATCTCCGACATTTCTGAACTACAGGTGATCCCAATGCTCTTTCTCACCACTTTCCACCTCCACTTTTCCTGCTAGAGATGTTGCACTGTTCTAATATCAGCTTTCCAGGGACTTTAGAAACCATGAATTAAGCCTCAGAGTAGTAAACATTTTCCTGACAAGCTAAACCTCCTGCCTACATCACATAGCAAGGCAGCTTCAGACGAGGTAGACCACCACTGTGATCATCAGGAATCACTCCTGCAGTCAGGTGAGATTTCACTGTCAGTTTGAGGTTAGTGTCTGCCTTAGCCCATCTGGTAACCTTAACTCTTGCAAGAGATGAACTGGAATAAGCAAAAGTAGTGAAAAGCATGATTTCACTTGGTCTAACAGAGTCTGGGTTGACCCCATCTCACTGAGATGCCTAAACTGGGGACCCAGCTGTCCTCGTCTCCCTGTATAGCCACAGAGAGGGAAAAGTGCTCTTGGAGGGTGGTTCAGAGAGAAGGACCTTCTCTGGGGSTGCCTCCAAAGCCAGCAGAGAAAGACCGGGCTCCACCAGTAGTCCSAACTCAGGAGCTGGAGTTAAATGCCTCAGTAGTCCCAAGTGATTTGAATTAGTGCCGGAAAGTGGCATTGCAGCTCCGTGTTCTGCCGCCCCACCGTGCTGTGAAAGCAGGCACCCACAGTGCTCCAGCTTCAGCCCATTACCTCCCGGCTGGCCATCTCACTGAAGCTTACAGGAAGCCTTCAAATGAAAACTGGAGGGGGTTTGAGCGGACAGGCGTTGGGTTAAGGGAAAAGCATGACTTGCAGCTTGAACTGAAGGGTTCAGAAGAATGAGGATCGCAAAAGTGCTGGCCTCTGGTGACTCCTTCATTAAAGGGACAGCCCAGGTCTCCTGAGAAACAGACCTTCTGTGATTTTGCAGGACAACTGCTTTTCTGATTTTTGTGTTTTGGCCACAAACAGGCCATCTGGAGCACAGAAATGCAGGGAGRAATTGAGTCCTTTGGGCAGCAAAAGACAAGGATGCATCAGTCCCAGAGCAGCTCACAAAGTACCATTGCCACATCATTGTGGTGCACAGGCTGTGCCCTTGAGATCATTTCTGTTTCCACTGTGTATAATTCAACCACTTACCACCATCAGACTGTCCTCCTTGACTAGGAGGAACTTGATACCCAGCTGATTAAAAAGGGAAAAGCCAAGAGCAGCCAGGGGGGARGGGGTTGGCTTTGCTCCTTGCTTGGGAAATGCAGCATTTTTCCCATTTGCTCACTTCCAGAAGTAGGAAAAAAGGGATGCTGCATGGTCCATGACTCCAAAATTACTCAGTGGGTCACTCACCTGGCCTCCAACTAACAGTCTCACATAAGGGAAGGACATGGGTATTTTCTTCTTCTGTCCACACTGGACAATTATTCCAACAGCTGTCCTAGATGTGGCAGATTTAATAACTGCAAATGAAGGACATTTATCTCTGAAGTAACTGTTTTGATAAAAAATGGTAAAATCAATGAATTCATCACTACACACTGACAGTAATACTAGGAGTGGGGGGGTGGAGGAAACAGTCCTGTGCTGTTATAAATGATTGCAGTCTGGTGGCATTTTGGTGTTCAGGGGGGTGTTTGTGTGTAATGGAAACATTTGTGGCCTTYATCTGGGATTGCAGTTGTCTAATATGCAGAGCACACCTTCTGCAAACACCGCTACGAAAGGCTTCTGAACCACCCGCAATTCCTAATCTGCCCTCATGGGCAGAGCTTGTGGGAAATCATATCCAGGAAGGCAGTYACTCAGCACGTCTTATCTGCTGAGACAATGAGGGAGGCATGGACAGAGATCTCATATCAACACCTCCATTCTCACCAGCCTGAATACACRAACCTTCAGTGTGCAAAAAAGTTAACTTAGCACAAACCAAATTTTAAGAAAGTAACTGACTTAACTGGTTCTGGTAGGGTTAGTCACAGCAGCAAGTGTGTAAGTAGGTAGTCCTGCAGAATGTAACTTTCAGGAACTTTTTCAACTTCATTTCATAATAGGTCCAGTTTCAAAAAATTTCTCTGTGCTATTGAAAAATTGCAACTGAAGAAACATAGAAAATGTTAGTTTCCTTTGCAAAAACTTTTAAATTACTATTGGAAAATTCCTGCAAAATATCTTCATTTCCAGTTTTGTAACTGCTGTGTGTTCTTTTCTTTTCTTTTATTTTATTTTCTTTTCTTTTCTTTTCTTTTCTTTTCTTTATCCCTTCTTCTCTCTTTTTCCCTCCTGAATTTGCCAGTCAGAAAAGAAGAGAAATAATTGTATTAAGCCAAAGTTTCATTTACTTTTTGCGTGTTACTGAAGAAAATAAGAATAAAATTATTTGTAACAACATTTCATTTTTAATAAAGATGATTTTTTTTGACGGAACAGAAAAATCAACTAGTTCTGTTGCTCATTTAGGATTTCTTGGACCACTCAAATTTAGACAGATCCTGAAGACTTTCATCTCCCGTAGGAGTGAAAGGGTTTACCCCAATTTAATTTACCATTATGTGAGGTCAGAAATATGTTCTGAAAGTGCCATATATTGTGATCTACCATCCTGAGGCCTTCCAGCTGTCGAGCTGTATAGAAATAACTCAAAACATTCAGCACAGTAGGTTCACTGGGTGTTTAGTGTAAACAAACACTGATGGGATTTATGGATGTACCTTCCAACTCTTTTTTCTTCCAAAAAGCAGAGGTGGATTTTGTGACATGAACCTGAAAACCCCTTGTATGCATTAGCAAAAGTCATTTAGTCCTTGCTCATCACACCTGTGACACTGAACTCTAGCTTGGCAGCTTCTCTCTTCTCATCTTCTTTTGCTTTTGATCCCGGTATTTCTTGACGGGGATTTGCAGTGTCTGCCTCTCCAGACTGTTCGCAAGAAGCCAGCATATGATGTGAAAACTCTGAGCCTGCAGATCTGCGCAGCTACGCTGCCATCAATRGACCGGGGCCATCTGCCACCGGCTGAGGATCTGGCCCATCACCCCTAGCCAGAGAACCAGCAATGGATAGCCCTTGACAGGGCCAATTGACCAGGCCAATACACAGCTGTATCGAGGAACACAAGAGCTTAGATGCAACAGATAAGTCTGAATAAATCCATGCTGTCCTCACCATGCATCTGCCCTAGAAATAACAGCCTCGCCAGAGCATAGTGTACTGGCAAGAACCGCAAAGCATCCGACATGATGAATAATGTTTACATCGAGAATCCAGATGTCATTTTCCATCCTGTAGCTTTAGAAATAATGGCCTGTTACTTCTTATTAAATCAAGGGTAATCCATTCACCTACAGGCCCAATGATAGCTGTCTCTGCTAATCTCCACTCAGGGAGCTATATTCATCAACAGGAAAGGCCTCTGTTTCTAGCAACAACTGGAAGCCCAATGATCTTCAGCAATGAAATTTCAAATATCAATTAGTAGTTTAGAAGTATGGGTCTGTCAGCGCAGTCCAGCATTTACATAAAACCCAGTTTTCCATCAGTAGTGTGACCTCCTGTGTCCTGAAGCATGCAGACCCCAATATTATTCATTTCCTTCACAAACCTTTTTATTTACTAGCAATAGAAAGCTCAGTGACTCTCTTCAGTGATGATTCTCCCAGTGTCATCAGCACTTCAGCCAGTTTAATCCTCCTATGGATGGATCTGACTTCAAAATTGGCCCYRCTTTGAGCTGGGGGTTGGATGAGGTAATCTCCAGAGGTCCCTTTCAACCCATTTTTTTCTATGATTCTGTGAGGGAAGTGGTGATAATAGCTGCAATGAAAATGCCATGACCTTGAAAAACAAGGGAAAGTTCTCTTTAAACAACCTTTATGCAATTTGTTTTTCCTAGCTGGGTTGAACCACTGACATCCTTGATTTGACCTGGCAATTATGGCAATGTGAACCTGCCTTTCTCTGTCTTTCTGACAAAGTGTGAAGAGAGGCTATTTTTCTGTGCAAAAAAAGGAAATTTAGAAAACAGAGATTAAATAAACAAATGTGTGACCAATTTATTATGAGATATTTGCGCACAGCAAGATCTGGTCACATCTACTTTCAGATTCTAGTCCTTTGCTTTGGGGCTTTTGGACTGTAATTGTGTTCAGTCTTCTATTTATACAATGAATCTATAATGTAATTTCATGAGGTACTGAGATGCACTGAAAAACATATGAGCACTAAGTTGCTCTGCCTAATCCATATGAAACAGTGTTGGAAATCAGCCTGGTAAACATGGCAAGAGAATGAGCAAGGATTTCATCTGGGGCTTTGACACTAATCTAAAAAGGATTATCAAGGAGATAGCCTGAGATGCAGAGCACTTGAACAGAGAGGACAACGAATCCTATTTAAATGAATGCATTGGATTGCGGGTGGCTTGCAAGCGATTAGTACATGGACTTCATACTGACCAAGCCTGTAGGAGTTCATCCCTCACAGCCACTGTGCTAGTTACACTTACTGCTCCATTCGCCGAATACAAATAGAAGTTAAGAGAAACAGATGATTTTCAAACATTAGCTTTTAATAGGGGCAGCATGTCTGGCGAGATGAAAAGAATGAAAAGCCCTTGCTGTTCACAGTTGTAATCCACCCCCAGTTGTCTCGCTGTCATTTCTCCACAAGCTCCACCACTTGTTGCTTTGGAGAACCCGCAACAACACAAATTGATATTAAGACAGCCAASGCTCTGTGCTTGGTGCCCCAGCAGAAGGCGGTTCTTACGCTGAAGTTCACACTATGTGCCAAAGGTGGTGGTGCTTGTGACCACGCTCCTCTGAGCTCCCTGCTCTATTTTGCTTGTCTTGTTTGCTCTTWAAATTGTATGTTGTTCCTAATAACAGATCAGTGTGCAACTGTCCATTTGGGGTGATGGAAAGCAAAGGTCAGGCCAGCAAAATATTTAATTGCAGGTTTAACTTAAAGTGTGAGAATTACTCCTTTTGAAACCAAAGAAATAACTTGTTCCCTCCTTTTGTGGCAGAAACCTAAGAGCCTGATGATTCCTTCAGTCTCGTCTGCTCGTCTTCCTCTGGTAAATTGAAGGTTTTGTGGCTTTTGGCCTTTTGAACTRTAGGATTTAGCTTCCAAATACCAGGAAATGTTTTGTGGATTGTAACATGTGCAGTCCTGTGTTCCTGTATCCCATGTGCYTGAAGCCAAGCATCTAGCCAAGGTCAAGAATTTATGCGATGTTTCAATAACAACTGAACAAATCTATGCTAATTCCATAAAAGACCTGTCATCCATCCTCTTACTGTTCTCTTTGGGTTTTRGCTACAAATAAATTACGCATGCCCTGAAGTCCCCTAAAATCTTTGTAGGTTAGTGGGGTATCATGCAATGAGTGAGCAACTTAAATATAGCCTCTTTAAAGCCTGACAACTCTCTGCATGCCGTGGTGCTCCTAACAAACCTGAGCGTTACTGCAAGCACATCCACCACTTCACRGTGATGAAGTGATATCCTGAACTTACGCATAGGAAGATGGAGAACATAAAGGCATTCTCGCTAGTCCATTCCGCTCCCACTTTATTTCTTTTTTTTTTCCATTGCTTCTGACTAAGGCTAATAAAGCTCATGAGATGGGAAATGTATTAACTATACCAATACTTTTCCACCTTTCACAAGCCTAGTCAAATTCTTTGGCAGTTTTGTTGAGTAGCCTTCTTTCCACACACAAATACTCCCATATAATTATTTTATCAGCATGGTTCAGTGTATGGTTGAATTAAAAATTTTACTGGATGATACAGAACATTCCTCGTTTGAAGTGAAGCTGTCACAAATATATCAAATGCACCTTTTCCTTCTTTTGCATGCTGTACAATGCAAGCTGTTATGTACACCACAAACATTTATCCATTATAAAATCGTACTTGATTCAGTAAGGCTGGAATGAGTTCCAGTAGCTTAAATATCTCAAAAGCTAAGGTCCCTTCTTTCTGGAGTTCACGTGCTTAGTTCACTTAGCTTTCCAAACATAGAAGTAATCATAACATAATAACATACCCAGGGGATCTGAAAACCTCGCTGGGTAGTTCATGGGATGTTTTAAGCCATCTACCATACCTTTCATCCATTGCAAGATTTGTGCAGAATAGAGAACATTGTTATAAAAGAAGACAGATCGTAAAATAGAGGGCCAAGCCCTCAAGTTGTGTATCATAATAAAACCAGTAACACTGTACTGATTTGTGCCGGCAGAGAATCTGGCTCTTTGTATTTAAAATAGATGTAAATATCTCAGAGCAATAAAAGTGAAATATGCTTTAGTTGTACTTTAAGAAGAGATTTCAGCAAACTTTATGTTTAAATTTCTTGGTTGATTAGCCCACAATGGCTTCTAATCGCTTGGGAGAATTTTTAAAAATCAAACTTGAATATACTCAAGACATAGAAGCTGAGAAAGTTGTCTGCAGTTCATGAGGACTAACTTTTATTTTTTAAGGGGAAAAAAAATCTTTCAGCTCATTTGCAAATAGCTGTGCATCCAACATTGAGGATCTGAAACTAGCAAAGCCTATTGTTTGAATGAAAGCTCAACACCTCATTTTCCACTCATCTTGCAAAGRATGTGCAGTCCTGTGGAAAATGATACAGTAATATTATTATAAAAAAGGAGTGATAGATAAATGGGATCTTTTGTGTTTATTTTTTTGATCTAGTCCTTGCAGGTGGCTGTTTTGTGTGTGTGTTTGAAGATGAGATATGGATGCATCCTATCAGCCCTCACACAAGACTACTTAAACTCAGGTCAACATTGGGTRTAACCGGAACACTTGTTTTTTCCATGGTGCTCCAATTCCATTCCTCACCCCGACTTTTGCTGCAGCTGAAGGTGCGCAGTACCTCTGAAGACCCAACTGCTCGTGAGGCACGTCAGGTTTTCAGTAGCAGAGAGATAATGCAGACATCGCTGGGAAAGCTGCCTGCACGCCTGACTGCCCATCTGTAAAATGTAACTAATTTCATTCACTGGGGAGTGCTGGGAGGATTAATTGGATTTAGTGGCCACAATGTACTTTACATTGGTTGGGTGGAAGGAGACTGATAAGAGTTGAGGTGCAAATTTCTCAGAGGTGCAAGGAAAAAACTGACCAAGGAGGAGGGCAATTATTTAAAGAGTCAGTGAAGCAAGGAAMAGACAATTAGCATTGGTAGCACCCTAATTCACAACAATTTACAACAATGAGGCTGAACCACTCTTCCCATCAAAGCCAGAATGCATAATTCCTTGACCTTATTATAAAACATAATTAAAAAAACATGAGCGAAAGGCTGCTTGTCCACATGGGCAAACAGAAAACTGAAGGACAGATGAAGGAACTGAAGGACAATGTTTCTGGGGGTCCTGGATCTGAAAGAAAACAACAGTAGGTCTATAAGTCTAGGGGTACTCAATGCAGCTGTCACAAGCAGGTGGCAGAAAATTTGAATCACACAGCCTTCACRGTGTTTTCTATCCATCAGGAGTCTCTCATCTGGACCTTGCTTGCAGAGAATCCTAATGCTAGTGTCCAAATGAGCAAAGAAACTCATAGCTGGCCCATTTTTCCTGCGTTGCACAAGGCTAGGTTTCTTTTTTCCTGTATTACTGTAGGTTATCTTAGATGTTACCCTCAAATATCTCCAGCAATGCAGCATGGAACAAACATTAGAGAAGCAGATGGAATACCAGGAGCAGCAGCATCAATACCTTCTGAGTGGATTAGAGGCTGGAGTACAGCTGCCACTTTCTTGATCTTTTATTAGCACATAATGTTATTAATTACAGASTTAAAGGAAAGACACTCCGAAAAGGGCAAGAGAACAGACCTCTAATGCAATTGTGATTGTTTTATACCATGCCCTTTCTGTTGTCTTCTGTGTCTTGTTTTTTTCTTATGTGGAGTATCTATTTTATATAGRAGGATGTTTTTTTAAGGGGTATGTGGAGCTACGGACTTAGGCCAAATCAGTTTGCAGTAAGAAAAGTACACCTACCTGACCTTACCACCTTTAAAAGTCTCTCCTATGATTTTTTTTTTATGTTGTTTATGGTGCTTGTGTTTAAGAGTCTTGTCTGTCCAGGAAGCAGTGGACAGACAAGTGGTAGATCTCCTATTTAACTGTGATTGCCTTCCTCTCTTCAATTAGGAAAAAAAAAAAAACTGTTCCGAAGAACTCCTTAACTCTGTTAAAAAAGAGTATTTTTTTCTTCATTTGTGAAACGTTCCATTCTGAAATAGAAACAGTAGCAGAAGATTTSCTATTATGCTGAGGAGGAAAATGTTCATCAGCGTTAAAGGGCAAGAGATCTTTGATAATACCAACTTTACACAGTGCTTTGCATACATGCATCTTAAAGTCCTTTATAGACCATATAAGTATCATTTTCCCCCTTGTACAAAAATGGAAGGTGAGTTGAAGGTGGAGGCTAGTGGCAGACCTTTGAATAAAGAACCCAGGTCTCCTAACCTGAGGACGTGTCCACTCAGTCCAGAGATCTCTCTCCTGCCCTTCACAGTAGTAGATCAAAGTGACACCCCATTTTGACATGCCAGTGTGTGTGCCAAGACTGGTGACAATAKTTTAGTCATGTATTATTGCTTGCTGCATAACTTCAAATTTTTCACTGAGCTGCACAGGCTCACATTGCTGAGTGGGATAGGGTAGATTTCACTTATTTCACTCCATATAATTTTTCAATAAGGCAGCCATGAAATCTGATTCTTTGTCTGACAAGATCATTTTGGGGGGAACCCTTAACTACCAAATACAGTATGTCTGGCAATATACACCCTCAGAAATTGTTTTGATGCTTCCATATTGACAAGGTAAACAGTCTTGGGTAGYACCCAGCAAAATCCACAATTGCCTGTATATATTTGCCCCCTTTCAATTGTCTGAGGGAAAGAGCCAGGCTTTCCCATCGTAAAGCTGTGCTAAATGTTAAAAAAGATTGAATAAATCTAAAATCTTCCTTTCCACTTAATCAGCAACATCTGCAGGACTGAACCCCATTTCTCCATCACATCCTCTAAACAATGCTTGTTAGGTTCTTTATAATCTTTCAATGCAAATAAAATTTTCAAAATTTATCCCAAAGGCCATTTGGAAAGACCCTAACCAGCCATATCCTAAAAACAGGGGAGYAGGCACCCCCAGCCAACATTAATATGGTACAAATCAATCTAACTTTGCTGATTTTGGTGTATCTGCAAAATGTATATGGGCTGAATATCAACCTCCTTGCATTTTACAGTTGTTTGCAAAAGACCTAGTGCAGTGTAGACATTAGTTATAAAACTATTGATTTTTATTATTCATCTTTATGCCTTCCATGTTCTCTGCTGGCTGATCACTGTCAGATGTACTAGATTGTACTCATGGATTGGACTGGAGTTGATGGGATTAATTGATTTGATTACATTGAGTGAAATCAGTGGATTTCACATCAAATAGAATCAATAATCTGAATTACATTAGACAGATGAGCAAACATTGGACAGGATCATTGCTTTGGTTTTCATGGGTTGTTACAGTGGTTGAGATCAGCGGATTGAATTCATCTGTGCGAGATATGGGGACCGGTTCCATTTGAATCGCACTGGTGGGCTCAATAACTCCAATTCCTTTTTAACTTGAGTTTTTACTGATCTTTATTATAATAATTATACCTAGCGGCAATCACCCTCTCTGGTACACACAAAAAAAGTTCATTATATGACACAGAGATGAAGTGGCTCATTTTCCCCCTGTTCTAATTTGGTAAATGGTGATTACAGAGGTAGGAGCTTAGCAAAACCCAATGAGCCTTGATACGTTAGTTAGATTTTTAGCAAGTCATCTTTACTGAGACCTAACTGCATGTAGCCAAGTAAGATGACAAGTCCAAAACTCTTGCCTGCTGGTAGTGTTGTTATTCTCTTGATTATGCTCCAGCATGTCGAACACTTCTGTGTTAGAAGGACAGCACAAACGGCTATGGCATTGCACATGGCTGTCTTTCTCTTGCCCTTAATCAGAAATGTTGAACTGCTCTCTAATCCCCGAGAGGAAAAAGAATTCATTAGATTTCATCTTTTTTCACTCCTGAATGCTAAGTGTCTTCCTTTTTCTCCCTCTTCCTGGGGGAAATGTGTGAGGAACTAATGTTTAGAAAAAAATATTATCTTTTGCAATTCCCACATGATGCTGAATTCCATCTTCTGCATGAAACTGCAGTCAAATGTCACTGTAACAGAGGGCTAGGATGTTAGCAGCATTTTCTTTCAATTCAGTGATCAAAAATAGAAGATTAGCCGCCTCTTTCCCAGCATAGTGACATAAAAACCATGGGACTGGTCTGCAAAAGTAAAAGGCAGASAGTGTTGGCAATGAGAAGAAAGTTCAGTGGGTCATGACCGAAGCTGTCATTTGAAAATAAAAGTTCATTCATATTTTCACATACATAAYGGTACCATTTTAGGGTGCACAAGACAGGAGTTTTGACAGGAAATCAGGGAGGGTTAGAAGAAAGGATTAGAGCCAGAGGCTGGCTTCACCTGTGAAACCCCTTCAAGGCCAGCTCAAATTGTCTGTATTTATCACACATTTGTGTCCAGCAAGCATTTCTTGTTAAGCTGATTTAAGTTCGTATGGAAAAATCTACATTATTGCTAGAGGAAGGCAGCCCAGACCCTTGCTCCTTTCTCTCTTCTTCTGCTCTTCAGATTTTCTTTCTGCCTAAGAAATGAGGCCAGGGACTGAATCCACAACTGGCATCCCTGGAGGTAARCAGATTTCCACCAGGTCTGGTGCTATCGGAACCATCCCAGACAAGGGGTGGATATGAAGGAGGCACAAGGCTACGCTTCAGGACACCTGCCTTTCTCTTCTTACTCTACCTGACTGCATGGTGAGTCATCTAATTTCTCCATGTCCTCATTGCTCAAATACACATACAACAAAGGACATTGTGGCAAAGGACGGAGGATAAAAGCAAAATAAAATTATTTGGAAATACAGACAATGCCAGTGTCTGYCCTTGCATCTTTTCTTTTACTTTTTATTTACAGCTGTAATTTACAGCTGTAACTTATTGTTAATTTACCAAATATTGACTTCATTTCAACTTGGGGAATCTGACATTTTTATTATGGAAAGTGGTTGCCCGTTGTACTTATGCACAACAGGACAAGGACATTTTCTGGTCTTTGTCTGGAAGGGCAGACTGGATTGGGCTATTAAAGAACAGGGGAATATGTCTCGTTCAGAATATGAAACACATAGCAGTATTCCACTATTTAGCTATTTATACAATGCTCTCCAACCTTATTGAATGCTAAGGGATTGGCTCAGTTTAAAAACACATTAATGCAGAAAGTCAGATTCACGTTATGCACAAAGAATAGAAAAGCTACAGCATTCAGCTCAATAATAACTGAGTAAGTCCAACTTGCAACTCATCAATGTTGATAGCTATGTATTGAGACCTAGTGTCTCTCATCCCCTTCCYCCCGCACTGTGTTGGTCTCCCCCTCTCTCTGTCTCCCTGGGAAGGCTGAATCTCATCTGTCTGCAGTTAGTGGAAACCGAAGTAACTGGACTTGCTGCTGGAACAGAAGAAATATGTGTTGTTAACAGTTCATTGAGCTGTGAGATGAACAAGCTGGGTGTTGAAAAGGAAATCCAAGCTACGAGTACATTTCCAGTGTTAATAAAGCTTTTTCCTTTTGTTGTATATTTCCAAACACTGATTCTAGAATGGTTGTCATCCGTTTTCTTCCAGAATTAGACAACAGGACAAATTCAAGGTACTTTGGACTCATTTATACTTGCTAAATGATAGCTCTCACTGCTGCATTATGAGATCTGTTTCCTCCTCCATCTTTTGTTAAAAATTCTATCATGTCTACAGCTGTCATTGCCTTTTGCAACAAAGTCTTCTACAATAGTTTTGAGTCTGTCTCGCCTGCATCCCCCTTTAAACATGAAGCGATAAGCCGGAAAGCAAGACATGAATTTACTAGGAACAGAAGCAAAACTGCTTTCTAGTCAAAGGAAGATGAAGCAATATCTCTTCTGATACGTGAAGGCACTTTGCTCTCTTACATGATGACAGTGTTTTTGGGACCCAGACTTGTTGCTGATGACAGAGGAGACTTCATACAAGAGCAACCATGAAGACAAGTGGAAAAGACACAAGGAGCTGGGTGTACGCTGTGAGATAGTAACAGAGAAAAACCCACACAGGTGAAGTTTTCCTTGAAAGCCGTGGTTTTCTTCAGAATGTGGTGCCTTAGAGAAAATACTTTCTCCCCCTTTATTTCCAACCACTGAGGCATTACTATAAAAGCCATGTTATTTCCACCTTTTTAGAGAATTAGCATAGGTAAGGTAGGTGGGGGTCTGAGCTCCTGTTGCCAGATGTTTTTGCTCTCACTCTATGTGAGCAGATGTTGCATGCAGGCTGCTCTGTGCTATTCTTGGCAGGAGCTAACTCAAATAAAACTTTGCACTACACTTTTAGATGGAGAAGAGTTTCAGTTGGKTTTTTTAGGAGCATTATGTGTAGCAATTGCAAAGCCTGAAATGATTTAGAGATCATCTGTGTTACAGCAAGACCATTTGGCGTTTACTTTCATGAGCCACAATGGAGACCTCATGCTGCAGTGAGGTTCGTCTTGAATTTGTGTTTCACTGTCACAAAGCCATCATCRTCTGCTTTTGCGTCTGAGTTTTATCTTTTGCTCAGGAGAGGAGTACCATATATTATTCACATTGCATTAGTGTTCACAACATGTGAGGTGCTGGACAAATGCATTATAAGAAAACAGTCCCTGCTGTGAAGAGTTTACAACCTAGGCAGAAAAAACAGATTAAATTTAGAGGAAAAGAGATGTAACATAAAAACAAAGTGAGATAAGAAAACATTCAAGGTGTCATGATTAACAGATGTGTTGTTAATTTTTTTTTTTTTATATTTCAGTCTATTGGCAGAGATGGATGAAAATTTTTCAAAACACCCTCCTTCTGCTAAAAAAAGTTTACTGTGAAAACATGAAACCAGTTTTTGCTCTGTCTCTTGAATTGAATTTTGATTTTCAGAAAAGCTTTTCATCTTTTGAAAACTCAACTGCAGAAGTGCTTTATTAAACTATATTTTCAAAAAATCACACGTTGGATTTGCCTTTAAAAAAAAGAAGCCAAAAAAAATTCACCCAGAATTATACTCCCCATAAAAATCTCTCCTTCCTTCTCTTAAAATAGTTCCACATTTGATGCAGCGCTGACACCAGGTACCATGTCATATGCTCACATCCATCAACTTGTATGTTATCACTGCCTTGTGTTCATCCCCTGGTCACCTCCAGACACATCTGCCAAGTATCTCTATGCTTTAGTTTGGCTATTTTCAATCCTCATGGTGGGTGATCACTACCACACTTGGAGCAGCTTTCTCCTCTGCTGAACACACCTTTTGCCTGTGAAGACCAGTTCACACATAGCAACTCAGCTTCTTTCAGGCCTGCTTTTACCAACCGCAAAGCTGCTTTCCATCTCCCAGGAGGGCAAAAATATCCTTCMCCCTGCAGAAACACTGGCCACCATTTTCTGTAATGCAGGTCCACCCCCTGCCATGCCACCTAACCTACCTTGGGCTGCCCTAGACAAAGGGAAGGTTGGACAGGAGTAACAGGGAGCAACAGGGATTCGCACCCAGCAAAACCCTCCTTTGTTACAACCCTCATACCTAATCCCATAGAGAAAAACAAGGCTTCTGCTCTGGTCGTGTGRCTCCTCCTGTCCCCTCAATTCTCCTTTCACAGGCTTTGTTAAACACCTTCCAACCCTTGTTACTTCTCACCCCTCCAGGGAGTCCTCCTGCTCTTTCTCCTCTTCTAAAACATGCCCTGAAGGTTGACATCAGCCCTGCTGTGAGCTTGCTGGGGTGATCACCCCTTAGCCTCTCAACAGAGCTGGAGTTTGGTTCCCACCAACCATTTCTGAAAATTTCTTCTGACTAACCCGCAAAAACCACAGACCTGGCAGCTCAGATGCTCAGTTGCCCAGTTTGCACTGGGCAGATTGCACAGTTATWTACACCAGCAGGGCATACAGCTACCAAACCAGAACAGGAATGTCCTACCCCGACCTTGCACTCATTTGTAGCAGTGCAAACTGTTCCAGAGGACACAGGAGTACTAAGCCATGGTGCTTAATAGCAACAAYCTCATTTCACTGTTTAAGTCTCCTGTTTAAATTCCTCTCCAGCCCTAGTCCCCTCCCCGGCACAGCTCAAGCCTGTGCTAACCAAGGGGTGACATACCACTCCCTACCCGTCACCAGAGCAGAGCTGAGCATCCTTCAATTGCACCTATCAAACTTATTATTACCGCATCTTTCCAGTCTGCTCACCAGTCCTGAGGGATTTGGTGGCTCCTTCGCTGGCTGCRCTCTACACCATACTTCCATCTACAGAAATATAAGTCTACCTGATACTGGCTCTTGGAGGATCCCCTATCTCTTGAAGACTACAAACATGTATCTTTTATTGTAAGACTGCACATTTATCACAAAATGTCCAGAGCAGGCTGGTAGCTTTGTAGGTGGCAAATTGTCCATTTAACTATGGGATTTTAGTTGGCTTTTTCTAGCAGGTCTTATTTATAACAGTTGATCTTCAGTGAGTCCTTGAATGATACAATTGCCTTTGTGAAACTACAGCAGAGAACATCCTTATTTTATTTTCCTCACTGCCTTTCAGTTCAGTAGCAACATCCTTGAGGTGTCCTGTAAAATCCTGAAACATGGAAGCAATAGCCTGTGTTCGCATCTAGACAGGAGATGGCAAGTCCAAGTGCGCAGTCACTTTGATGTGGTTTTTAGGAGCAGGGATTATATTGCCAGTGCTAGCATGCTCTTTTTGGGCTTTCATATTTCATTAAAACCAAGCAGACTGCATCACTGCAAGAAGTGGGGAAGCAGCACTGTTTTGTGTCATGTCACAGAATTGAGTACAGAGAGGGGGGAGCTGGGCAGGCACTGGGTATTCTGTTTCATAGGAAACTCCCTTTAGAGGAAAATAAATATATTCAGGAGCAGATTAGGTCCTCTGGTGTCATTTTTTAGTTCCCTTTCAATGAAATGTCACAGCCAAAATGTTTTCAGTTGATCAGAATATTTTATTTTGAACAAGGAGGGATAACTCTTTCTGAGTTTAATGCTAATCTTAATTCTTTTATGTGAAAGCTGTACCATCCGTAAGGGCAACGGAGCTTGCCATGTGCGAGAGGGGCCTGAACGCTGCAGGGACTCTTCTTAGTGAGAGGAGCAGCGTGAGTGGAGTTAGTTGAACTGAAGGAGCTCCTAACAGTGAGAGTTAGCCTTAAGGAAGCCCATTTCCAACTTATTTAAGCTGTCTCACTCCGTTTCAAAAAATTCCAGGTTGGGTTCAAATAAAAGGTAGCTCTGGTGTTTAAAAGKCCCTTTGGCTTTCTTGGCATGTTGACATCAAGGAAAAGGTGCCATTCAGTCTGCTCAAGGATCTGGCCAGCTTTGGTCCCACCACCAGTCAGCTCCATGTCCTTGCTCTAYCCTCATTGCTCTCACTGTGAGTTTTCACTAGTTGTAGTTCTCAGTTGTTTGGGTTTGACAACAGATGCATCAGTAAAACTGGAGTYTGGTTAAATCACTGCTCTGTTTTGTCCTCTCCAAAGGAGTGCCATAGAGGAATTTTGCATTTTCAGGTTCCTGGGTGTCACGGTAGGTTATTGTTCRGGTGCTAGTTTCCTATCTGTTATCAGCTCAATTTTCTGCTTYGACTGAGGTATGTTTGCAGGGCATTGTGGCTGGTTCTTTGCTTTGTTTTCTACTAGATTTCTTTCTACTAGATTTCTAGGTTTCCTTTCCTTGCCTYTCCTCCAACTTATTGAATTCCTGTTGATACGAAACAGACTTCACCATCTTAGYTGTTTTTCTTTCTAAGCTTTTCAATGTCTCCACTGCCACCTCTGGTTTTGGTTCTCAGACTTACTTCTTTAGGCTATTTTCACAATTTATAGCTGATTATTGTTGCCACTTTCAGTGTAACATGTACTTTCAGATATAAACTCAGGTTTCACATTCAGAAAAGATTTCTATTGGAAAAATGAAAAAGCTATTGAAATGTAAAACTTGCCGAAATAAATCATAGAATAAAAAAAAAGTGTTGAAGATGTTCTGTTTCATTTATATAAATATACTTAAAGGAACAGGTGACATTCCAGCGAACTATCAGCAGATGGCAACTCCACCAGCAGCAAGCTCAGGGGGAGCAAGCTCTGCTGCTTTAAGAATGAGGTAGCTATTTTTCTCCAGTGCATAAATCTATAGATTATAGTTCTTGCTTGACAACCTGCCACTAATTAAATTATAAATGACATGACAAGAAAGAAACACTTTAAAATCACTGAATAACTTTTTGGGACAGTTTTAGTATATTCCAGCTATGCTCCATTTTCTGAAAGAGTGACATCTCCCAGTGTTTATATTTAAAGTAAATTGAACCAGTGAAGAATCTGACACACCTCCCTTTACGGGAAACTAGGGTGATTGCCGAAGGAGCTGCAGGAGTCTCTGCTAACAGCCCGGGCTCATTCCTCATTTCCCTGTTCAGCAACTGCCTGGACGGGCCATAGTCCCTCCATGAGCTGCAGCTGATTTAAAAGGTGGGGAACCTTCTGCAAGTGGGAAGAGAGTTACTGCCCTTCGTCATCCATCTCATGCTGGAGGAGWAGTAGCCCTGTGCCTAACCAGTGGATGATCCACTGAGGGGCTTGCAGTTCCGTAACGCTAACCACTGCACATGGTGGAGGCCATGACAAATAAAGCCTCAGATTCAAATAACACAGGCTAAGCCCAGAAAGGTTTACTTTTCTCAGGTCCACCAGTRAGGTCCATTGCCTTTGGCAGAGGTAGTCCACACTCACACCAGTTCTGAAACATCGCTGTATTCATCTCCCTGATACCCATTTCAATGAGTTTCATGCAAYGCCATATATTGCCCAGGTTTGCTTTCTAGCTCTGTGCTCCAGGTCATTCGGAGCTTCACTGATGCCACTGCATGCAAGGAAACAACATGGCTTTTGCGTGCCAGTACCTCACCRGAACCCATGTCCCATCTCTAGGTGCTTGCAGAGCCATGTGTCACCCTGCAGATAATTAACTGATAAGGCAGATTCATTGCCTCCCTTTTTCCACCAGAAAACGACATAAATCATAGCAGATTTTTTTCTTTGATAACTTAATGCTGCAGATGTGAAGTGTTTGGGGATGAATAGGATTCAGTGTTTGCTAATGAGAGTTTAATGTCTTCATCTTCGGCATTAAACTCCAGTTAATTAATATTCATTCAATTAGAAAATGTAAAAATAAATTATACAAAATTAAACTTTACACAGGAAGCAAGTGACCTCATTTCTGCTGTTTTCAGGTGCTAATTAGATTAGCCTCTTTCCTACAAAGGGGGAGGCACCAAGCCCTGCTAGCTCTAAAGGGAAGCCTTGCCGTTGGCTGCAGACCTTCTCACCTGGGAGTGCCTGGTTCCAGACTGCCCTGAGCTGGTGAAGACCAGAAACTACAGCTAGGTAAAGCACAATGATAGTCTTTGTTAGTCTGGAAAGCTTGCTGATCAGTGGAAGGACTCTCTCTGATGGAATATCAGTGTTTTTATGGAGCTGCATATTGCTGGGAGAGCAGGATGTGTGCTTAGCTGGTGGCAAACTAGGAGGAGTTCTATGAAGTCTTCGTTCTAGCCTGGTTCTGCCTGCTGGCTTTGGTGGAGAGATTCTTCTTCCCTTTGTTGCCTTTTTTTTTTTTTTTTTTTTCACCCCTGCTCTGAAAGGATTGTGTAAACTTAGTCCTTTAGGAAATGCAATAAATGGTGCTCTTTTGGAGTGGAGTGTCTTTGGCTTAGAGAGAAGATGTAGTCCTCTGGGATAAAGAGGTGGTCTGACTTGAGCAAAGCTAAAGGCAGGATAAAGCAAGCCAGCCTGAGCTGTCTTTATACAGACAGACCACAGGGGTCCTAAATAATCACTATTATCAGCTTATCTAATGTAACTTTGAAGTTGTCCTTGCTTTGAGTCAGGGGTTGTACCAGATGACGTGCAGAGGTCCTTCCAACTTCAATTACTCTATAATATTATGTTCTTTCTACTTACCTAGATCCTGAAGCCATGCTTGTCTKCTGTTGCAGAAATACTGTAAAAGGCAGTGAGAGCCAGCAGCAAACTCAAACTACTTAAAGACCTGCTTGTGGATTATTACATACTGTGCTGGGGGTGGGGAGGGGAGTGGGGGCATAAAGGTTTTACGCTGTTACCTGTTTTATAGTGCATCATCCATCACTCTCCTCTTAATCTGGTACTTTCCCACCCACTTTAAAACGGGGTGGGGGGCCATGTCTGTGTGACTAAAAGTCAGAGGTTATATCTTATCTTTGRAAATTGTCAAAAGGAGAAAACACCATTGGATAAAGATGGTTCAATTACTAAGTGTTTGGGGAATTGGTTTTGTGTGTACTGTTAAGAAGAGTCAAAGGTAGTAGAGGCTATCAGTGACACTGCAGTGAGATTGCTTGTGATGATAATTACTTTTTGCAAAGGAGGAGGGTATAATAAAGAGATAAATACTTTAGAACAATTAAAAAAAAAAAGTCACAATACCACTGACACAAAGAGATGTGAGACCCAATTGTGTTTCATTATATGATCTCATCCTGGAGAGAAATGGGATTATTCTTAGTGTGAAATTTCTTATTTGACTCAGGTCATCATAAAGACATAATGATTTGCAAAGGATACACAAATGGACTACAGTGTTACAGCCACAGGCACCTTGGCAGAAAGGAGGATATTTCATGGAAGGGAGGTCAACGATGCTACAAAGGACAGTTTTTCCTTTGCTGTCTGGTCCTGCTGTGGCCCTTTACAATAGAACACAGTAACTCTGCCATGGTTTGTGCCGCTGTGAATTCCAGTGAAGGCTGCCATCCCACTGCCTTTTTTCTCTTCTACTGCTTCTGTATCTTTCTCTTGTTCCCTCTGCTACACCTCCTCATYAGCTAAAATATCTTAATCTTCAGAACCTGTGCTTGGTTTCAAGCCAGATTCCTGCTTTCCTTGGCTCATTCCAGCTATCACAATAGTTGGCACCAACTGTTAGGGCTGTGCTTAAGGCCCCAATTCAGGATATTGCTTATGAGAGCTGTTGAGGTACTTATTTGTCTGGTGTAGGCAATGCTGAGAGGCATGGGCTGCTGTAGCGATTCACTGGAGTGCTTTGCATTCCTCGGTGTCACTCAGACTGTCTTAATTTACTGTGTCCTACTAAGCTGCAAGGGGAGGAGGGAGGCCCCCAGGCGTCAAGTTTATAGAGTTGTTTGGGTCATATGATATTCCCSTGATCACAACGCTAGTGTGCGGCAAAGCACTTCTGCACATCCTTAACTTAATGCGTGCTTCAGGTCTGTTGAAGTCAATGAGATCTGGTTCTGCGTGCTGAAGTGCTTTGCTGAATTGACGTGATTGCCTTGAGTCTTGAAGTTACTCATCTCTATGGACCAGGCTCTGTTAGTAATTAGTCCTGCTCCTGGCTTGGAGGCGAGCTCCAGGCACTTGGGAGACTGGCAAGGCTGTGACAAGACTGATCTCATTAAAGGGTTAAAAAAATAGAGCACACTTCCCAAGGTTATTGGATTATTCTTGGTTGGACTCATGTGGGCAAAGGGCAGGACATTCCTCATCAATTGTTTTCTGCTCTAACCAAGAAAATATGATTGTCCATATATATACCCCACAAAACCTCCTTGCTGAGAGGGAGGTAGATGCCTGTGGGAGATCACAGAGGCCTTACCCTGCACGCTCTGTTTTCCAGGAAAGCTTTTCATTACTGAAGCAATGTCTGCTTGAGTAGAGAGCCAAAAACACACTGCGCCTCTTAACATCACAGCTCTGCAGGTTAGGTTTCTCCCTAACATTATAGGTTTTCCTACCATAACATCCAGACAGTGTCTTTCTTTTCTTCTGTGGTAATTGGGAAAACTAGCAGTTGCGGGCCTGTCAAAAAAGGAGACCAGCCTCTCATTCCTGACCCAACCCACTGCTGAGTCAAGAAGTGTTTACACTTGACAAGATTAATCTCACCAGCTATTTGAAGACTTTACTGAAGTCTTTCATTTCACTGCTCACTCAGGCTGCTCAGGAAGATTAGAGTGATTGCTGATGGCTTTGCAAACTGCTCCAGTGGACACTGAGTAAATATTTTAGGAAGCACAGCTGCAAAACACTCCAAATCCAGCCCTTTCAATGACAAGCCTTACCTAACCAGCCCAGTCAGAAGGGGAAACACTAAACCCTTGACCACAAATCCTCCTTGTTACCCTTTTAAGAAGGACTAGAGTCATGCTCAGATATCTCACAGCAGCATACCCTGSTTTGCTGGTGTTTTCTGAACTGTGCTTCTGGGCAAAATTGGGCAAACATGAGGTCAGAAGCTGGGCATGTACCTGGGCCTCCACCCACATGCTTGGTGTCAGCTTGGGATGAATCCTTCTGGCATGATGAAGACTTTTACTTAATCCAGTGAAAATATTTGGAGATACCTAAGCTGTTTGTTCTTTCTGATTATTGGAAATGTATTAATGAGTGACAGGTCTTGTGAGTTAATCATGTATACATTAAATGAGCTACCAACCAACCAGCTACATATTTCTGCCCAGCAGCCATGATAGTCAGAGTAGACCAGAAGGGATGAATATCCCACTTCAATTTTGGKTTTTTTTTCAGAATCTGGGTTGCAAGTATGGAAGGGTTCCTGAGTACCTCATGCCCCAGTTGTTACCTACCCAACTGAGTTGGAGCTTTGTACTCAAACTAAACCTTTCAAATCTTAATTTAGTCTGGACTCTTTTAACAGCAAAGCTAGTAGAGGCTTTGCTGTTGGGACCAAAGCTCTGGGCAGAAATTCAGAGAAGGCAATCCTCAAGCACAGTAGGCGGTTTCTAACCTTTGGGCAATGAATATACCATCCCCGTGTTTTGCCGGTGATTTTTCARTGGGATTCAAATATGTCATAGATCTCATTTTAAATGTTCTGAAGGAAATCCAACTGCTTTGCAAACTCTGGTAGCTCCAACAAAACCAACTGACATCTATGATGATATCAAACAGATCTAAGATTTCTCCAAAAGTAAATAATTAGGATTTTTTCCATATGAATCTTGGATACTACTGAAAATTAAAATAACTCCTTCTCAGACTTTGTTAGAGCTTTGTATGATTTCCATATGTTTAAAAGGGCTATACCACCCTTCAGTTAAGGTGTCCCCTCACCTCTTTCCATCTCACAGGTGAAAAGATGGGGTTTATAATCTAGCTCTGATGTCTGATAAGAGGGAGCACTGCTGAGTAAAATAACCTGACTCCTGGTGTGCTACGTCTCCCCATGTCAGCTCTACTTATTTCTTTTCACATCTATCACYTCCTCAAGCACACACACACTAATAATACTGGTAACGGCAAGGATTTTATGCTCATTTTATATTTATCCCTGTTTCCTTGGCTTCTGTCCAGTCTGAGAAGCCCCACTAAAAAAAAAAAATATAAAAGCTGTTGTGTCTGAGCTGATTATGGGCCATCAGACTTGATGTCCTTTTCAAATTATGACCAGTCTTCAGAGATGGACAGTTCTGTGCTCCTGTCTGATGCTGATGGGTCATGCATTCCTACAAGAGAAAACAGGGGGAGGGCAGGCTCTGGAGCTTGCTTTTTTCCTTGGGTGAAGGGGACATTTTCTAAATGGGATTTTATTACAGTGACAGTTCTGAGTGTGAATCACCCCATTTATGTGATATTTCCAGCAGCTCCACCAATTATGGCCACCTTTGCCATGAAGAACAAGGAAATTAACAGCAGCTAATGGACTGACAAAGCTTTCAGTGCCAAGTCGCTAGCATATGACAAGGCAGATCAGTCCCCGCCTGCCTCTTTTCTTATTTTCTTCACTGTCAGATATTTATTGTAATAGTTGAAAGGCAGCATTTAGCTAGCGTAGCACTTTCTATTTAAGGTGCTGTGCAGAGCAGGCCATTCCACAGATAAAAGGAAAAGTATGTTTGAGGATGATACTGGGACTGAAATGGAAATTGCCTTAAATTGGGTTGGCGAGCATCCTTATTATTCATTGGGATGATTTAAGTACCTCTTTTCTAAAAGAGAAAAAAGAGTAAAGGTGGTGATGGGGGGGAAATATTCTAAAACTGAAACTGTTCTCTACTCACTTATTAAATAAATTCATAACCCAGCAATGCCTCAGGGAGTCTTCCTCGCAGCAACCTCCAGCCCAGCCAGGTTGCAGAAGGACTCTAGGGGTGGTCTGTCTGAGGGAAGGTCTATTTGGATCAGCTTCCTAGAGGGTTTCTGCAGAGAGCATCCTTAGGGGGAATATTTGCTGAATTTGAGGACTGGTAATGGCTAAGGAAGAGATTCTGCCCTTTGCCTCAACCTCTGTGTGCAAGTGCTCCAAGAGGCAGGAGAACTGTCTGGTATAGGAATCATTTGGGACTGTCCTGTATTTATGGAGTATATAGTGGACTCTATAGTACATGCTATTGTGTGATTCACTTMTGTGGAGCACTTTGTAAGCCACATAGGATGCTACTAAAAATATGAGCATCCCATGATGAAGTATCCTGGACTGATTAATCTTTCAGCTCGATGCAGGGTTCCTGAGACACGAACATATCCTTTCCCTTTCCCRTCATTCCTGGTGTTTCCATGTTGGGTGCTTCAGGATTTTCATGATAATACTAGAAARGACTATTACAGCAGATACTGGCTTCTTGTGTGGTCTGGATTGTAGGATTTTACATAATGAGTCCACAACAAGCCTTTGATAGTATCAGACTCCTTAAAAATTGGCATCTCTATGCCCCTATTCAGAACCTAAGATTCCTAAACCACATTTTCAGGTGTACAGGCCAGAATCACAGGTCATTCTTTTGAATTGCAACCATTTTGGAGAAGTACATTATTGCAGGTGCTGTGGGGCAATGACACTGTCCCAATATTCAGAGCAGAAAATGAGGAACTGTGGTATCTAACTGCAAATGAGCAAGGACTGTGCTTATCAAAGTGTAATTACCCTGATCTGTGACCTTGAGGGAGCTGAGGCTCTGATAAGAAGCCCCTGGGAAGGGTACTCTCCTGTCAGAGTGAGAACATGCACAGAGATTAGCTTCTACTGTTATCCTAGTTTCTCCTTTATTTCTTCCTCCTTTTTTTCTTTTTCCTACAGAAAACGCTTTGTGCCTTTTAAGCTTCCTGGGCAGCAGTTTGAAGAAAATCACTTTCACATTCTTTTTCTGGCAGGGTCTTAGACGTTTCTGGGTTCCTCTCTGATGAACTGCAGGCAGCTGTAGTGTCCTAGTGTCACCTGTGGTGGTCTGCTCTTGAGAAAACTTTATAGTTCAGTATACTCGTATTCCCAGTAGCCTGAGCATCATTTGATGGGCTGATGGTGTTTAGGGGCCTGAGCKCACAGTGTATGAATAGCGCTGAAGGCAAAACTAAGACGATGGTTTCCCCTTGGGCATGTGGATCTTCACACCCTGCTGAAAGCCCTTTAATGGTTTAGTTCAGACACAGGTTTAACTCTACCCTCTCCATCTCCAAGTAAAACCAGATACAACACTTGYGCTCCAAGCCATACGGCACAAGATGCCTCTTCAGCTGCACAGCTTCTCCACGGCAAACTAGAGCTGCATCCCACCTATCCTATATCACTTTACACTTCAAATAGCCCCATCCATCTCAAAGCATACTTACAACGTCCTGTCAGTCCCACAAGGAAAGACTTGAATAATGCAGAGCAGAGGCAGTGTCTGTGCTCAGCAAGTAGTGCAGCCCTGTAGGAACACCTGTTGGAACAAAACAGTTGGTGCAAAGGACCAGTGTCCATGCTACAAGCATTTAAGGGCTATTACTTTAGGCTACCTCTGGTCTGGTCCCAAAGCCTGACCGTTAATTAGTGTTCCGAGTGCATTAGGAGCATGCCTCATCCAAAAGTAACCCAGATCATGTGCACCAAGCCTGCTTCACCATGTGAGCTGAAGTGTAGTAAAGAGGGAGATTTGATATTCAAAAGTACACTTTTGGTCTGAACCAAAATGCTGATGTAGGTGCAGACACACAGGCAAGGTATAATTGCCTAAAACTGCAGAGCAAATTTTGACAGAGCTATGAACGGGATCAGGCAGCCTGGTCTTCTGCTCTTCTCTCTCAACTGGTAGATAATAGTGCATCCCCAGAATGGACAGTACTTCATGGTTCATGTATGTTCCCTTCCACTTGGGTCTAAAATATCTAAATGTCCACCTGGGTCTAAACAAAATTAGCTATATGGTATGGGCCCATGATGGGGGGTTAGAGATGAGCTAGGAAAAAGCAGTTGGGATTTCATATAAATAAAAATATATGCACCATATCAAGAGGAAATGGAAAACCTTCCATTGCAGCTTTTGCTGGGAATGTCATTTATAAGCATTTGTCAGATGATTACTTTTTATTTTGTGTCTGGAATCTGTTCATTATATTAAAAAAAAAAGCTATGAAAAGTATTGGACTTGAGACAGATCCAGATACCTCTGAAGCCGAGCAAAATTCAAGTCCATAGTTTTAGTTTTGAAATGAGGGTGTATAGACGGGGTCCTGGATCTTCCTATCATTGTAACATATTCTGTTGCCCAAAAAGAACTCAAGTTACTGGAAAAAGAATTAGCAAGTATATCACAAGAAGCTGTGCAGAATTGCTTTTTTGTGTGTATTTCTTCTAACATCTCTGACTGTGGAAACCACATGGGTACAATTTAGTTTCAAATAACCATGCCTGCTAACCATATATAAACCAACAAAGCCTAGATACAGATGTACACTGCTCACATAAGTTGGCTTCTGTAYTAGGAAACAGATGCGTTCCTCGTAGGCTTCCTAGGTTATTTAAATATCCGATGGCACTGTATTACATATAACCTTGACATGGTTATTTTACACTACACTATTGCGTCTCTAAAATCTCAATAACAGTGCTGTGCCCTCCCACCTTAAGATTGGCGTGTATGTGTTATTTCCAACAGGATAACAATTTAATATCCCATTGGAGCAGTTCAAGAAGGGCTATTCTAGGAAAGGAGAGGGTAGAAGTTTATTCTTTCTTACCTCCACCACCTTGTGTATGTGGCTTCAGTTACACTTGATTGCCTGTGCTTCCCGAAGGCTAGCACTGATTTGTTCCAGGGATCCTGCATTCATTTGTAGAAAGCTTCTGGCAAGTTGAAACCAGAGGAGACTCTTTCCACAAAGGCTGTGTCTTCCTTTCTGTGGGCTCATGCTCATAGGGAACAAGCTCAGGGCTGCTTCCTTAAGGGTTATTTATCAGTCTCAAGAGATTCACTTGCTTTAGGGCCTTTGGGAACATTTCTCCTTTCTCTGAGACTCGGATGCGGAGCTTTAGGGATGTAGTCTTCGCAAGCCAAGGCACGCCCTGAGGGTCCAGAGCTCATCCTGGCCACTGCCACGCTGAGAATTTTGCCGCAAGTGGCGTGCTGGCTGCTCTCGAGTYCAGTGTCAGCAATATGAATTGACAATGTCCTGGTAAATCTCAAACCGAAACTGCAACTTTCATTTTGCTGCTAATTGTTTGGAGTTCTTTGAACTCATGCCTGTGGATGGCACTTAAAACTGCCTCTGCCTGGTACTCCTCATAAACAGATGGAGCGTTTGTTGACGTTTCTGTGACAGCTTGAAAACTTGTCTCCTACCTCTGAGCTGAGCCCTTTCTGCCTTGTCCTCCATCTGCCATCTCATTTTAAAACTAGCAGAACAACTCGAGTGAAGCAATTCCGACTTTTTCCATCTGTGCACAGTTAATTAAGAGGGTAATGAGAGCTCCGAATGAACAAGCCCTGCATTAATTCAAGATATGATTAAGAGAAACATCCAAAAATTAAAAATATATATGTGCCTACATGCATACATACATTTAAAAAAAAGTTTGAGTCCCTTTTGTCTGTCCCTGTACTTGCCAGCATTATGCCTATGGATGATTAAAAAAACAGGAA
Organism: Oceanodroma leucorhoa; assembly: GCA_030449065.1. Classification (NCBI taxonomy): domain Eukaryota; kingdom Metazoa; phylum Chordata; class Aves; order Procellariiformes; genus Oceanodroma; species Oceanodroma leucorhoa. Next base: position 4,283,845 of record JASVER010000051.1, read on the forward strand.
AGATGACTATGGAAAACTGAGTCCATATTCTGAACATGAAATCTGTGTATAAGCAGCTCAAAGGTGTAGGGACTGTTGTAGCTGAGGCTCTGAATGTTGGGTTTCCTTCTTGTAACGTCTGTGTATGTCAAGATGGGCACTTGATAGCGAAAGAAGAAAATGCTGTTTGCTTTTTCTTTGGGTTTGAAAGGTGAGCTACAGAACCAAAGGCGTGGAGAGATGCACAAGCCAAAGAATTCCCCCAACTGAAATTAATTTAAAACGTATGGGTCTCCATGATATCTGCTTTTGCAGCCATCTCCGTGTGTGTTTTCAGCCAGGCAATACRTGATCACATGAATCTACCTTGGGAAACTTTACAACAAACCAAGATTGTCTCGGCAGTTACTCAATTAGTAATTCTAGCCTTGACTGGAAAAAGGGCTATATTGCCTAGTTTTGCTCTAGTTAGACTAAAGAGGCAGCAAGAAGCCCAGTCGGGGACCCAGGAGGATGAATCGTATAGGGAGCGAGGCAATCTCTGGTCCTGCAGAGTTTAAAATCAGGAGGAGCTCGGCAGCTGGGGGAGGACGGGGCTGTGATAATGCAGGAGGTGAAACAGGACAGGCAAGAAAAGAGGGCATGAAGACTTCAGAGGGAGGAAGAGGAGAGGGCTGCAGAGCAAAGCAGCAGATGATGAAGACTATCAGCTTTTCCTCCGCACCTCGGGGCTCCCTCCAGTTTTACAGCTTGAATTTTGCTTTACTGGGGGTGGAAAAATGAGTGGCACTGAAGAGGCTGAGTGAATTCCTGTTTGGGTTTTTTCCCCTTCTTGGTTTCTTGCAGCAGCAGGAAACACAGAAAATATTTCTAAACAAAGCCTGAAATTGGCTGTTTGCATTTTGCCTGTGAAATTTCCTGTGGCTCACAAATTGGACTCTCATCCCTTCGCTGCCGGGGAACGCAGACGCATTAGCAGCGACTCGGCAGAAATTTCGGATGCAGCCAGCAGAAAGGGGCTCAGTTTCACCTGCTAGAGGCTTTATTAATTTTAAAAGTTTTCTGTGACTCCTGGTGCTCACTCATTGTGAAGCCTGTTGCCTGCCAGACGCCACTGAGAATAACCCTTTAAAGCCTGCCCGTGTGCTGTTTGCCAGAGGAGGGTTTGCACAGCAGCCTGGGAGGTGGAAGATTTGAAGAGCTAATGGCATTTACACACGGATCCCGAGGAGACAGCCCGAGCGTAGTGTCCCAGACCAAATGATTACACAGAGGAACACAGGGTAGGACGCAAGCCATCAAAATATGTATTCTTTCTTGTTTCTAAAGGATTTCCAGAGCGCTGTAGGAAACAGGGCTGGAAGGGAAATCAAGATATAATCCCCTGCCCCAAAGGAACATCAAAATTGTCACTCCTGTCAGGCATTTGTCTAATCTGTACTCAAAACCTCCCAGAGCGGGGATTTCACGCCCTCCCCGGGCCATCTTTTCTGGTGTTTAACTACCCTTGCTGTTAGAAAGTTTATCTTAATGTCTAGTCTGAATCTCCCTGGCTGTAATTTAAGTCCATTACTCCTTGTTCTACCTGACATGGAGACCAAATTTATTCTCCTTTCTGCACAACTGCTTCTGAAARCAGGTATCCTTCAACAGATGTGTATAGAGTGCAGCCTGCAAGGAGGAGCAGGGACACAAACCCTTGCTCCAAAGCGCACTGGTGACACTTGTGTGTCAGGACTCTCCTCGTTCCTCAAGGTAGTCAATATTTGTACCCCAACACCAGAGCTGGGATGATTTTTGCACTGGTTTGGTGAGGCTGACTGACACAGTGTAAACCAGGATTGGAAAGTGAATTGCCCAGAGAAGTGGGATATCAACCTGGGGCTACAACACAAAATTCAGCTGTTACACAGTACATATCCATACTGCCTGCAATGTGACTTGGGTTTTTCAGGCTGGCCTTTAGGAACACCTGATCACYAGGACTTTCTGCATTGGGACCTTCAGCAGTTATCCCTGGGAATAAGGTCGTGCCCTGTGCAGGTATCCAGAGCTGTCACCTTCCCAAATGCCATTTCTGAGGAGAAGATGCCAAATTTAACAGTATCCTGAGACAGTGCATTGCCTTTGTATTGAACRTGCGTGTACATATGCACAGCGAGTACACACTAAGCAAAATTGAATTTGTAGTCTGAGGTATGCTTTATTATATTATTGAAAACWTATACTAAATAATCGCATAATTATCTGTGTGTGTATATATATGTAGGCCAAGTAACAGAAACTTCGGGGTTCTGCTACCTAGAAGAAGTCCTAGACAAAATCTCTGCTTAGGCAGACCAAATACAGGATGGTGTGATGAGCCTGTCCCGCCTCGTGGGGTTTATAAACACACAGRCACAGGTGAACATTGATCCAAACACAGCAAATTCCTGGGGTACCTGGACTCCCAGCACAYGAGACCATCTGTCCCACTGATCAGAGCTTCAGTCAGACTTCAGTTGGTCTAGTTTTATGGAAAATAAATTGTTATAAATTGATCTCCTTTTTCCACTGTAGTGTGTGCCCTGAGATTTAAACCTCTACCCCGAACTGCTCCAATGAAACTTCCCAGCTGAATTTTCAACATTCAAGAAATACTTTTCATAAGGCTCCTGCTTAATGTCCAAACTTTTGGAGGGTTACTCTTCTCATTGCATTTGAACAATAAAATGGACAAGTAGTTTTTGCTCAAATCTGAAGAAAATGAAATTCTTCCCCAGGCTGGGAATTTGTGGTAAGTTTCCATTAAAAAAAAAAAAAAAATCCCCCACCTTTCTAACTAAGTCTGAAACTCCTTGAAATAAGGGCTAGTAATGGAAGTGCTGACGGTATCTTAACTAGAGCAGCGTGAAAGGAGTGATATAATAGTTTATTTCAGGTAATGCCATGGTGATTTTTAATTTACATAATGTCAAAAATGCAATATGTGAACTTTCTGAAAGCAAAAAAGTGGTGATAAAAACATCTATTTATTCCTCCTGCCTCCTTGCAGAAATGAGAGAATGAACAAAGCCACAAGGAAAAACCTCAAGGCCATGGTATTTGCATGAAGCATGCTACACATTATGTACCCTAGAAGTGTTTGAAAGAGAAGCTGACCCCGTATACTTACTCTTGTCTCAAATCATTTGCTAGTTTAATAGCTTAACATTTGCAAAATGATGTTTAGATTCTTGTCCCTTCCTAGCATTAAAATATAACTTGTATATAGTGAATGTGAGCAATCTGTGGAGGACTTCCAGGTCCCAAAGTCAATTCTTATAACAGTTCAGCATGTCCTAGCTGTGGRTGCACAAAGTGTGTGGCAAATGGAAGGGCCTGTGGGGTCTGAGAGCTCTACTAGAATTTGGGGTTTTATAGATTTGGGGGATTTTTAGGTACTTAAAAAAAAAAAAAGTCAGATATCTGCTTTTTTTTGAGAATAAATGGTCCTCATTCCTGGTACAAGCCATCCAAGTGGTGTCCTCCAGTCCCCAGCTGTGCCACTGTGATGAGCTCTGGGTCTAGAGCTGTTGCATGTGTTCTTATCGGTTTATCCAGGCTTCCTTCTGGCTGTGGGCAGGAGGGCAGATTTTGCCCTGGGAGCTCAGCCGTGCTGCTGCACGAAGGCTTTGCCTGAGTGAGCGACACGGGGACACTTAGCCTGCTCCCTTGAGCCAGCAGCTGTTTGGAGGACCCTGGCTATCTTAATCACAGACTTATTCTGARATGGTCCTGGAGGTCAGTATTTAAGTCTGCTGTCCATCCCAAACTCTGCGAAATAATTGCATTGGAGTWACTAAGAGGTTGTTGTGAACAGAGAAGGATCAACCAGCTCCTTCTTAAAGAAACTAAACAGCAGATCTATAGTACACTTACTGCTCAAAGAAAGTTCTTTTTATTCCAGAGTAACTGTTTAACCATTATTCAGAAAAAATGTAGTTTGGTATAACCAGTCCATTAAAATCCCAGTTCAGAGTTCCTAATATTGAACCAGTCTGAGCATCCTCTGGGACTGGAGTTAACTKCTATGGCCCCTTCTGTTAGTAGAGCCCCATCAGACACTGCTTGCTTCTAGATTATTTTATTAATTATCTGTAGGAAATAGGGCTTAAAGATCACTGTAGCAGGCATTGTACAAATATAGGAGAAGGAGCATGTCCTGTGCCAAAGACTTTACACCGTAGGGGGAAAAAAAAAAAAAACAAACAGGAGATGTGGGGAAATGGAGGTGATGTGGGTCACCAGCATCTCAGAGGAGCAATGCAGAAGTCTTCCAGTTGCTATCAAGTTCTCAAAACAGAATTTTGGCAGATTTTCAACATGTYGAGTCCTTGTACTAGCCCTCCACACAAAGGGTAAACTCCAGCTTGAGCTATTAACACAACCCAGTGTGACACGATAGAGCTTGCAGCCACTAAAGCAGCCTAGTGTGACAAAAAATTTCTGAGAGAAATGAATAGAAATCCTGCATGATAAAAGAATCCACAGAGTAAGAGAATCCCTTGTGACAATATTATACTTTGAATATCATTCATAAAAATAAAACAAATAAAAGTCAATTGTAAGGTCCAGGATACCATAAAATATGAGTTTGGATAGAGACACTTAGAAGGAAAATTTGTTTTAAATCTGTGTAACCACCTTGAAGCCTCACACATTTACAGTTTTAATCTAGCACATTAGTGAGATTAGTACATGGTTTTTTTGCAATTAAACTGCATATTTTATCACTTCTTCTACTTTCATGCTATATAAACTTCCAGGAAATTACAGGCCTATAAATGTTGCCAGAGCCCTGCCACCGTGGGAGACAGAAGAACAGAGAGACAGAAGCAGTGTGGGCAGCTGCTTCCTTTTTTCCCTAATTGTGTCATTAGTCAATAAAACCAAACCTKTGTAGAGGCAATTGTAGGATTAGGATACATGCACATAGGGAAACTCAGAGCTCGGGTTCCTGCAGAGACCTCTGTACCTGTAGTCACAAATGCTCTCCAAAGAAGGTGCAGAATGAGTCTCTTGTTTTACTGAAGAAGAAACAGAGATGGCAATGGTAGCACTGCTGCAGTTTCCCAATRGAGTACCTATTGGCTAAATCCTCTCCTTTCATGTTAGGCTAGGTCACTAACTGAGGAAAGAGAACTTTGTGCTCCTCAGCCCTTATGCTTGCCAAGTGCAAAGATGTTATTCCCCTTTCTGCCTATGTCCTCACATGGCGATTTCTCCTTCTCCTCCTGTGCTGAGCATCAGTTTATCCAGGCGTGTCTTCTGTTATCACTGTTTACATTGCCTGTGAGTTTTCTGTCTTCCTCACACGTCTGTTCCTAGTGTCCTCTTAGTTTAAATCTGAGGTGGAACTCTCCGTGTTGCAAAAGACATGTTAGTATCAATGTTTGCAGTTCTTTTTAGGGTCTGAGAAAGCTATGTCTCGGTCATATCAACTGCAGCTCAGCCTTTCCTGCTTGGACTACAGAGCAGGTGAATGTGCTTGTTTCCCATTTTGCATCAGACACCGTTGTTTCGGGGGGTGCAGGAGCCCAGGCATGTCCCCAGGTCAGCCTTTTTCTAGTCATTAACTGAGTATTGTGCTGGACCACACCTGTGTGTGTCCTGGAGAGAAGGGTAACCCTGGAACTTGTTCACCATGTTGATCTGTGGGTTCTAAACCCCCAGACACTCGGTCAGAGGTGCCCTCCACCTCATCCAAAGTGCTTTCAGGCACATAAGGGGGGTTTGGGCAGTTCTACCAACTCATACACTGTAAAAAGACAGATAATGCTCCCAGCAGAAAGGGATGCAAACAAGAAAAGGGCAGATGCCAGCATTTCTGGAGATCAAGGCACCTCTGTTGTAGGAAAACAAATAAATAAGAGCTGAGCTTTAGGCAAGGTTTGAGCAGCTTTAGTCAGTCTGGAATCTGATCCACTCAATCCAGTGCTGCTGATGCCTCTAGCATTGTAAACTCAGCTCCCTTAAATGTCACTTTGGAAGGTGAACAGATGGAAAATGGAGTTAGAAATATATAATCATGTTAGATTTCTTTTAAGAAAAATTCTTTTTTTAAAAAAAAAAAAGTTCTTGCTTGCAAGCCCTTATCTGCCCTGTATTCTCTTCCTTCCACTCTTTTAAAACTAACAGAAACCTGATCTGGTGCACTTAAGCAGATCTTTGTCAGTTCAAGCCAACAGCTGAAAGACCCAACTGAATGAATGCTGGGCATTTGGCTGAGATAACAGGAACATTTCACCAGGCTCAGCCAGCCGGAGCTCTCGGAGCCCCTTCCTGAGTGCAACTTTTGAGGCTGACCCARTACTAACCAGACTTCAGATGCGGTCATGTCTCTGACACAATCAGCAGCCTGCGAAGTGAGAAAACACCAAGAGCAGAAAGCAGAGCATTCCTCAATGAACCAAAGAAGATTTGCTGAAGCATCTCCAAATAATGTGCAAAAATCTCTCTGTGCACTTGTGTATGTAGCCAGGAGGTGGCTTGCTTTTAAAACTCCTGGCGAAGCCATTGCATACAGATTATGAGCCTGCAGATTTTTAGGAAATAATGGGCAGAACGCAAGACTTCTTGCTTCCCAACAAAGGCAATAATCAAATTCCTTCATCTTATCAACTTACCTTTTCAAAACTGACAAGTGGTTTGGCATGCTAATGCTTCAACAAACCCACAGCTATATAGCCTAAAGAGATCAGTTTCTCAAAGACATTAAACACATTGCAGAGGAGCTCCTCCTCTCATGTTCCCTGCTAACAGCAGTTGTGCCTCCTCCAGAGCTCCTTGCCGACCTGAGATCAGGCCCACCTGCTGCATTAGGTGCTTACATGGCAGAGAGAGGGAAGGACTGGGAAAATAGTGTTTGGTACTCAACATATCGTCACTCAAGGGTCACATCCTAGCTTTGACTTCGTACCATAGTTGCTTTGCTATAGCAAGATTTGCTATGCAAGTGCATGGCTATCATCAGATGAGTCAGGTACCCATCGAATTCTCATGCCTACCAGACACATGCTCCTTTCTRCAAACAACAGAGCTGTGCAAAAGCCTTGGAAACAGGGAAGAACAAATGTCTCCCAGTTCACCCCCCTCCTGTGTAGCAGCCTGCATCAGAACTAGCATGTTGGTACTGCTAGGTGCAAAGAGAGGCAAAGATGCACCAGGCAGATGTAAAATGAATATCCTCAAATATTTTTTAGGTATTTAAATCCTACTGCTTTGTCTGGGACAAGGGCGGCAGTTAGCGGCACAAAGGCCTGCTCTGTGTCTGGTGTCCAGAGCTGGCACCGCTGCGGGACATCAGTAAATTACCAGCGGTGAAAGACTTGATAGCTCTGCCGTGACACTTGTGATGCTTATTTCCCTTCTACTTCGGGACTACAAACTGGTGGACGTGCCAAAGGATCTGCTGGGAATGCAAACTTCCCACTGTCCGTTTGAATAGATAACACAAACCCTTCCACCCCATCACAGATTTATCCTCTCGTGATTCCCAAGACCCCCAGACCCTACTATCTCATGTCATTGAAGCTACTTGGGGAAAGAATTGGAGAGGGGAATAAATAAATGTAATTTGTATAGTCCAGTCTCATCTGCAGTTTGAATAGCACTCTCGTCTCCCAAGAACCTACCTGTGTTCAGAAAACTTGGTTCTGTGGAGGGGTTGGTTGTGGGGAAAGGTTGTTGGGTTTTGGTTTTTTTTTCTTTTTCCCCACTGATTTGTGTCTCCGGAGAAATGAGTAAAGCGTTACAGATGAACGTGGCATAGAAGAAAGAACATATGCTGTACATGCATTTAAATAGCATTTATCTTACTTTTCACTGACGTAGTGGTGAAATATGTTCTCTTTGCTTTCAAATTTTAGGGACGAACAGATGGTAGAAAGCTTAGTTTTGGGTATTATGTCCATCAAAATAACCTGTATTGCAAGTACCTCTTACTATAATTGGGGATTTTAGCTGCAGTAGAATCTGGACTTTAGGAAAAGTTCCCTGAAGAAGTAGTATGCCAAAAAAAGGGCTGAATGTTGTCCTATCTATATATCTTTTTTCCAAAAAATACAGTTCTTCAGTGGTGTGATAAGAAACGCACTCACCTTTTTGGCCCTGCTTTTGCTATGGATGGAGTAAAGCCCAAAGAACCCACTTTCTGATCTGACTCCTACCTCTTCCCATCCCCAAATGCTCTAACATATCTCCAAATGTATTCAGTCAGCACCGTAGGGACGTATGAAAAGAGAAACGGAAAGATTTGCCAAAGCTTCTTTTTCAGAAAGAAAAGCCCAACAGGCCCAAGGGTGTCTCACCTATTTTATCACTGTTTAGATATTCCTAAAAATTCTGAAATTCCTAAGGTAAAATGATTTTGGATGCATGTTCTGCCCCAGCCACTCTACTCTGAGTAACACGTGTTGTACCAAACCTGTAGGAAGTGAGGGATTCTGGTATTGTATGAAAAATTGTAGTCAAACAATGCGAAGTAAGCCCAATCCTTTGCTTAAAGCACTGCAAAAAGGGAAAACTTCACCCTGGAATTAAATAAGCTTCTGGGAGGAGGATCATGTAAAATATGTGTTTATACCATCTCTGGCATGATGGGAACCTCGTCTGACGTGTGCCTCTATGCTTATGTACTGTCGTGTTTGTATAGACATGTGAAGGATCTCATTACGGGTTTATATATAGATAGGCAAATTCTGAAACATTCAAAGGCTGTCTTGCACAATTTTAGAGGATTTTAGTTTGGGGGTTTTTTTTTCCTCTGTTATTTTGGGTTAGTATTTTTTTGTTGTGGATTTTGTTTTGGTTTTGGCTCTGATCTGCCTGTTCTGCTCCTCAGCACTTTTCCTGGTTCAGTGACTCAATTTCTAATCTTTGGTCGGTGTGTGTTTTGCATGAATTTAATACCTGGTCAGCATTATCCCAGCTTCTTGGAGGAGGGTSTCTCATGCTGCCATTTCATTCTTGCAGCTCAGATTCAGGTTAGTTAATTGCGCAGAGGCGATCTTCTAGCAACGTGTTTAGGGACTTAAAAAAACTAAAATAAAATTAAAAAAATCCCAGGAGGAAAATGTATAATTCCAGCCACCTTGCTGGAAGGGTGCCCAGCACAGCAGCAGCAGCATTTAAAAAGTCACCATTTGCCAGTAATAGCTGCAGAGTGGAAACAGTGGTTCGGTCTTTTCTCCCTATGCTTAGAAAAAGAAATAACTGCCTCAAGGATGCTGAAAAATAATTATGGGAAACATACTTCAGACACATCCTTCACTTTTAGAGATGTCAATCATTTTAGTCCCAAAATTACAATGTACAATCAATGTCCCTCCCATTATTTTTCCTTCAGGATTGTTTACCTCAGAACTAAAAAAAAATCATAAAAAAAAAAAGTGATGGATAGAGTTATCTGCATACGGAGAAGGAATCCAACCATGTTTTATTTACCTACATAAATAATTCTTTTATTTAGTGTAGACTGTATCTCACACTTGGGCCCTGTCAGACTGAGAGCTATCGTTCTGATTTTATTTATCTACATACACTGAAGTGTGTATTTGTTTAAATTAAAACTGGGGGCTCAGAGACCCGTAAAATGTTTAAACATGAGCACGGTTACAAATTGTCTGGTGTGTATTTACCACGGCCCCCCGCTGCTTGATACGAAGTTACTTAATTGTGCTTGTTTGCATCATCTGTTCTATAATGCTAACAGCATTTTATTCGTGTAGTAGGAGCCTACATTTTTGCATAAGGGGAGATTATTTTTGTCTGAGCTGGAGCAGGTCAAAAATGCTGTGTTTGATTTGTTTTCTTTTTTTCTAACGAAGGAAACATATTTGTTCAACTCTTTTGTAATTAAATACTGAAAATCTTTTGATAGGGATCTTTTTCCTGAAAAAATGCAGAAAATTTTGAAACAGAATGGAGAATTGTCAAGTCTTATTACACACAAGAAATTGTATCAGTTTTCATACTTTTTTTCCTCTGCTTTTGTTCTGACATTATGAATAGCTGTTTTAATCTAGGGTGCTGCCTCTTCATGGTGTTTTGGGTGACTATAAATGATACTGCACCAGATTTAATCTCCTTTAAGGATAATACATTTAAGGGGAAGACTGCAGGAGCTACACTTCAAGATTTAGCTTCTCTAAGTAAGGAGGGTGTTACATGGATCCCTGATTTACTTTTAAATAAGCCTGGCCAAATGGCAAGGATACCAGCTTCTAGTGCTTCCCTGGGCCAGGAGCTGCCATTAATTAGACCAAGGAGGAAGCATGTCTTTGTGCTTTGTATGATATACATACGTATATATGACATTCAACAAACAATGTGGCTATCTTGCTATTCAAGTCATAAAATTCAGCACAGATTGGCTGATTTGGCTGCATGCACTTGCGCCAGCAAAGGTTCTCACCAAGCACACCACCTCTTTTAAAAACATACGGGTCAAGAACACTGCGATGTATGTTCAAAGGATAAAAGGATAAAAGCTGAAACTGTTTACAGAAATCTATGGCAGTAAGACTCAAAATTCAGGGAAACTGTAACATGCTTCCAAGTTCTAATCCCTATCCACGCTGGATTTGCTAGCGCGGTGCGCGTGTAGCTAGGCTTGTGTTCAAGCAAATCCACGCTCACTCTGTGGATGGAAGAACAGCGCACTTTGCATCATTTTGATAGATAATTGAGCTTCCTTTGGAAAAATGCGGTGTAGGATCTAAACTTCAAAGGTAACACTGGGGAGCGTAAGGGCATAAGAACAGCCAAACCAAGAGCCCCGTTGCCGGCTGGTCAGCCTCAGGCACGGAGACATGGGCCAAGCAGGGCACCTTCCCTCCTACAGTCTCCCACCTACAAGAAATTTGCATTCTGGCGTCACTCTCTGTTTGTGTTTAGTAGTCTCCAAATTTTTCTCCTTTATCGGACCTGTCTGCCTCCCCTTGTCTTGGAGAACAACAGGAAGCTGATCCCAGGTGTGTTACCCCAGCAAACACAGTCATGACACAGTCCAAACATGCCTTTATATCTCTGTACACACATGCAGATCCACACACGGCTGCAGAAGACCTCCCACAGGTACCTGGAGATGTTTACCAGCTCCCAGCTGATAGCCAGACCTTTGCCACCTCCCAAAACCCACCTCTCCCTCCCTCCTTTGCACAAGGGTGGCTGGGCAGTCACAGTCTTTATTCTGCAGCTCCTCTTGACTCCAGCTCCAGTATGACCTTTTGACCTGTAATTTTTGGAAGTGATTCAGTCTCTTTCTCTCCAGTCTCTGGAGGTTAAGGGTGGAGGTTACGGCTGTAAAGGGCTTCATAGCAAACACAGCTCTGTGTAGTCTTTGTAACCACATTGCTCATCGTAGCAGAAATAGGTTGGGGCAAGAATTCAGATGTGAAAGCCAGAGACTAAACTGCACAGACTTCCTTGTGCTTCACAAGGACCCAGTGTAAATTTACCCCACTCCACAGATATTATATTCTTTCCCATTTTCTGAGAATAAAAGAACACAGGAAACAGGAGTTTTCACCACTGCCTGTCAGTACAAGTGCGTGCTGTGTTACCCCATTGCTGTTCCTCAGTCCAATTTTTGGGATACGCAAAATTTTGTCCAAATACTTTTGGATGGGTTTTGCAAGAAGCACAAGGGTTATTAGCTATGCCTGGATGAGAGGGGGATTGCAGTGAAAACATGCCTATCAAAAGTTCACAGATGAAATGTATCCCTCTAAGAGATGATACAAACATTTCCCTACTGGCAAACCAGATTTTAAGCCTAAACGAAGTGACATTGTTCCTTTAAAGAATTCCTATCACTTTCCTACCTTGMAATATCTTAAAATCCTTCTGCTTAACAATTCCAACTGCATGACTTCRACATGTCAAGGTTATCTATAATTTCTTCATTTCCTTTCAGAAGGGCTTCCTACCTACGTACTACATCATGCATCTTTTATTACCACCTTAACGTATTTATAAAATATTGATAATTCATTCCAAATGGCTTTGCAAATGAAGCCATGCAGCATGGTATTCCCTTCAATTAACAGCATGTTCGTCTGTTTACTGCAATGACCCCATATTCAGAAGCTGGTCCTGAAAATGAACCTTTAAAATAAGCTTTTGCGTATTTTCAGTTCTTGTGCCAATTTTTGCCTCCAGTTATATTCAACATACACCCTGGGTAATTTTTTTTCATTCTGTGAAGTTGCTCTAAAATTACACTGTGCTAACTGGGGACAGAATGGGGTTAGTGGAGCTACTCTGTTTTTTTACCTGCAGCAGCAGAGTGCAGGGTAGATTTAGCCGAGACTTGCATTGCAGTARCTGAGAGCAGCAACCCTCTGTTGCTCTGGATTTGTTCTGGAGAACTGAAGACGCGGTAAGGTTAGTCTCCATTGACACCACTAGAGCTGAGTTTTGAATTACACCAAATGTGTAAATTAACACCTGGAATTAATTTAACATCAYGCTTGCTAATGAGAAAATAGAAATGATAGTTTATAAAACAAAAACCACGCGATTCAGAGGAAAGAATAAGTGATAAGGAGGGCTTGTTGAAAGACTCAGCTGCAACCTCCTTCATAAGGCAGGTTTGTTGTTAAATTTAATGAGCTATAGGTGTTGATTGGTAGAGTCGTAAAATGAACTGTTAATTTGCTATTCTAAGAGTGGAGAAGCTAAATTATGCAAATTGCTTTTAAAACTAGTCTGTTCCCAGCATACAGTATAACAAGGTAACATGGCCCTTCCCACACTATTATTTTTCGGAGTCCTCCCCATTGCCCTCGTTGGTAAATCKTAATGCTTTGAAGTGCTGCAAGGCTTTGACTCCCTCTGGTCTGCACTCTCACCGGTGCAGCCCYGTTAGGTGCCGCCGTGCTGTGTCAGCTCAGAAAGGGGCTCCCTTTTGTCACCTGTGTTTGAGCACCTACAGGAGTGAGATTTTAAACTGACAGCCCAAAAGAGGCGGCGAAGCTTGTTGCTTTCAGAATGACACACAGGSAGAGAGACCACGCTGGGAAAATGAGCGTGCGCCTTGGTGAATATGCAGACTTCATTCGTCTGCTTCACAGCTGCAACCGCACCGCTCAAAGACCAGACTGGGAAGGTGTCAGCATTTACACTTTATTAAGAATGAAATGTATCCTGCCAGATCTGGTGTTTCCAATGCAGCTATGAAAATGTCAGCCCCGGTAAGCTCAAAATGAGCACCTGAGCAGATGAAACACGCAGCCCRTTAGAATCTGCATACACGGGGCAACGGGTAGCGCGTTTGCCAAGTGCGATATGATAAGTAACAAGCGTGCGCTGTGGATGCACAAAGAGCTGTCTCAGGATAATGCTGAAACACGTCAGATCTGATGTGTGAGTTGTCYCGGGCTTTTTGTGCTACAGATGTGGTGTTGATACTGCAAACTTTGAAACTCTATCCACTACGATATCARATTTGTTCCTGCTGAGGGCAGGGATCAGTGGACCACATTTCTGTTGAGTTAGCCAGAGTTCATCCTGAGGCCATCTTCTACTTCATGGGAACGGTAAAGGTGGCATCCAGATCAACATCTTGGACTTTCTTAGTTAGTGCCCTGCTAAGTATGTCATTCCTCACATTTATCTAGTGGCCAAGTCCACACAACAATGCCTCATCTTCCCAGCCCCTCTACCATGGCCCAACAAACACTTGTGTTGCAGAACTGTGGGAGCGCTATCCGGCAGGGCTGGAGAGGGGGCAGAGAGCAGGGACCTCAATTCACCTTCCTAACCTGCATCATCCCTCGCAATGAATGAAACAGGTCTCGCAGCCTGCACCCCCTGTCCCAGGGCTCTCTGCAGGCTCCCTTGTCACATTTTTGAGACTTCTTTTGGAACCATAGTGCTTAAAGTTGTAATTTATTTTTTTAAGAAATGTGAACATCTGGGTTCTTCAGTGAGAAACTAGACATACCATGTTGACCGTGATTTTCTAGCTGTTGACTAGATTTTCTAGCTGTTTCAAACTGGAAGTCTTTGTAGGTTGGGGGATTGCAGCATAGATGACGACTTTTTCAATATCCATAAAAAATAACTTCCAAGTGAGCAATATTTCTACCAAAATGGCTTTCTTTTCTTTTCAGTGAGTTAGAGTAATTTGTGCCGGTAGGCGAGCAGAATTCTGCATCTAATATTGACACTGAGAAGAGCTATAAAAGCTATTACACCCAGTGCCAATAGCTTCTCTTTTCTAATCAAAACAATGTCAAATAAGTAAGAGAATAGGAATGAAATAAGCCAGTTCTTTCCAACTCACCCATCTCTATAAACCAAGCAAGAAAGTGTGACGGCATTTCAGATACTTGGAGCAACCAGCTATGAGGTCTTGCAAAACCCTGTGGTTTTCCCGTGTGTTGTTTGTTTGGGGTTTTTTATTATTGCTATTATCATACTCACAACTGTTAAGTGAATCGCTGAGAAGGTTTCAGCTGAACATCCAGCATAAACATGCCTAGGGCAAGAACAAGTTGGTTTATTTAACTTCAGAAACAAGGAAGGGAGGGGGGGATCTCTCTCCTATGTGTCCATCTTCAGCTAAGCATGGCTCATCTGTTTATTTAGCCAACGTCTGTTCCCTCAGCACATCTGTGCCTGGCTCACCTGCCCCCACAAGACCCTCTGCCCTCCTTTGTGCACCTGGGGGTGAGGAGCTTCTGCCAAAACGCATCAGGTACTGCTGAGGGAGCAGCACGGCTCACGCCTCCCCCGTGCCGGGAGAGGAGCTGCTCGGTTTGGAGGAGAGCAGTGGGCTCCTGCACCCCTGCCCCTCTCCCCGGGCCCCTCAGCTCTGCTACAAAGAGCCGAGTGCTCGCAGCCCCCATCCTTGACCCCTTGCTTTCAAAGGCACCCCCCGCTGCCTTTGCAAGCTCTTCTCCATGAATTGGGCATCCCTTCCCAGCCCCGCAGGAGGGGTTTGTTTCCTGGGCAGCACTGGCACTTCTGTTTGTGTCGGAGAGGGCAATCATGCAGGGGAAGGGAGGAAGCCCTGGACTGCGCTTCAGGAATACTTTAAATTAGGGGTTCCTAAACTTTTTTTTTTTTTTTTTTTGCAAGTTGCTGTTGAAGAAAAAAACTGAGCTATAAGGTAGTTGCAGTCACACCCCAGTTCTGTGCTGTGTTGCGCATGTTGGGTAAAGGCACAGGCAAACCCCCTCCTTGTCTGCTTGTCCTCATGCATGGAAATGAGAGCTCAGACCAGGGAAGATGTTGGGCTGCTCAGGCAGTGGCTGCTCCAGAGGAAACTGCACAGGAGATTTTTGTTATTGTTATTTTCTTTTCCATATGAGTTATGAAGGAGTTTGTGTATGCAGTGTGGTAGATGACTCATTTCGACTAGTTAAGACTAAAGCACCTAGAGTGCAGCCATCCTTAGTAAAACTGCAGCAATCTCCACTGAGGCAAAGACTCTTTATATTGCTAAGAAACCACCTGTGAGAACTGCAGGTGCTTTACCAGTTACATCTGCAGTGAGCTGATACCTACACAGAAACAACTAAAATCTCAGCTTCTTTCCTCAGCCAGGTCTTGGGCTCAKTGTGAGTCCGTGGTGGCCCCTTACGGGCTGCAAAAGGAGCTTGATTATCCCATGGCCAGGCCAAGAGCCTCTTCAGGATGCAGATCTCTCTCCTCGACGTTAYCCCTTGCCAGGGACAGGGCTCATGCAGGAGTTGACAGGAGCTCCCACATTAGCACGGAGGAGGTCAGCCACGCGTGCACCCGGCGTCACCTGGTGCTGAAGGGGTTAACACCAAGCGCAGGAGGGCTATAGCCCCTCGGGCTGCAGATCCGGTGGTGTTGGAGCACACCAAGCTGTGYCCCAGAGCAGTGTCCCGCTACCTCCACACCACACATGGAGGACCGAGTGCCATCCTGGCTCACAGTGCTCCACAGCTCCCTTTCCCAACGGGATTTGAGAGCACTCTCCTCTCATTCAGATTTTCTGCAGTCTCTTATTTTATTTTTGGCCACTTTCTGTTCCCTAGTCCCTCCCTTCCCAGGGTAGGAGGTGGCATAGGTGGCTTTGGCTCCCCAGTGGCAATGGGAAGAGGGAGAGGGGATGAATCTGCTTGCCGAGGTGGCTCCCTGTAAAGAGCACTTCTCATTGCCCAGCTATCAGCATTCAAATCAACTTATTTTCCATACCAAGGGGTCAGACTCTCACACCTCATTTCTTTTCATTACATCTTTGATTAAACACTTCCCTTTAAGTACACCTGCTGATATCAGTGGTTCCAAGTAGCAGGCTGAGTGCTAATATTCTGGCATCATTGSTCTGAGAAGCACCTTATATCTTAAGTAGCTTCATTAGGTTCAGCTAGATTTCTCAAAGAGAAAGACATCTCCCAACGTGGGTGGAGGACACCAGAATTCAGCAATCAGCAACAGGCCTGAACCTCAGACTTTCTGGAAACATAATACGTTCATTGACATTTCATTGATTATTGAATACAGAATTAATTTTTTTGAAATAAACATATAATTGCCCTGTTATATTTTATATGTCAGTATATTACTATAGTAACAGTATTATGTTTATTCTACTTTGAATTAATCTATGTATGAAATAGAGGGATGACAGATGCTAATCGGGGGATTTATTCTTAACAAATCCAGAGCTGGCTATCCTATACGAGGAAGACAGTGCTATCGGTAGGGCAGGCTGGGTGGTGGAGAMTCTACCTTGCTCCACTGCTGAGTGATCGGGGATATGGCGCCTGGAGCTTTTCAAACTGCTTTTTGTGGTCCCTAAAACAAAGCTATCCACCAACCACGTCATCGCTCAAGGGGGTTATAAGCAATTCAGTCTGTTTATTGTCCAAAGGTGATGCAYTTTGCTGTAAAAGGAGAAAAAGGACCACATTTAGCTGCCTAAATTAGGAGCCAGGAGTCCTCTAGTATGTTCCTGGCTCTCTTGACCTTAGACCCTCTGCAGGTATTGAGGCACGTCCCTCACTCAGTGGGATACAGCAGATATAATGGCTCTTTCCTTCCCTCTCTCCCCTGTCCCCAGGGACGAGTGGGACCAGACAGGGAGTCAGGGACACGTCTTTGAGCCGTACCAATGCCACAGCACGCTCTGGTAAAAAGCAAACCACTCTCATCCCGCACTGCAAATATTTGCCTCCTGCGCGACACGGGGACAATCCTGAGCGCTGGAGAGCATCTGTGGCRGCAGTGAAAGGCATTAATGAATCTCTGCTGATAAGC
Source organism: Oceanodroma leucorhoa (assembly GCA_030449065.1). NCBI lineage: Eukaryota > Metazoa > Chordata > Aves > Procellariiformes > Oceanodroma > Oceanodroma leucorhoa. The sequence continues at coordinate 4,301,086 of JASVER010000051.1, forward strand.
ACTATTTACCTGTTTTGCCTGACCTCCAGCTGATAAACCAGAARCACAAAATGGGACATGCTGACATGTCTTCCTGCTCTGCCCCGCTTGAAGAGAGCGTTTTTCCTCCACTCAAGTGTATTTGCATGTTTTTCCTCCCCTAGTTTAGTTCCATGTCACTAAAAACATTTTACACGGCAGTGGTGAAATGAGTTTGTGCTGTCTCACTGCCTGCCCTGKCTCTGTCTCAGGGTGATATTTCCTCTTCCCTCGCAGCGTGTCCTTGCTTTTGATGGTCTTTGCATACAGGGATTAAGCTGTGAAGAGGTTGGAGGAGGCTACCTGCTTTTTTTTTTATCAAATCCTAGATTAGCCAGAACTGGAGATGGAAGATCAGCCCAAGTGAACTTGATTAGCAGGTGCTCAAGAGATCTGAATTTCACATACAGTGTTGTGCAGTCACTTGGACTATAATCCCAGCCCAGTGCTTAATGATATAAGTAGTGCTAATAACTCTGGGTCACCTGTCTGGGGAAGACAGATAAGGAATTGAAAATTATGCACATTACYGTAGGTAATCTACTACCAAATACTGTTGAGTAGAGACCTCGATTTTTATTTTATTCCCCTTATGTTCTTGCCTTGATTGCACAGCTAATAAATTGGAAATTCAGAATTAGAGGGTCTGCTAATTCAAGTTCACCTGCAGCCTCTAGCACCCTGTTCCCCACAGAAGGTGTAGATGGAACCTGGTATCCACCCTACAACAGCAAATCTTAAGTCTTCTCTGCTCCATTATCGGAAATAGAGGAGAAAAGACTATTTTCAATGGCACCAGGGAAAAGAAAAGTTTGCAGAGGGAGCAGGTGATGTTCTGCTTTATTATATCAGACAATTATTTGCTGGCAGTTAATATCCACATTCCTATTTCTGTCCTTACAAACCAAACAGTAGCTTCAGCTTGRAAGTCAGACTTAACATTCAGGACAAAATGCAACCCATTCTGGCCTTTGGAGGGAGCTGGACCTGCAACAACCTCTGCTGTCAAGCAATGGGGAGAGACTCGAGACCTAGAGCAACCAACAGCCCCTCCCATCATTTTCTGGACTAAGGGCTGGTAGGGGTGCACAGCATGGTGGAGGGTGATTTATTTAAAATCTGACCTGGTAAGAAAATCAGTCACAGCACCCAAGGGTGAGCTTCGTGGACATATCTCTGGCCTCTTTCCTATGAGAAGACAGGGAATAATAAATAAATAAAATAGAGGGAACAAATTAAYGTATTTAAATGCCCAGGACCAGAACTGATCAGCCTTTGCAATGCCGTAGGCAGGATGCCAGCTTTGGGGCAATGCCCCAGGCCATCTGGGCTCCGTCCCTCCTGTGTAGCCACACAACAACCTGCAGGAGGTCTCACATGGGAGAGCCCAGGTCGTAGCAGCCCAGCCCYGGCACGTGCAGCTCTCATTACAGGGATGTTGGTTTTTATTATTATTCCTCCTCACGTGGACGGAAATTGCTTTGGGCCAGGTGGAGTCACCTGCCACCTCTTAAGTGAGCCTAGGTCCTGCAGGGTGAGGTTGGGGTGGCACGGATTATTTTTGGGTCCGACTTCTGAGCCCATGTTACTGCTGCCACCCACCAGACTAGAAACTGCAGAGAAAAGTGCCCTTTGAGCAAAGCGAAAATAAAGAGAAAGCAGTGCTGTTACTGTAGATTACATTTCTCTCTGCTGCTAGCCATGTGACAGACAGACTGTGTTTCTCTATTTGTACCTGGAACGCTCCAATTTCTCCCGATAGTCTTAAAACCTTATTTTTAAATCTTTCTTTTGACAGTTACACAGTGTGACTTGATTTGATAAATAAAACCTTCTGGTGCTGTTGTTCAGGTCTGAGATTAAACACTTGATGGTCTACATAAGGAAATGCTTTTGATGGGTGAATTTAATAGCTATTGGTTACTAGCAGGACTAAGTTAATTGCAGATGGTTCAATTCACAGGTGAATTGCAGTAGGACCATATAGCCAAGTCCGTGAACACAAAAAGACCCCTCACTTTGGATTGTCTCCGCTGAACATCATGTTTCATGCTGTTTGTGATAATTTGATGGCATTTTATTTATAAGAACAGAATAAGCAAAGTTACTTTTCCAGTAACTCAGAAACGACACAAACTAATTTTTAAAATTTATTGTGGAAGATATTTTTTATTGCTCTGGAGCAATGTGAGCCATATCTGAGTCATCCTTCTTGCTGATTATGTCTAGTTGGTGAATAATACTGCAGTCTACCGCACAAATTTTATATCTCAAAGCTCTTAATACTTACATCTCAAAGTATTTAAGGCACGCTGGTTGGAATAGTTATCTCCTCRTTGCAGATGTGGAAACTGAGGCATCCGGAGGAGTGGTGTGCACAGCATCACCCCGTGGACCTGCAGCAGAGTGAGGGCATAAATGCAGGATTGGATCACTTCCCACTTCAGCTTGCTGCTTGAGTTTGTTGCTTTATTTACGGTGTTAACATTTATTTGCATGGCAGTAGCCACTAGAGGCCCAAAAATGGACCCATCTCACTGGGTCCTWCATGTAGTCCTGTGTGGGCACAGTCTGTGTCCCAAGAGGCTTCTGAGGCTGGAGGAAAAGTAGATAAGGGAAAGCAGAGAATGACTCACTCAGCTTTGTCTCCTGAGAACTGGGTATCTGGTCCTGTGTTCCTACATCCTGCAACAGCAATCAAGCTAATAGGCCATATATTCCAGCTCTTGGCCTTTTTGTTTATTGTAAGAATAGTGGGTTTAATTTAACTTTATTTCATTATGTGAATCTAATGTTATGTTTTCAACTGTTCATTTACCAAATTTCTATGCATTATGGCTTGTGTTGTCCTTTGTATAGTGACTCTGCAGTCACTTTCCATGCAAAATCTGTCCTGTACCTGAGACTAGTTGGAGAAGTAGAAATTATCCATGGCCCAGCAACGCAGAAACACACGTGCATGCACAACCCCATTTAAACTTAGGCTGGGAAGGTTAAACGCTATGCAGTCTGTATCACTGAGATACAGTAAATTCCTCTGCAGAAGTATGACCTTGTCTGATTCTGCGAAAAAATGTAACAGCATCAAAAACATGACATACAAAGGTCAAGGCAACATTGATCCATGAGAACTATCTCTTACAGTCAGCTCTCTCCTTATGCCAGTTTTGATGAAGACCCATTATATTTTTAAATATACATACATATGCATACTTAAATATCTATATAGTTTTGAGGCTTGATTTGTTACATATTGTAGTTGTTGCTTTTGGTGTATGTTGGTGATATGGATCTTTAAATCCCTACATGTTTTGAGTCTAACTACTTCAGCTATTGAATCTCACCCTAGATATGATCAGCTTGATGCAGCTGCACTGGTGCAGGTCATCTAATTTCTTAAAYCAACTTTGAAAGCGGGTAAACTGAGGATAAGAGGAGAGAGGTGACCTGTCCCCTATCACATGAAGAAGGAATAGGTGACTGTGCAGAGGATCCAAGGAGTCCCAACTCTTGTTGAGCTTTTGACCGTTGTGCATCCCACCTTTTGTAAGTTCCACTATGAACTTAGAAGAGTTTCACTTTCATATTGATTTTCCTGTACTCAGTCCCCTAGTTTTAAAACCASTGAAGTGGTAAAATACCTCCTGGCATTAAGGGCAAACAAACTCGGGTGTTGTCATGAATGCTATTGATCAAAGATCACTTAAACTAACAACATTACTTCATGTCACCCTTGTTAACCAATTTGCTTAAACCGTCCATGTGCACCTGCGCCAGTTCCTCTGTTTGCAAAGACAAGGCAGGAAAATACTTATGGAAATTCCTGCAATATAAATAATATGGGATGATTATAACCGTATAGATCTTGGCGAAAGGGCTTGCTTAAGAAAGCTCACACTCAGTCAATTCCTGGAGATTTTCAACACAAATAATAGCTTACTGTATGCAGTCGGCTTCCTGGCCTCTTGCCTGAACCCTTCACGGTTTCTGTTCTGCTCATGAACTTCTGCATTTACAAGCACTTTCTTTTATCTAACCCTGAGAGTCCATCATGTTTTATTTACCCTTCTTTTAGCTCTACCTATACATTTCCAGCTACACAAAAATCAATAAGCGCGTTGCTAATTTTATCTGGAAAAAAAAGAAAGTTTACTAGAGAATTAAATGCATTTGGTTTTGAAGGCTGGTTTTTGAGGGTTTCTTTTTGTCTGGGGTGGGGAGAGGGTTTAGTTATCCAAACTCACTTGCTTCTTTTTTTTCTTGGCAATCAGTGATTGGTACAAGCATGGATTTTAAACATCTATGTACTTAACTATGTTACAGAGCCAATACTTTTGCAACCGTTTTGATTTGTACCTACCTTTTATAACAGATGCAAAATTGAAAGATAACTTGGTTTTCTAGAGCAGTTTGTCAGCGGAGCCCTGGAAAAGGCAGGCAATCCCTAGGCTGGCTGTAGGGAAGTTCCGGAGGGCCCAATCACAGCCTCTAATGGGGGGAAAACCCCAAGGTCTTCATACTAGGACATGGCTCTGGACCGGGGACTGCTTGACTGTACTCTTAATGCTGCTCCAAATGCTCAGAGGTGTTGTGTAGGTTGCAGCCATACTCTGTGCCTCTATTTCCCCATATGTAATGGCAGATTTTTTTATATTGACCCCATTTGCCAAGCAATGAGAAGATCCAAGCGTTGCTGTGCTTATGTCTCAGCCTTTCCTTTCRGCATACTTTCTACCTTTCCTTTACTCTTGTTTGTCTAGATCTGTGACATAGTAAATTTGAAAAAAGATATGTATATGTTTTCCTTGTCTGTGTACCTAGAGAATAGTGAATGAACGAGCAGCATAAATTTAAAAAATAAGTAAGTAAATTAAATAAATATTCCAGAGCAATCAGTCTGCCAGCAGAATCTTTCAAAAACACAAAAAATATTCAGGGGAGAAATAACTCTCAGTCCATTTATTTGATTCACTCATAAGAAAAAGGAAAAAAAAAATCACTTGCTCTTAATTCTGGATGGAAATATGCTTTGGACCAGATCCTGAAAGATGCTGAGCTCTGAATGTCAGCCTTTGAACACCTTCTGCAATGCAGTAAGCACCTTCATCCTCGAGTGAATTCAGTGGGAATTGAGCGTCCTCAGCGCTTCGCAGGATTGTGCCTTATGTCAGGAGACTATCAGCAGGGCTTGGGTGCTTATTTGGAAAGAGATACTTCATGTGCTGGCATGATAATAACTAGATCTAGGAGTATCCCCCTGGAAGTAGGTACTTGCTTTAGATCTCATAGACATTGTCTTAATTGTACACTAAATCAGCACTAGATGGAAGACAGCTCAGCCACAGGCAGCAGAGCAGACTGCACTGGTCTCTGGTGATACTCTGTATTATTAACCCCAAACAAATGCGTTCTAAATAAGGTTCATGTTTTGTGCCATAAACTCTGCTGGGTTGTTACTCAGAGTGATCTGTTAATTCATCTCTGAGCTAGATTTCCTTTATTTTCTTCCTTCCTTTTTTTTTTTTTTTCTTCTCTTTTTGGTGGATAATAATCAACTTGGAGAGGGTTTTTAAAAGGAGAAAAGGTTATTTCACTGGCATCAATTTTTGCATTAAATGTGCACTTGGCCAAATGCCAAAATATTTAATATCTTTGCCATCTGTCCCAGCTGAATACAATTTAAGATTTATTGATTTTCTTTTTTTTTCTTTTTTCTTTTTTTTTTTATTTTGGCTTGAGACAGGGTTAAGACTTCAAAAAAAAAAAGTATCTCTTTTCCTCCAATGGCATCATAATCTTTGGCTAAGACCAAGCTGCCTTTTGACATGCATCTGGTGCCAGCTGTCTGGGATTATAAATTATCTTTTTGGAAATGCTTTCTCCCCTGGACACCTATGACAGCGCACATCACATCTGCACATGTCAGGAAGAGAGATTGGGGGTGGGGGTTGCTCCTTTCAGTCACCAGGAGACCTCGTTAGAGAGGTTCATTAATGTGTTAGGGATTGCAGCCTGTGCTGTTCTTAAACAGATCTAGGGCTTTCCAGTCGCTCTCCTCCTCCAAGGTAAGGACAGCACTGGGGAGGCAATTCAGGAGCACAAGAAGATCTCGGGGGAGATGCTCTGCTGACTGTCAGCTCTTCAGAGGAAGAACTGAGCTTTTCTGTGTGTAGTACACCACAAAACCTGTTCCTGGGTGATGACGGGGATCTCTGGGCAGGAGCCCACCAGTGCTAACAACAAACACKTAGGCAGTGGCTTGAAAGCTTCTTTTCGAGTGATGTAGAGGAAGAGGAAGGTGGCATTTCCCAACGAGTTAAAAGGCAAGCCCAGAGGCAGCCTTTGCTGAGCCATGGGGCTGRTGGCCAGGCTTGCACCCCATGGCTGCGAACCTGCGCTCTATGTAACAGTGTTAGTGGTTAGACTCTGCCACTTTTCTCCATCACCTTTTCAGCAAATCCTTACCAAGGGACACAGAGAGACAGACAAAAACCTTCCTAAACCACTGTAGTGATTAAGGTTTGGTCAAGGGCCAGTCCCTCTCATTTTATCCTAGCTCTCTATCCATTTTAATGACCTCCTGTTTTAGCAAGTTCTGCAGCTTGAGTTCAGCCACAGAAATTAATAGGAGCATTCAGACGAGTTTGATCAGCTCCAGTTTTATTCACATAACCCTGAGCATCACCTAAGGAAAACGGTAGGTATGTTTGCAAGCAATTATTTGTATGGTATCCACTCCCCTTCTCATCTCAGTAATGTAACCTGATTCACTTCCATGGGAACTCGTGTTAYTCAGCTTAAGTGCTCTTCCACGAGTCCAACTAACGCCAACGGTGCTGTGCTATGGTGTGTTATGTTCTTGTATCGTTTCATTATTGTTTTAACCTTATTATGTTATAAGAACCTTTGTGTGGTTTAGTGCACTGGATAAGTGGTGCAGGTCACTAATGTAYCTCTAATCTGGTAATAGATAATTAATAATGATTACAGCTTCGCCATATGATCCCACTTCCCTTTGTGAACACTCCAAGTCACTTTATACCCTATTGCCAACCATCTGTTTAGAGGCTCCGCTGTAAATGATGCCTTTCCCACATCACCCACCAAAGAGGCATCACACCCCACTGACCTTCACTTCCACTGATCGTATGATGCATCCACAGTCCGTCATGAGGATTGCACAGGCCTAACACGGTCTGTGCTGGTGTTCTTAAAGGGAAGTAGTTAGACTAATCTACAGTTCATTGTTTCGTGAAGCATATGCCGTTCAGATTGTGTGAACAGAAAGGGCCAGCTTGCCGGCTTTGTAAATGAAGTCAGATGCTTGTTTGCAGTAGCATCCCTCTTCTGACTTCAGCTGAGCTGTGCTAGTTCATGTACACTGACCCAGCTCTGACGGCTGCTCCTCCACCAGGCTGAAACCAGCAGCCTGCAGGAATGGCTGCTCCCCACATATTTGGAAACGCAATAAGATCATCTGCAGCATAAGTCCTTGCACGAGGGCAAGTACGATTTTCCATCAGCGTAAATGTGTGTAGCACCTGATACTAACAAACTTACCAAGCTGTGCATTGACAACCCAATCCCCTGAGGCAAGAAACACATGGCACAGTTTCCCTGGACAGAACTGAGCCATGTTTATTTTTCACCATTACTGCAACAGGAGGATTTCTTTAAAAAAAAAAAAAATTTTTTCCCCCCACAAAACATTTCCCTAGGCACAAATTAAAAATGACTGCAGTGTTCTCTGATTGTTAGGAGAACTCTGAGCTGGAGCTTTATAACTAAGATGGGTCTTTACCATGAATCAGAGGAKTCCAACCTTTATTGCAGGGCAAACCATTCGCTTCCGGACAGAGTCAGAAAAGGGCAGTTTCTCCCTGAAAACCACATATATGCTGCCTGCCCAGCTCTCCCAGAGAGCTCTAGATTTACTGAGCATGCAGAGCGTATTAACTCTGCTCTTGCACGTACACCCAGCAATTTTCAGGCAGGTAGCTCTTCACTCAGGAGAATCCCCACGAAGGGGCACGGCTGGAAGCAGGCTGCCCTCCCGGTAASATTTTGTGCCTAGCTGGGGGAGCCAAGCTGCGTGCCTCGCTCCACGCACGGCTCCACGCACAGTGCTGCTTGCCACCTCCCCCAAGGGCTCTGGTCTGGCCGGTGGTGGGTGCACGTTAACGGCCTGGTAGGGRAGGTGTTGGACACCCTGCCAGGAAAGAAGGGAATGAACTCAAGGCCAGGCGAGTTGTCCTGGCAGGTTGCTGTCCTTCTCCTCCATCGCCACGTTTGTGCGCGTCACAGGTGCAGCGAGAACGAAAGGGCCTGGGGAGAAAGTACCACAAAGCTGCATCAGCAGGGCAGTTCGTCCACCCTACGAGTCGCACAGGTGCCGTCGGGAGCATCTCCCAGACCCACACAGCCAGGCATCCATCACCTGGACATATGAAACATCCATCCCTGGCTTTCAGGCTTTTAGCCCCAAATGTCTGTAGTAGATGCAGAAAAAACAATAGAGCTGCAGCCTCCCAAAGCTGTATCCATCCAGTGATGATGCTGTATTTCTCTTTTGCAACCATGGAAAGAGACATATCCTTACCGCTTTATTTATAAATTCCAAAAAAAACATAATGCTAATTTTAAGTGTCTACCAGAATTTCTTTGGACTAAGTGCTGGGATACTGTGGATTGCATTTTATGTGTTAGTRTTCAGACAGCCTATTGCCACGTTAGTCAGTAGTAACAAATCGTCRGTGTTGCTATGAAGAAGAATTCTTCACCTGCCCAACAGACAGGAGCAGTCCATACAGTACCAGTGCAGATTATCCCTCTGCTCGCTCTCTCAGCAGAGACTGGTTCTAAGGYCTTTTTTCTCTGGTCGATCCTGGACTTTTCAACTTAGAATATCATGCTAAGCTAATATTTTGGTGTGGAAAGGTTTTTTGGACACTGGAATGGGGCCACCTAGCAACCTTTCAAGTTCTGGATTTTTCAGTGCCAAGTCCATATGTTTAGTTTATCACATGGGGTTTAGCCTTTGCATTTGAAAAAAAAAGAAAGAGAGATTTGATATTCTGTATTGATTTCAACTAGAAGGTAAATACAGCAGGCCAGATTCTCTGCTGGTTTATATCGCCTCGATGCAATCTCCTGGAGGTCCAATAGGATTGCTTGGGATGTCACTCAGGCTAGAATATGGCCCTTTAATATTTGTACAAAATAAAAAAGAAAAAAACTTTTCATTATTTAATATCCATTCTGGAGTTTGCTTTTCCAAATGTGCAAATACAAATCCATAAATGCTCTTTACAGATGTTCTGAGGTGTCTCTGAGTCAGAAACTCCATGGGCTCCCCACAGMGGGAAAACTGCCTCCATCTTTGGCAGCAACCATAGGAAGGCAGAGGGGGAACAGGAATTCTTTATTCTCCTTTCTGCTTGCAAGGATTGTCTATAAAGCATCGGCAGGAAATTCTAGGGAGATTTTATAAAGTAATCCAACATGGATAGTTCCATTTAGTTTCAATAGAAAGTCTGTAGGAAATGTTCTAGGAAAATCCATTGAGATTTCTGAGGGTAATGTATCACAGCAAATGGCCTTTTTAAAGTTTAGCAGACAGGCAAGAGGCGAGAGAGCGTGTATTCCTTACATTACAAATGAGGCCGGGGTCATACGTGTTTACAAATCAGCCCTTTAATAAAATCTTTTTTTAATAGGGCTTTCCCTAGCACGGCTCCTGTTGAGATTAACAGACCTGGACATGCGAGGCAGCGGTAACAGCAGCCCATTAACGTACTGCTTCTGTGACTCTCGTTGAGCCTGGAGAGACTGACGTCCACGGGCAGTCCTGAGCCAGGCAGGAGGGCTCCTTCCCTAACACTGCTCTAACGTATTGGTAACCGTATTGATCTGGTCTTGGCTCACATTATAACATRCTGTTATTAAAAGCTCTAATTTGAAACATCAAGATATGGTCAAGGATGGGAGGGCCAGGCTGTGGAGTCTCACCGTTGGCTCCCGTTGAGTGTGTTTAGATGTCACAGAGACTGTGTCTTCAGAAAGTACAGGCTTTGCCTCAGGTCCCAGCTCTTACCAACCTGCAGCCTTATTTTTTTTCCTCCCCCTGGAGATCTGAGACCAAGGTCCTCGGTGCCGGTGCCTCCCTGCTTGCAGAGCGCACTGCCGTTGGCTGTTTTTTCTGCATGAGCTGAGCAGTAGCAGGTAGCTCCTGAGATCCTGACCCTTTCACCTGCAGAAGGAAGTAATTTAGCCCCTAATTAATGCTTTTATTCCAGAAGAGCACCAGGAAAGGTAGCCCAATCAGCAGAGTATTCAGGAGACCCGGGCTTGCTCCCCATATGTCCTGCTGGATGATATTGCTCAAGGCACATCATCTTGCCATGMTCCTCTTGCGAAACTCAGTTAATGACACTGACCTCACAGAGAAAGTGCTGTGAGAGCTGCTTGCCAGCAGCATCCGAGACCCAACAGTTTTTCATGTTTGTGATCATTTMAACCATGTCAACCGTAGTAGCTGTCAACTAGGGAGCATGGGAGGCACCAGCTGCTGCCAGCATGACTATAGGTTGGCATTCAGTGAATGAAGAGGCCACCCATGTTAGCGTAATCCAGCTCTCATATGCCCTCACACTCACCCTCATTTATCAGCCTATAAATTATTCCCTGCTCTGCTACCTTTGCATTTGGTTCATCAACGCTTTGGACAAGATAAGTGTCTCACAAGGGTGTAAAAATACACAAAAGCAGCTCRCTGCCTCTACTTGCATTTACACCCGTGTCTTTTGGACATATATTTGTACAACTCCCACTGCCCATCAGGTCGTGCTTTGCTGAGTGGGTGTGCAGGGTCTAAGGSAGGTGTCATCTTCACACTCCCCCCGCACCACACCAGTGCCTGGCCCCACGTACCCACCGCCCGGCTCAGCCCTGGAGCAGGGCTGTGCAGTTCCCATTGACGCCAATGGCAGAGAGCCACTCTGTGCCCAGGGATGAATTTGGCCCATTGCTTACAAATAATTTAAAGCAGTTCTGTAAATGTTTGTGTGCCCGAAGGTCTGGGGATGATTTACAGCTCTCTCAAATTGTGCAGACCCTTGATCCGGCAGTGTCATTCACAGTAATGGGATGTCTCAGCTGTCCAAACAGAGACATGTTTTAAATGTTAAAAATGTTCCGTGATCGATTTTCTCTGTTTATAGTAAATGCCTTGATTAGATTCTCTTGTAGGTGCTTCAAAGGCAGACTCCCACTCACAGTCTTCCCATATTATGAAATCTAGTTCTTTCTTTGCTCTACTTCTTATTTTTCCCCTCCCTTAAATGAACTTAGTGCTTGAGAAAGGTGACTGATTAATGGCCTTGAGGACTGAGGCTTTCTGAAGCTGCATCTGGGAACATTGTTCTGCTGCCTGACCTCCGGGCAAAGGGGGGATGTCTGAAGGCAGAGGGGCATGTGAGACGTGGATCCCCTTGGGACATGAGGGGTACCCAAGCCTGCCACATCCTGGCCTCTACGTTAAGGTATTTAGCTTTATGCCTTAATAAAAGGCAGTCAAATGTCATCTCTGTTTTACATAAAGAGAACTGAGACTGTGAGGAACCAGGTGATTTGCTGGAGCTGGGAGAAATTGCAGAGCAGAGGTGGGAATGGACTAAAAGATGCCCCAGTTGGGTACTTTAATCTCAGTTTATTCCTTCCTCAGATCTCTGCATTTCTTTAAAAAAAAAAAAAAAATGCAAGATGAGTTAAGGCATTTTCATTAAGTCTGGTCTGAACTGGATTGAGACCATCAATTTATTTCACATCCATCACTAACCAGCCATTAAATGCAATGGCTTTCATTCTCCCTATTGACCTGGTCTGTAATCAGACCAGAGACCTTGAAATGTGAACAACGTTCTATCCTATTAACAGACCCCTGAGCCGTCCAATCCCCCTGATAGTCGTGTCCTTTTTTCTTTTTTTGGTTTTTTTTTTGTTTGTTTTTTGTTTTTTTTAATTTTTAATGGAAATAGCTCCGCTTTAATCCATGTCTCTCTATTGATCAGGAGATCAAGTCTACTTGATGTGCACTGTGTAAGGTAGTATGATGCCAAGAACAGCTTGTGACTTAGTATGAAAGGGTCAGTCTAACTTTCACTAATGAACCTCCCTTTTTTAATATTAGTTAATTTGAAACTTGCCCTTCTGAATTTTACCTCTGTTCCCCCTCCTCAGTTGAGATTATCAGCCTTCCTTCCCCACCTCTCAAACTCACTGGCATATGTGGGTATTTCATCTACAATGCCATAATGTCATGGACGTTAAAACAAACAACACGAGCCTSCTATTTCTCTTGAGAATATCAGAGAGATGTATAGCACGCAGTGCCAGAACRGAGCCTCACAGACAGAAATAAAATTTCACTACATTTTTGTTCTCCAGATTTGGATGGTTAATTGGTGACAAGATAAAGTTTCTCCCAGAACCACGTAATACAGGAGAGGGGAATGATCTTGTCAGAAGATGCTCTCRTATTCATTTGACTTAGAGTCAAGGGGGTTAGAGGAGCTGTGTTAGGCTCAGAGAAGATCATTTCACAACAGACATCAGATCACGTGGAGAGCTCACAGCACTCTTCTCTGCTCCGTTTTCCTTTCATGGACACCAGCTTGCATATCAGTCTGCCAATACCATAYTGATCTGGGCCCTCCATGAGAGGAGGCCCAGGCCTTTTCACTGGCCAATGTGTTAATACTACATTTTTGATCATTACTGTGGTGTATTGTGCAGCTTCTTTCCAGCAAAGTTTAGCTCAGAGATGCCTATCACAGCTGTCCTGCAGAACTCCCAGTTTTCTTTGTTAGACAGGAGACGTTATCCCGGTTGAACTCTGGGGTTTCCTACCCCGTTAGGGGATCAAGTTGTTTCTACCCATGTGTCTGATTATAGAAACCACTCTGCTTCTCTACTAAATGATGGCTAATGTCCTTTCATACCCTTAAAAATAAATACGAGACATCACTGATCCTCACTATTTAATTTCCAAGGACTATACATCGATTGTTGAATAAAGCTGTCAAGAGTGAACTAACAACTCATCTCTCCTGTTACAAACCTACAAATTGAGTTGAAAGGGACCTTAGCTCTTGGATAGCATTCCACCATCAACTGTCTTCCAGAGCAAACCTCTCTGTACCATCACAACCGGTGACCTCTGCACCATTCTTGTTTTGTTTAGGTCATGTCTAACCCCAGTTTGTGCTAAAACAGAGCCAGGCAAGAGGCGTTTTCTGGATATTTGCAGTTCTCYGGGCACAGTGATGGACAGACCCAGATGGTAATTTCAGGCGTGGAGAAGGGTTAGGAAGCACATAATAAGTCCCAGTCAGCTAGGTGCAAATCTTTTAAGAGCCTAGGCTAGTTATAAAGAAGAGCACAGTTAATGTAAGAATTAATTCAGGGTCACGACAAAGCAGAAGGAAGCTACTGCATGTTTGAGTGCATTTGTGCATGTGCCTAGAAGCACTGCTCATATTCTGTAATATCTCTTTGCAATATGCATTTTGGATACTGCATTTTAAACCCATTAAGTGTGAGAAGCAGTTATACATGGTAGCTAAATCAAGAAATGAACTCCTATTGCACAACCTCCTTCCATTAATTTATTTATTTAGTGAATTTTGGGCTGATGAAAGGACATGAATTGGCCATTCCTTATTTTACGGAACTTCAATCAAGTAAAGACATGCAGCACAGTTTCTCCTTTGATACTTGCCCACCTTTGTGTTTTTGTGCTGTCCTGGGCTAGCAATGTTTCAGAAAGTATTTGCTCCACTTTTTCTTGGGACTTAATTTCCTTATTGCAACTGTCCACAGGGGAAGCAGCTATGACTATGGTTTCTTTGACAAGGATAATAGAGATCTTAGAAACCAAAAGAGAGCAGCATTAACTCACCGCTGTCTGGAACCATACTGCAATCTCCTATCTGATAACGAACTCTCTACATCTCATTGCCATGTCAGACCTTTGTTAATTTGTTCTATGTTGTTTCTCTCTGTGCTTCTCCCCAGCATGCATCTTCTCTCCTTGTTTCATTTGCTAAACATCATCATGACTATATTTCATTTGTAGACCGCACAGTGCGGCATTACACATGCCAGCATCACCAGCACCGTCTTTACAGATRGGGAAAAAGAGAGGCAAAATTATACTGAAGTTACACAGTGCCACTCAGCAAGGTCACAGGAGATGTAGAAGTAGAAATAGGTCTTTGGTTCGCTATAACTAGGTGGAAGTGAGATGAAGCAAATGCATTTTGACCAGAATAAAATCAGAACGGGTGGGTGGATTTCCRTGTAGGAACTAACAGCCGGGGGTTCACCTGTATCTTTCCCCAGTAGTCAAGCCACACATTGGTTAAGCAGGAATAGCACATTGTAACTCAACTGCACTTGCAGTCATTTGCTGCCAATTTTTTTTCAAGCCTGAACACAGCACACTTGGCTTACCTTGCTGCCTACCCAAGCACAAGGTGCCAGAATAATTGGAGGGGGGAAAGCACAGGTAGTGTCTCCAAATGGCAAATAGCTTCTGAGCCGTTGCAYGCACTGTCACTCAGGAGTCGTGTCATGACGGCTGCCTCGGGCCGTCGTACCGCCCGCAGGGCTGTGCTGAGAGCCCATGGCRGCTCGGCGATGCGTCTTCCCACCGTGGGCAGGAAGGAGGTTTGGGCTTGCAGGTGGTACTGAGGTGGGAGATTAAGTTGACTAATAGTAAATAGAGACAAAAATGTTGCATTAAAGGAGCACTCTGCAARTTATGGTGCAGCCAGACTATCACAAAGGCATTGGCTGAGTGTGTTTAAGGTGTTACTGCCTCCGTAGCTGGATGCTGCCACTGCTTCACTGGGAGGGTAGTGGCTGTCTATGGGACTCTTCACCGGTGCCATACAGGGACACAAAGACAGAGAGTGCTTGTACAGTCAGATATAGCACCTCACYCAAGAAGGTCCATAACTGTTTTTAAATACTCTAATTTAAATGYTGGTGAAGGTCTGTCCATCTCCTTAGGGCAGAACTAGGGCATGGCAGCCCAGCACAGCAGGGTCACAAGAGGATGCCACCTCTGAATCAGCTTCAGGTGGGATGTAGGATRTGCCTTGTCCTTACATACAGGGAGTTTAATTATGTGTAAGTTCTCTGAACCTTGGGTTTATTCAGTTTGACTGGAAATCTTGTGAGAACAGGCTTTCTTTGTTAGACATTGAGCAGCACTGCCATCCCTGGCTGCATGATGTCTTTTTAAGCATGACGTCCTACGGTGCCAGGACAAGATTTGAAGGGCGTGCTTCCAAATGGCCTCACAACTGGGAAATGTTCGTGTACCAGGGGTATGTTACAAGTCAGTCATTCTCTTCCAACAGGAGCTTTCTGCCTGAAATTAGTTCCTTCTCTGTTATGTACCTTCCCACTACGTGACAGCATTATGCAATGGTCCTCGTCACTATTTATTGTCTGTGACTGAACGTCTTGCATGTGGCTGGGCTGGAATTTGGGTTTTTGCTGATGCTAGAAAACCATGATGCTTTGTTCTAGGATTTTACTTCTCAGCCTGTCTTCATTGCTTGGGCTGCCCTTTACTGCGTATCCCCCTTTGTTCCCTAAGGGTCACCGAGGCACGGTGAGAAGGCCAGGAGTTTTGCGCAATTTAAAATGTCACATCAAAGTAAGGAATTCGTCCTAGCCCAGAGACACAGGCTTGAGACTGCTTATGCTTCATTCTTGATTATCTCTTAAGTCAAGGTCCCTGCTAGCAGGAATAGCATTTAGAAAGCTCCTTGGGCTCTGCCTCTGCCACTGACCTTCTCTGCAGCCTGAGGCGAGTCACTTCATTCTTCAGGACTTCTGCTTCCCCTTCCACCTTTCCTTCATTTGCTTGAACAGTGTGTGCTTGAGGCCTGGCAGTAATTCTAAGCGTGTAWATCTTGCCTAGAGCGATAGAGCCCTGATTTCATTTGGAGCCTGAGCTACTCTAGCACAGAAGAATGAACTCATTCCCACCTCTGTGTCTCCCACACAGTGCTTTGGTACCAGAATGAAGTGGCGTCTAATGAGCAAGCGACACTGTTTTGCAATCAATGTCAAGGGAGAATGAGGGACACGATGTGTCTACTTACCAGGTATGCCTTTCAGTTTGTGTGCATCAAGTTTATATTTTTGGAAATAAAGGAGCAAGATTCTTGTCTGGAGTCCCAAGGTGTTCATACAGCAGCAGAGCCTGTAGTCCATGGATCTGTTTGAGCACCCTGCAATAACAGTTGGAGCAGTAATAGGCATCAGAGTGTGCTGGGGGAAGCAGGATTAGTAGAACTGAGAGGAAGACAAGTTGCATCATTATCTACTGATGGCATGATTAGGACTTTTCAACAGAAGCATAGGTGTGTTCCAGGGGGAGCTCATCTTCTGGCTTAGGCTCTAACCATCATTCAATCATAAAATATTTTCAGGTGTTGGCAGGTGGAAAACAGAATTTCTTTAAGGGAAGATTTTAAGATAATTTGAGCACTCTTAGAGGGCAATCAATACAGAGGGGAGGTCAYACTAATTGCTGAAATCAAGGTGATCTGAAGCCAGTTGGAGAAACGCTCACAGTCCCACACTGCAGTCCCTTTTATCACAGCAAGACCCAGAAATCCTGCTCACAAAGCGTTAGACCATGCACCAGCTCATGCAGCCATCTCTGAAAAGGATGCTTCAGGAYACACGGTGCTTTATAAATTGATGCCCACATGAGCATGCATTCCCACTCCCTGCAGTAAATGTAAACCCTGTTTTGTTAAGAATTCCTGGCAAGATTATTCTGTTTCCTTCCTGAAACCAAACAAGAAATCAGAGCACTTACAGCAGTGCAAAAAAAAAAAAAAATATTCAGCTTTATTTCAACAGTCTTTTCCAAACTCACATGCTCTGTATCCCCTAATGTTGAGAGGAAGAATAATACACATTTAYGGAATGTGATCAGGGCAGTTACCCATTTTAATAGACAGTGAAGTGCGAACAGGAACTGTGCAAAGAAAGACCTATATTACGAGGAGGTTAAATATTGTGATARCTTAACCAAAATAACAGTGCCAAAACCCAGTCTTCTGATTTGCAACTTGTGACTGAAGTAATTCAGCAGACTGGAACAAGTCTAGGTTTTGGGGTTTGATTTTATTTATTTTTTGTCTTGTAGCAGTACAATTTGTAAGTAAAAACCAGAGCAGTTCTCTGGAAGAGTGGCCACCCCTTTCCCTCCATGGAAGGTAATGGCTCATCTACCAATTCAGCAGGAGTCAGGAGATAGTCATCTTACTGTAATATCTTTTGTCTTTCTCCACCGACACCTCATTGATGGGCAATTTTTCTAAACAACAGCAAAATTACAGTGCCTGCTTCTCTGTCAATAAATTCCATTATTTCACATGGAGGTTGGTAGCATAGCTAGAAAACGCCGAAGTGATTACATTGAGGAACTACAGATCTGTGGTCTGAGCACTCTATAAATCTATGGACAAAGTTTGATAAAGCGCATTGATACTTTATCTGACAAGAGCCTGTCTAGATTTATGGGGCTCAAAGCTGTTCGCACTGTCATCCTCGATTCAATTAATGCAAAAGCACTTCCCATCTTCACACTTCTTTCTTGTTGGGCAAAATGTGATCTTGACATTCTTCCCCCACTTTAATGAGCAAAATATAAAGTGATGGAATCAGCCAAAGAATAATAGCATGGCTCTGGAGCTGGTAGGATAATGCAATCAAGCGCTTTCAGGTTAATGTGCTGTGATCCATGGAGGATTTGCTTCAGTGTTGGGGTGCCATCAGTTTTTTCCTTAATCTTTTGTAGTCCTAATGATGAGCAGCAAAATCAGATGAAATTGTGGCAGGCTGAAAAAATGTTGTACTTTACTTTTTCATTTGTTTTAAAGTTGCTAGGGTTGAGGCAGTGAGAAACACACAGAAAGAGTAGTTTATACTTTAGTACAACTGGGATGTAGCCTGGGGGAGAGGGTCTTCGTTACAATACCGGGGCAAATTATGTTGCTATCCTGCTTTTGTTTTCTGGAAGTGACAATGTGATGGGAGAATAGATTTGGTGCAAGGACTGTCCTGGGTGTAGCTTTTGAGAAATTATTGTCAAAACCTGATTTTTTGAGGACAAAAGATTGCTGTGGCGAGCATGTCACAGCATGGTTTGGTGAAGTGTAGGATTATAGCAGCCTCTGTCTCCCGCTCGCTCTTTACCACAGACAGTTGCGATAATGTACTCCTGTAACTTGCTCTGGCTTTGTCTTGATTTTCTTTGTTGCAGGAAAAGTGTCTCTTTAATGCTTTCTGTTGCATTGATGTCTCAGGCCCACTTTTACATCTCTTAAAGTCTCAAAATCCTGCTGGTGTGAGAATTGAGGGCTGTTTTCCTGTTGGGATGCAGTTAAAGGAGTGTTAGAGTTGGATATAATATCTGGCATTGGTGTGCATTGCAGTTTTGTGTAGAGGTAGCATCTTGCTACGGAGAAATCACGTAAAGCAGTTGACCTGCTAGATTAGGATGGTTTGCTGGGATTTCTGCCCAAGAAGAGGGAGTTTGTCCTGACCGTGCCTTGAGGCAGTTTGAGGACTGAAGGGACACTTAAGTGCACAGGCTTCATGAYGATCCCTGGGGCAGGGATAGATTCACCCTATAGCACCGTTGCCATACTGTGGAGATTGCTTGCTTTCCCCTGACATTGTGTAACTCCTCTCTGCTCCCTGACAGGAACACAATTTACTGCAATTTACTATAAATCCTCATAAAAGCCCTTCTCTTGTGACACACTCAGTCAGAAACCCTAAAAATGACTGACAGGCTCTTCATAAATATTTATGATCTCTAAAAAAAGATCGAAAGAAAGGAAAGTTAAATTCTTCCCTCAGTGAAGTTTGACGGTGGAGACTTTTCTGCAACGGCCAGGTCTACCCTTCTTCTGGCGCGAGCTGCAGGAGCTGGGGCTGGCACAGGAGAAATGGCCTCACCCCCCAGCAGAGCTGGCCCTGCTCGGGGTAACCCTCATCCCCAAATGAGACCTGGCCGTTGCGGAAAAGTCTCCATGGCATAAAATCCAGAGAAAGCGTGGTGAGACTAGAAGTGCAGGAGGCCTTAAAAGCCCTAAAAAATTGCCCAAAATAAGTAAAGCTGCTTTTCAGACTGCCTTTGCACAGGGCTGCTGCACTTAGTTCTTTCTACTCTTTTCGCCATGGGGAAGACAATCGTGGTCCAAAGAGGGTCCTTCAAGGCCATGTCTCCCAAGAGAAATTAGCCACAGGCGTTTCAGCCCGTTCATTAAATCCTGTGGGGCTGATTAAGAGTTTATGTCCATTTTATTTCACTACTTTGACTTCTGTTCTTGTTCAGTTTATAAATAGTTATGACATTTACTGCTTTTAGTTTGGGAGGAAAAAAGCAGAATAGGTTTGAACCAAGCAAAGTATCAGTCTTTGCGATGCAGAGTCAAGCCGGGAGAGGAAATTTGAATGCAGTAAATTAAGAGAATGTTCCTCAGATGAAACTGTCTCCCAATCATAAGTCATGTGACAATAAATTTCAGTTGAGTGACAACAATATTAACAAACTGAAAAAAAGATTGATGTGCATCACAGGTCCATGAATGCAAAATAAAAGGGAAATACTTGCTAGCCTGTGATAGGCAAAGTATAAATATGTATCACTTGGTTCTAAAGTGAGTTATGATTACATTTTCCTACTTGTACCTGAAATCTGTAGAGGTTATTCATCTTATCCCTATATCAGCCATGACAGTTATAGCCATGCGGTGCATACGGCATAGATACCTGTTCAGCAGATAAATCAGCAGGCATGAAGGGATCTGTTGTTATCAATTTGATCTTCAGAATAAATATACAAATATGTGTACAGCATTGTTGTCACCGAGAACAATTTCCCTTCTTCTTGCCGATACATTTTTAAGAGGTTGCTCCAAGAGCCACTTTTCGACAATGCCAGAGGGAGATGGAGGGAAGCAATGATCAGGCAGGAGAACTAGATTTATGGACTGTTGTCTAAATTCTTTTTTAAAAAAAAAAAAAACACCACACACAAAAACACTTCCTGCTAGCATCGCTTGTCCTCCGAGTACAATGCTGGCTGGATGCAGCGAGTGAGGCTAGGGAAGAGAGGCGATGGGGACAGTCACAGTCCGTGAACATCTGTAAAAGGAAACCAKTCCTGATGAGGCTGAGTGGTATTGCCTCTCCACTGGTGCTAAAGAGCTAAAGGTTTTATGGTGCAGCAGAGGCTGTAGTTTAATCCTGATTTACCACAGGAGTTCAGCAAGGAGGAGAGACTCWTACAGGACTCAGCCAGGCAACTCGAATGCCGCTGGGACCTGCTCGCTGTACACAGAGCAGAGAAGCTGGGGAGGGGAAACCAGGGGAGATTTCTTCTCCTTCACTTGCAAGTCAGATCACAGCGACAGGCACAAGGTTGTGGAAAYGCTGGGACCATGCCACCGCATCCCACCGACCAGCATCTGAGCAGGGGGAACATCAGGTCGTGTTCAGATCTGAGTGGAGGAATTAGAGGAACACAGCCGCGAAGGAGTCCTCCCTCACCGGGCACCATTTTGGCCAGTCCAAACTCATCTCACTCGTTCCAGGTGCCAGTCCTGAGGATGGGGCGGGAGACAGCACTTCACAGCCCCCGCTGCTGTCAGCTGGAGCATCCTTGCAGAGGTACCGAGTGAGGCACTATGGTAGCAGAGACGCAGCTTCTCCCAGCACCGGGGTACTGGAAGATCCCAGTAAATGGGAAGGTAGCGAGAGTGACTCCAGTGCTGTAAAAAGGCGTCTGCATGTGTGCATTGAGCTGAGTCCTACGGCCCAGGCTATACAGGCTCGCCCGGCTAGAAATGCTGATGGGTACTAAAATTAAGACGTTGAGTTCACTCTCTGCCTCCCTTGTGACGATCGCTGTGCGCATTACTCCAGTTTTACAGATGAGGAAATGGAGGGTCTCCACGTTCACCTGCTCAAAATCTCAGCAAGATGCAAAAGCAGCCRCAGCCACGCAGCCAGTCCCTTGCCCTCATTGCGCACGTGGTACCAAATATCCATGAAGATGATGACAATATGAAATAGTTACCATCCTTGACAGCTACATTCTGCCCTCTTACTTTTTGTAAGTCTGGAGGGAAGGAGAGTTACTCCATATAGTTACAATTTCCAGGTAAGGCTGGAATGCAATCTCCTGGTGACGTCTGCCTCCGAAGCCCAGGAGAAAAGGCTTATGCCTGAACTGTTTTGGTTTTTAAATGCTGTCTCTTCTGGGGAGGCTTTTGTTACTTAATTAGTACCATTCATTTAGCTCGCATCACAACTGTGCTCAAGGTCCCCAGAAAGGACAGAGTCCCAGATTTGCCAAGAGGTAAAAAATATTRTTTCCAAATAAAGTATTACTTGGATAGGTCTTTGATAGTTACAAATCATACCCTTCAGGCTCCATCCTATCTCACCAAACTTASCATCTCGACTCCCCTGTCAGGCAGCCTTGTATTATAAGACTGTAAGGCTCATAGCTAGTCACCAGGCTGTTACCTCAGATACGCCGTGGCTTGGTACACACCCAGGTTATAAAGTTTTCTGACCCTCTCTCCCTGACCTACGAAACCAAGATTGCACCTTCATTTTTACCAGCTGCAAATATTTCTTTAAGTATGGCGAGGCTTTGATTTTTAATTCCTTGAAGAAACCTCAAGATTTACTCAGGAAAGTCAGAGGTTAATAAGGATGTGTTTGATTTGGAAATGAGAAGGCAGCATGGAAGTGCTGGGGTGCCAGGAGTCTCAGAGACGAGGGAAGCGGCAAACTTAACTCTGAAGATGGCCGAGGATGTCACCTGTGAGGCATCCGAGATGCTGCAYGCTGAGTGTGTTTAATGACATGTAGGGAGAGTAGATGAATTGGGCTGTTTTTTCTAAACTATGATACTTTAATGGAAAACAACTTCTGTCCTTCAGCCGTAAGAGCTATTCCTGTTCTTGAACTGTGAAGGAGGAGGAGTGAGCAGGAAAATGCCATATGAAATTGTTAAGCTAAATTCAGAGACGGTACATTCTGGCCAACAAGGAAGATGTAACCGTATATCACAGCATTCTGTTAATGAGGATTCATTTTTAGCCCGACTTGTCTGTAATGAAAAACCCTAACATTTAATTTCCATAAAGCTAGAATTAAGGCTGACTTTAACCTCGGTGTTCTCTACACATTAGCTTTTTGCTATGGTGTAAATCTCTCTGCTCAAATAGCAATATAGGAGCCATCCCCCCACCATAATAAGTGGGTAATGCTGACTCATAACTCATTATACTGCGTAATTCCAGACCGCATATGTGCAGCTTCCATTGTTGGGAATATTGTCACTAAAAAGGTAATGTTGCTTTAGTAAAAGATTTGTGAAAAGAGGCACAAATGGAGACTTCTACATTTGTAGTAAAGTGGTGGTAAAAAGAACGTAGGTAGATACACTTGTTTTATATCCATAAAAATTGAAAACTTATATTKTCCCCTGAATTTATTTCTGATTATATTAGTGACTTACATTGCCATGGCAATTTAGGCACCTATTTTGTGTTCTCCGGTACCAAAATACCTTTGAAAATTTGGACCTTAGACATTACAGTGATTGTTTTGCAGTTAAAGCTAAAGCAATCTACTACCAAGTGAGATACAAAGGACAAATCTTGTGTCCCTGTGACACTCGAGCATACTCTAAATCGCCACTTTCACTCACCTGCAGAGTTCTTTTGCATCAGCGTAAAAACAGGACTCAAAACGATTGCAAATGAAAAGGGCAGAAGCTGACATGCACATCGATATAAATGAGTGAAAGCTGCAGAACAACACGTTACTAGATGTGTCTCCATTTCACCCCCTGCCAAATGAAGACACTGTCTCCTTCAAAGGAGGGCTGTGGGGTTTGCCTCCTGAATGTCTGGGAAGTGCTCAGAGGGTCTTGGATGGAAAATGCAGAGGAATCATAAAGTGCCATTGCACCAGGGCTGCCTGGAGAAATTAGTAGTCCTAATGTTAATTAGAGCTGTGTGAATAATTCATAACAGATCATTTATTAAAAGAATGCTGCTACTTTTTTCTGTTTGCAAATTGTCCATAAGCAGATGGTGATTTTTCGGGATTGCGTTCATTATTCAAACCTATTTGCTAAATTATTTGGGGGAGTAAGCTCTGCTATGTGTCTCGTTCAGCAGGAGTTAGCTGGGCGTATTTAATGGTCAGAATTCACCATGATAGTGTTAGTTTTCATTGGACATATTGATCACCTGGTGTGTTTCTGTTCCTGACTGGATGTGTTAACATTTAGAATAGGGACTCCGGCACGAATACTCATACGCTGTATTACGGCTCCTTGTGCTCCCCCATCTGTATGCCACATCAACCCGCTGTCTCTCTGTTCAGAACTTGCCTTTGCATAGAATTATTCAGAAATGTTTAAATCAGAATAATTATTCCTGAATAGCTCTCTCTGTGAGCACTTATTCTATAATAAGAGTGCTGTGTACCAGTTTAGCTTAATCTGCTTGAAAGTGAGCTAAACTAAACAGGAATAAGGCATGCCAACTGCAAAAGAAAAGGTGCCACAGAATTTAAATTCACAGCCTATCTCTTGCTTTTAAACACAAAATACCTTTTCTGGGTCAAAGAGGCCCCTGAGCAGCGAAGCCGTGGAAGCTGCAGGGTTGCAGCAGGGGAGGGAGTGCTCTGTAAATACCCTGTTCAATGCACCTACTGTTAGAGAGGAGATACTCAAAGGGACCTTCAGTCTGACCCCAAACAGTTTGTCTTTGGTTATCCAAATTAATTCCCCTGTGTATACAAACCCTTTGGCTCAAGTACTCTCTCTGTTTTGGGGGTGTGCAGCTCCTAGCACAASAGTGCCCGGTCCCTGATACGCGGTGGGGTTAATGAGTCAGCTAGCATCACATAGCAAGGGCAGAATTAGAATTAGAGACCAGCATCCCACGACCACCTTCAAACCTCCATTTCTAACCTCTGAATAATATTACCCCTCAGTGGAAGCAAACAGAAAGAAATAAAAAGACTATCAAAACATTGGTGGATAAATATTCCTTCTGCACTGCAAACTGTTGCTTACAGCTAGTATTTTTTTTTGGGTAATGATCTGCTTTTAGATTTTCTCTGAGATGTATATTCCATCTCTTTGACACTGTCTCAGCCTTATCTCTGCTCATTTTTTTCCTTCCTTAAATCTCTTTCTTTACCTTTAAAATGCTCTTTCCCCGAGCAGTTACAGACATATCATTGCTGTTGTGCTCTTCGCACGCAGCTGAACAACTTGGGAAGCAGAGGGAGGGTGCTCAGAGCACCCTCCGCACCCTGGACCCAGCTGAAGACCTGGCTGCAGCCGACCCTCTGCCTTAAGCCCCACCAAGTGCGGTGGCACTGCGTCCACCCGCGGTGGAGGTGGAATTACAACAGAAACTAGCAGCAGGACACTACTTTTTTAAAGGAGCTTAAAAATAACAATAATAAATTTTAAAAATGAGGAAACTTATCCAAAAAGGTCTTTAAAGTCAAAAGTATGGATTTCATTTTCTCGGACTCAGCAGGAAGGCTCCCTCTGCAATCACAGATGAGGTTTTCACAAGTGCTTAAAGCAGTTGCATTTCAGTAAGAGCCAGGCATCTGCCTGCCACAGTGATATTGGGTAGGGTACTTCTTGCCAAACTTTAGCTGCTTAAGTTTGGTACCTAGCTTTACCTGGTGAGCTAAGGTTCATTTACAGCCAAAGRAGGGAGAGAGGCAAGTGGACCCCTCAGCTAGAGGACACTAGTTGCCCTCTCCTGCAACAACAAATCTGCATTAGATTCCCTACTCAAGCCAAGAGGAAAGATGTGATGAAAACAGGAAAGGCTGCCCAGAAATGTGTAGAAAAAGTGCTGGACATACACGTACAAAACAGGARATTGATTTAGTGCATTAAGAGCAATCCATCCCTTCTGAGCTTCCCATGGGCTGCAGGATGGGAGCGATTAGGAAGAGTATGGAAAGCACAGAGTAACTCACCAATACTTCTGTATCAGTCTTTACTGAAGACAAAATTGTGTAGATACTAGGGGGGTTTGCAGAGGTAAAATTAAAGATGTTCTAAGAGATAAGATGTCATAAGTGATGTTTGAACTAACAAACTTGACAGCAACAAATTGCCAAGATACTAGGGGGACACTGGCAATTAGAGAACTTGCATTTTCATGAGTGACAGAGCAGAGATATTAAGTGCAAAACAAGCCATGCTGCTCTGACTGACAGCTCAGTCAAGGGCTGCACTCCACCACCGGCATCCGACCCTTTCCCATCCCATCACTGGCATCTTCTTCCCTCACTCCACACCATCCTTCTTCAGCCTTTAGTCGCGGCTCTGCACAGGCTTGGCGTGACTTCCCCTAGCACTCGTTGGTTGCATTAGTCCTCCTGACAGCTTTGCAGTCTAGCAAAGGCTTAACAAGAGCTTCATTCAAAGTCTTTGGTACGTCCCAGTGCCCTGATCTTCTTGCCTCAGTTTCCCTGGAGAAACACAGTGCCAGGCCAGGCTTCYGCTTTGGGGCAGGGCACAGGAGCATGGTCCTGAGTGAAGAATGAGGCAGCAAGGATCCTTGGCTCGGATATACCTTCAGCATCCCGTTCCCTCTATTCCTACAAGGTGCTCACCCCATCCCTTTCTGCGCAGTGGGTGATGGACTCCAACACGCTGAAGCCCCATGAAGGTGTCGGTGCAAAGCATCAACGTGATGCAAAGCTTCGTGCCGACTCTCCAGATAGAGAAGAAATATTCCACCCAGAGGCACTGCGCCCAGTTGAGAAAAAGCCTCCCCAGAGACAACTTCAAGCCGAGCAGAGCCGTGGCTCTCCCCGTCCACATATTTTCATCAGGATGTTTCCAGACTGCAGCAGGGAGTTAAAAATGGAGTTCTGCAGGTCACTGGCCAACCTTCCCGCAACCAAGTCTATAAAGAATAGCAGCTAATGTTTCTTCTGTGCTTGTGTTTCCCGGGAAGGGTATGTTAATATAGCCTGTCTTTATTATCCTATCTGAAAAGATATTTCATTTTACCAGTTTTTACTACACAATCTCAATAACTGGAACTTGTTTAAAGGCTCACTGCTCCAGGAAAATGCATTATATCTTGGCTTTTAAATCCGCCAGCTCCCATTTATTGGTATTAATAATACATTGGGAAAGCTGTTCTTTTTATTTTATTTTGGTCCTCTGAATATTTTTTTTTTTTTGGTAGCTCTAAAAGAAAATATTTTAAAAAGAAAATGTGTTCAAACAGCATTTCTGTATCTTAGAGGTAACCACACTCCGCATGCCATTAAGGAGTCATTTGCAGTGCTTAGGAAGGGGGAAAGGCAAAGAAAAAAAAAAGTGTTTCATAATCATTTATGAGCCCAAAGTGTCCAGGGAAAAAGTTTTTAATAATAAACAAAATACCTAAATTAGTTTTCATTTAAAGTTTAGGCATCTTTAATTTATAAATGCTATTTAAGCAGAGAAATGTTGATGAGGGCTAGAGTAATTATTCGCATAAGTGGAAATGCAAAACTTTGGTGCTTCTACACAGTTCATTCTACTTCTGCTAACTCCACTGAGCTTTTTTTAAGCTCAGCTCACCCAGGGAATTGCTGCCTGCATGTTTATGTATTTACTGTAGAAGATACTTTTCTTTTCTTTTCTTTTCTTTTCTTTTTTTGCCAAGCTAGCATAGGCTTTTTAATCTTTCACTCGTTTCAGCATTACTACTGTGAAGGAGGATATTAACGGTCAGACACTTCTCTCAGGAWCACTGGTGTAAAATCAGAGCAAATGGGTTGAAGTCAGTGGAATTTCTCCACTTCTTAAGCGTAGCTGCATCCAAATACAACCCCCAGTGCTCAAAGGATCTGGTAACCTAGGATCACCTCGTGTTTACCTTCATCTCTCTCCTACTGCGCTAATCAAAATGGGAGAGAGGAAGTTTGGCCAATAACAATTTTTTTTCCTATGCTGTATAAATGCAATCCCTGTATTATTATATTGAAGCTGGGAACCTCTAAGCAATTACTTCCCAGCACATTAGTGTCCATGTACTAAATGGTAAAGTGTTTATTCAGTGCATTGCAGGATCAGGTTATTGCTGAGTCTGTCCATCATACCAAGAAATGATTGCTATAAGTGCTTTAAGAGCATGGCCAGTACAGTGGAGATATAACCAAGCTGAAGGACTGCRGTACTCCTGCCCGAGGTAGGGAGGTCAGGCATGGCTTTATTTAGAGGGGGAAAAAAAAAAAAAAGAGGCTGCAGAAGTATTCAGATGCACAAAATCTCATCATCAAACACACACTGCTGTAGGAACCAAAAAAAAAAAAAAAAGATACAAACAACTTTATACAGAAATTGAGTGGAAATTGGAATAGTGAAGGAAATATGCTTTCTTTTTCAATTCCAGATGCTCATGCAGTCTTTTGCCTGGGATTAAGAGGTCATTTATTGCAGCCTTAAAGGATAAGGACTGGGCTAGATAGGAGAATCAGCAGCTGTTTATTCTGTAAATGTTTGAATATGAATCAGGCCTTCCTTTTCAGAGCTTCRCTTATTACTTTTATTTACCAGGATAATATCAGAAGTCTAATTAATTCTCCCCACCTCTTTCAATTCTCAGTGTCTCAGTGCTTCAGCAAAGCTGGAAACCTTTAGAGCTTTCTATCTATTGAATGAAATATTCTTGTTTATAAGGATGGCTATGTCTCTATCTTTCTAGCTGAGATTGCCTTAAAATGTACTGGTGCAGAGCCCACAGGTAACGCTGGGGGAATAATRATTTCTTTTTTTTTTTGCATTTGGTTATCAACTGGTGGTTTATTTCTGTAATCATCTTTATCAGAGTCCTTGCTACGCGGTGGTTAATATTCAGGTATGATTCTTCTCTCTTTCAAAAGTTAGAAATATCAGCGTCAGTAAGACAAACTGAGGTCCRGGGCTCTTAACTGACTTCTCAAAAATGGCACAGGGAAGGATTTTAAGGCTGGGATTCAACAGACCTAACTSTGATGTTCAAAACCTGGTGTATAGTCCTCAAGTACTTCTGCAGACCATTTCTGGGGTGAATTGCCACTCTCTGGAGGTATTTCTGGAGACAACTCTTAGACTAAATGCARCCCTAAAAGGGCTAAAGTTGGGCATAATAAGTCCCAGTCTACATATCTGGGCTTCTGCTAAGAAGCCAGAGGACCTAATTCGGGCTAAAACACAGGCCTGCACTGACAGCCCTTTGCAATTGCCTTATTTTGCCCTGTTTCAGCCCATTTCCAATCACCACCTTCCAGAGASAAGATGGGAGGAGGGCAGTTTCCTCGGGCAAAGATGACAACCAGCATTTCACCAAGCCTGCAGCAGACATCGGGATGGTGTGYGCATCCCCGGGAGGAGGAGGACGGTGCGGTTGGTGCTCACGGTGATGCACCCCGCTTTCCCGGACCAGGTACCGGGTACCACCGTCACCTTGAGCTTCCCCGCGCTGCGATGACAGCCCCTCCTCGAAAGCCTTGTCTGTTTTGACTGTAAGCTCTTTAAGTTGGGTCTCTCTTGTAATACTCGCACATCCCATCCTAGAAAGCCGCCACAATGACGGCCCTTACCTCGATGAGAGACTCAGTGTGCTGCTCTAGTGCACTGTAATAATAATATCATTAKAAAAGTTCTTTCATATCATCCAGCCCAAGGACAAACAAGATCTCCCTCTGTGCTAATTCAACAAGGATTTTGTTTATTCTTGATTATTTCYGTTGGTGACGCTTGTATTACTGGAGTTCGTTCTGTTTGCTCACAGCACTCTCTCTGCTGCTAAAGCCTTTCTTTTTGCATTTGACCTAAATGTTTCCAGTTTTTAAAATGTTTAGGTAATTCCTAGTGAATCCTYTTAGCTTTTAAGCAAAGCTTCTTCCTTGTTATGTCTCTGGTACCCCCAAAATACTTGTTCAGTAAAAATAGCTTGTAAYAACATTGCGGCCCAAGGATGTGCACGAGGGGACCAGCCATTAAACGTATCACAAGAAGTTCTGTGTTGATTATGCATTTGTTATTGATAATTATTAATTATATGCTGGTTATTACGGCGCGCTCTTGTTTTATTGGTGTGCTATGCATTTTACAGAGGCAAAAGCCATTCTAAGAGAAATGGGTGATATTAGCTTAGCACAATGATTAATAACTTTATGATAATGATGTATATCTACTTATCATTGAGCTCTGAAACACACAAGAAAGTGCTATGCAAGCTTGTTCACACCCTCCTTGGTACATGAAGGGGTGACTTTGCCACTGAGATTGGGCTGCTTCTAGAGCCAAAAGAGGGACACAATAATTAGTGCCCGTTAATTAGTGGAGGTTGGCTGGGCTTGGGCCTCTTGGATTTTTGCAACATGATTTTACACTTGGATACTTGAGGGACTCCAAAGATATGCCTAAGCATACACAGCCAACTGGGTTTCCTTGAGCAGGCTTGATGTCCAAGAAATGCGAAGCAGGGAAAACGGTGTCCCTTCCCTGGTGTCTAAAGGTTGACAACTAAACAGGAGTCACCTCTGAAAATCTTGACCCTTCTTCTCCCACATCCGTTTGAGCACTTCGGTGCTGGAAACAACCCGGGAGCCCAGCCTCAGCCGTCAGGGTTGTCTCGCTTTAGCGAGCTGCTTCTCCACCCATCCGGAGCACTGCGGGCACCGGGGCGGTCCCGAGCACCCAGACGTGCCGCTGACAGATGCACTTTGGCGAACAGGGTGACTCAGGATTTACACCAGCATCCGAACCCTCCCCCTAATGTTCTGCCGAGCCAGTATCTGTTTTGATTTGCAACCTCGGTGCTATTTGAATGTACAGTAAGTAGCCTCTTGCTGGCAAATATGAGATGCTGATAGCTTCTGAAATCTATATTCCATCCTTGAGATAACAAGACAACAAATTTTTTACATCTTGAGGAAAAAAAAGTGACAGGCWGTTAGAGGAGGAGATCAAGATACGTGCAAGCACGTGTCCCTGTCCCTCCACCCAGGATTCAATCATTTCCCCAAGCAGGATGACATAATCGGGGTGATGGAAATGTCCCATTTCCCAGGGAGGGGACAGGAGGGAGAGGGGATGTCAGCATTGGGACTGGATTGATTTCCCTCTGCTGGAGCAATTACACTTTGAAGTGGCAAAAAATAAATAATAATAAATGAGTAATAAACACCCCATTTGAATCTTTAAATGAATATCGGATTTTAATTATAAAGGTTTAATTTTCAGAATGGAAAAGCTACTTTTGCACAATTACTGCATGCAACTTTTAATTAACTTTCAAGAACTTTCTCTTTCTTAAAAAAATCTAATTAATAATACTTAGGGAACTATTAGCATAAAATAAGTCATGGAAAGGAGTAGAGAAATATAAAACATATATTGTGCAAAATTACTTGGGAGAAAGAGACTTGCTAATTCTGAAAACAAAGCCAAAGCTTCCAGCTTTCCTAATGCTGGCCTATAAGGAGGTTTTTGCTGAATGAAAACATGAGAAAGACATGGAATCATAGGATTTAGAACAGAAATACTGTTATGTTAATCAGCTGTTGCAGCGACCTGTAAGACTAGGAGAAAAGGTCTGTTTCACTCACCRAAGTTCCTTTATTTTGGGGAAATATGACACCGGTAGATAGGACGGATCCAGGGAGACGGTGAATGAAGGGGTAAAGAATGGGTTGGGAATCCACACGATTCCTCCCCAAAGAGCCTAAACCCAGCTGCAAAGAGAGGAGAGTGAGCCAAGCCTCACCGGCTGGGCAGGAGAACGCAGGCGAAGAGGCACTGTGCTTGTTTGCAACCTGCCGGGAGGAGGGGGATGGAGGGGAGCTGCAAGATCGTGAGCAAGAGCGGAGGAAAGGAAACCTTCCTGAGGCACTGCACGGCCCTCCAGAAGGAAGGCTGGAGGGGCTACGGGGGTCTGTGTATGCAAAATGGGCCGAGCAGAGCAGGCTGGGAGCAGGAGGGGGAACACTGGTATCATGTTCTGGAGCAGAAGTATATTACTGCAGGAACCAAGAGGGAAATTAAGTCAGGGTACAAGGACACAAGGGGGGCAGCTTGTGGTAAAACTTGTTGCTTCAGTAATGGAACAACAGCGAATGAGAGTCGCTTCACAATAATATTTTGCCCAGGCCTTGTTCCAGCTGGGTTTTAAATTAACCAGTAGATACAGCTGTCAGCATTTCTTTTATGAGATTGCTCCAACACAAGAAATCCTCCATGGTCTAAACAGCATGCTTTGAAATATCTGTGTTTGAGTGTATAAAGAAGGTAGAGTCTGCCTAATCTAGCACTCTGCCAACATGGCTTTGACTCAGCGAAATGTACCCTGAATTAAACTGAAACCTAAAAATCCTGGACACAGTGTCCTTTATGTCCAGTTCAGCCAGAGCGAGCTTCCACCTCCGTTCCCCTTCAGGGAGGGGAGGAAGGATGCAAAACCAAAGATTTGCAGCATTCCTTTTAACAGAGGGTCTGGGGAAAGCTGATATTTGCAGCCCCTTCTCCTAATGAGCTCTCTGGCCAATGTAGCTGAAAAATAAATCAATGAGCAGGAAAAAAGTACCTGGAACAGAAACAGTAAAACTTTGGATTGGGGACCTGCCTGAAGACCCAAGGGCAGAAACATGCTGCTCTTCGCATGCTGCTTYTGCAGCAAGCCCATGGGTTATGCCCAGGCAGCTCCCAGACAGCAGCTGGGAGCAGAGCATGGGCTGTATGCTCCAGCCTTCCTCTCCCCCTTTGCCTGGCCGGCAGGCAGCCGGCCTCTGGGCARACCACTGACACACCTGAGCAAGCCTATTGCTGTCACACCAACSTCAGGTAGACCAGGTCCTGTATCATCTGGTTTGTGTTGTCTGGGTTTTTCTGAAGCGGGACTGGCACATGTGCTGGCTGGACTAGACCATGTCGATCACTGGTTGGAACGGGTTATATTGTTGGGACTCCATAGTCTTTGGCCAAGAGTTTTCTTTACTGTGATGATGTCTACTCGGTGTTGCTACCCTCGCTCCTGTAATGCATCCCACATGCAGCAAGCATTTAGACAAAACATTTGTTGTAGTGTCCAGGACGGAGATTTCCCTTCTTTGTTCTTCTCTGCTCTTGTATTTTAGAGGGTCTGTCTTTGATGTCCAGTAAGAGAACAGGGCTGTAGGCTGGAGGATCTGTTGTTTCTACAGCTGCATGGGGAAGCAGAAGATCCACAATGAGCCTGGCACCCTGTGCTCACACCAGAGGAGCAGCATGTTCCCCAGAAACCTAAACAYGCAGCAAGCCCTAAGGGCTCACTCACAGCCCCAATAGCTTGTCTGAACTAACTTTAAACCACTTACCTTGGGTTTTGTTGGCAGCTTTTTGGATTGTTTCACCACCTGTATTGAGGGCCATAACCCAAAGGGGATAATTTGGCGCTCACTCAGGTATATCTGCCCCTTTCCACGCAAGCCGCAGTCAAGAGAAGCGAGCGCAGTGTGTGGATGCCCYACAACAGAAAGGGGAGAAAGATAAGGGAGGCAAAGAGAGGAAAGCATCAACTTGAGCAAGTTCAGATTTAAATCAGTATAAAAGATGGTGTGGTCCAGAGCCCCCGAGTGCATGGGGCATGTGCTGGACCACACTTATCTCTGCTCCTCTAGTGGACTAGGAAGTAGAAGATATGCTTTTCTCTGGAGCTATGAAAACATGTCACAAAATCTGCTTCTTTTGTATTCTAAGTAATTTTACTTTGCAAGAAAAAAACACGCTGAGTTCTTGAAAAACAACCGCCACAACAACAACAACAACAACAACAAAAGAAAAAAAAAACACCCAAACGAGTTTAGATTCTCACGTCCCTGCTAGGATGTTCCAAATATAACCACTAAACACACTTCTTAAGCCCATATTTATTACTATACAAATCTAGTTTAAAAACARCTCTACAGGGGTTTGTGTTTAGCTGTAGCACTAGATCAGAGTAAAAAGCGCATCTTGTTCCAGGCAGAACTGTAATGCTGCACTGACCTCCAGTGGAATTTGAAGAAATACTCCAGTTGCAGAGGCTTCTTTGCAGCCCTCTGGAGCCAAAACTTGCCTTGTTTTGGAGCTTCATGGGGGCATCAAATTCGCATGGGGGTCAGGGAATTTATTGCAGATTACTGTATACTTAAGATACACATGTTAAAATACCATCAGGGGATTTGTTCGGAATAATGTTTCCAGTCTAAGCCTAGCCTCATCAAATTTAAACTTAAATRTGCAGGTATCAAATAAAGCTTTCCAAAATCAATCAGCTTGAGGGGTTTTTAATTGAYGGAGGTGCAATTTTCCATTGCAGAGAATTTTTAAAGATTATTAATTTCAGTTTTCCCATCAGAAAACCTCTTCTTTTGGTTTGGTCACCTAACCAAGAAACTCTAATGATAGTCGCTACGTGTTATTTCCTCTCAGCACTTAGTAGGAGATTTTCAAGGTCAGACAAAGGTGATCAAACAACAGAGTGACACTTCTCAATCTGTCTGTAAATGATTGATTGCCCCGATCAGATATTAGAGCAGCGCCGCTTGACATTGTCTCCTTTGATGTCCTGATCAAAGAAAAAGAAGTACATAGTACACCCAAGATATTCTCCAGAATACCCTGATTTAGCAATCCCAAGGTCACCTGAAGGGAAATGTGGCATCTTTTTTTCTGGCAATCTCTCGCCGCGGTGGCTCCACATCTGTTGTGCGAGGAGCTGTACGTACGCAGAATAAAAAGGCTGTCAAAGGYTGACACAAATAGCTCACAGTCTGAATATTCGAAAAACAGTTCAGCTTCAGTTTTAAAAGACAACCTTGTCTGAAAAAAAGTCCCTTTCCCCTGAAACAGCTAGAGGGCTCTTCCAGGTTGTTCACGAGTTTTCTCTGAAGAGCAATTAGAGAACTATTGTTCAAGGTGTGCTCAACAAGGAGGCAATGAGGACTTCAAAGAAAAGAGGCAGAGATTGATAAAGGCACTCTAGAAGCAAGCAGGGGGGAGTCAAACAGGCAAGGGGACCTGAAAGGAGGAGAACAAGAGGAAGGAAGGAAGTGCTCTGGGGTTTTTTTTGTTGTTGCTTTTTTTTAAGCAAGATAAAAATATTTTCACCCAAAATATTCAAATGAAGTGAAAGGAAATGTTTTGGCTTTGGGTTGTTTAACCTTATTTAACCTTTTCCTAAGTCCTTCGCTCCAACCATCCTTTAATCTTAGGCCAAATTTTAAATGAAAACTGTAGTTGGACAAGTTGAAGAGTTTGATTTCCTAAATAGCCTCCCAGGTCCTTCATGGTATTTGCTCTGCACCCACCTACATACCCTGTGTGTGATGAGAAGCAGGCATATAACGGGCAGAAAGGCAGTGTATCGTTCACCGTCTTACACCCCACCATGCCAGCAGGATCTTCTTTTGACTCAGAATCATGTAACTTAGCACTTGTGCTCCCGGGACACAAGCATCTTTAAAAATCCCACTAATTTTGCATGGCCTGCTTAGACTATAATTCATCTGAAGCAAGTACCSTTGTCTTACGTGTTTATATGCTGCCTATTGCAGTGGGATCCTGTTCCATGACTTGGGCTCTTGGTTACTGCTCTACCATTAACGTCCAGATCCTCAGGGTGTACGTACACATGATCACACAAGTCCACACACACAAGGAAAACCCAAAATTTCCTTGCTGTGGTGGCAGAAGCAGAGGTATAGTTCCTTTGTTTAGATTTTGGAAGTGTATTTTCTGGTATTTTAAACCAAAGCAATTGGATACAAACTGTTTCAGGAAGACTGACAGCAAGGAAAATTTCAGCCCAAATTTTGCCAATGTTTGGCAAAATTATAATCAACTGATAACAGTGGTTTTATAATGAGAGGTGTCAGGCAATTTCAATAAATACAGATGCCACTCCCCTGCATAACATATGCTGAATATGATTTAAAATATATGCCGAACTATTTAGATACATAGTGATTTTGGTTTTGCCGAAGACTGATCCACCTGTAACGGAGTCTTCAAGGGATTTCTTTTTTCCCCCACTGGTATTACACAAGCAATAAAAAATTTCATATGAGATTTCTTGATATTAGTAATATCACAGAGCAAAAGAGTAATGCACAGCAGGTGGAGAGATGCTGTGTATGTAATATACTACATGCTTACTGGGATTTTTTGTCCAACAGGCAGTTTTTGTTATGGCAATAGGGTCAGTCCAGCTGTGACTTTTCACAGAAATCCTCCCCATATGGCTAGAGCAGTCTGAAACACCTTCTCTTTCACTCTGGATATAAAACCAGCTGCACTAGAAAGGCCCCAGCACTGAGTGAAGTCCCATTGAATGCTGCAAAAGGGACGTACTTGTGAATGTCTTTGGAAGCTGCCAAGTTTTAATGCCTGTGGTGTATTATTTCATTGGGAATGTATGAAAAATGTCAGTTAGTAAAGCAAAGAAATGGGATCTTTAAAAAAGAAAAGACAAAAAAAAGGAAGAAAAAGACTTAATCTGCCTTCTAATGACGATTCTTTGTGAAGATTCAAGGATCCACAATTTCTAATTGAAGTTCAAAATGCATAAACAGCGTCTTTTGGGGTAAAATTCACCTCCACGCAGAGCTGTGCTGTAAGGTAGAGGCAATCTTTCTGTTTTAAGCACTAGCATGGGTTTTGGGAGACGCAAGTGCCGAGCGCGGCGGGTCCGTAGCGTGGCTTTGTTCGGGGGCTGCTTCTCCCACCCGCTGCACCCCGACGCGCCGGGGCTGCCAGTCTCGGGAGGGAGCTCCGTGCAGAGGCATCGCCTCGACTGCTACTTGCTTCTCGGAATGGAAAACGTTTCTGTGTTTAATCTGTTGCCACTCCTTTAGCTTCTACTTGCACACTAATTGTAATGCAGTAAGCGTAGCAGGTTTATATAATCTATCATATCTTAATTAAAAGGTCTGCAGATTTCACTTGGACTTTGTTCATTTTGGTTTAGTATTACCAAACTGAAGCGATTGGACATTATTGAAAAAACATGTCTTGATGGCACTGAACCAAGACTCCTGACAAAAATGTTGGCAGAAAACTTCACAAGTGTGACTGTTCATCATGCTTTGCAATAGTTATTCATTTCAAAATGTCAGAATTTTCCACAGACCAGAAATTCCCATTCCTTTCTGTCTCTATTACAAAGTACCTCAGCCTACACTCCCTTACACCCAAACGCTCAGGCGCTGAGTCTGTAGGAATGCATAGATCAGCAAGACGTGCCAGGAGCTACTGAAAGGATAAACAAAGTTACTCAAATTATTCTTACAAAGCAGAAAAATATGGATGTAATTTTATAAAATTATTTGCTGAGTGTTGAACAATGAGACRAGCCCTCCAGCCCAAGTATATAACCTCTCAATTATGCAAACCCTGGATTCATTATTCCCACTTTGATATCATACTGCATACAAGTATATTGCTGTAATTCTTCCCATCACATGGCATTACTTCTCAGTTCGTTATGGAAAACATTATTTTTGGGGTAGAAATTTAACCTGTCAATCAGTAGGACGTGTACGTTGTGAAAATGTGGCAGAAGACTAAATTAGAGAAATACTTTCTCCCTCTTAAAAAGACATGTGATTTTTTAAATATAAATATTGCCTCATCTGCTTTACTACTTTAAAATCTAAACTATGTTTATTTCCAGGGCCCCAGTTATCACTATCAGATTGGGTAATAGAATATACTGTGTTGTCCACCAGTTCACGGTCTTCAAATCCAAGGGTGRACTTTTTTTAAGAAATCTCTTGTTCAAGTTTCGTTGTTGATGCAGAGCTAGCTGAATGGTATTCCTATGGTCTGTGCTACGTGGTCAGACTGGACGATCAAGACAGCCCTTTGCAGTCTTAAGAGCAGTTCTGGGAACTGGCAGAAGTGTTCACAGCTGCAGTGACCTATAGGCAAAGAGCAAAGACTATCTGTAGGAAACAAATTTCAATTGCATTCACATCAGAAATCTAATTCAAAGGATTAGATCACCCCGTCAGAGAGCTAAAACAATATCCTGCCACGTATGCCCAATCAAGAGCAATCAACACAGCTCCGAATTTTGTGACTGCTTGTAACAAACTGCCCATAAACAAGCTGCAGACCTAGGCAGGAACTTCAGATAACAAATGAATTTGAGCAAATCTCAGCAACAGCTCCTGGACAACTGGTGAACAGAGAGGAGACTAAATTAATCAGATAAACGATTTGCTCAGCTCTGGTAGAAAATGTCAAACACTTCAAAACTAACCTTTTGGCAGCAGGATTGCTCTTCCCGGATCTATTTAAGATTTCTGCCTTTTGCATTTGTCAACAGAGCTAGGAAGCAAGTGTATTTCAATAAGGGTAATGTGCCATTCTTAACACGTAGGCACGGACCCTCTGATGACCTGCAGCAAGCGTGCAAACTCCACCGCGCAGACAGCACTGCCCAGAAAGCCAAATGCTGTTTCCTTGGCTAAGGGGAAACACTTTTGAGCCGCTTGTAGCTAAGCTTGAGCAGAATATTTCTATTGGAACTGATTTTTCTCTAAAAAGCTTTGACTGCTCTTTTTCTAAGGGATATTTCAATGAGATTTATCTGTTCGATGGAAATATTAATTTTRTACTTAGAAATTAGGCACAAAATTAATTTTTCTTGCTGGAAGTTAGAGCATTTTTATTCTGAAAGGTTGTTGCAGTGCCAAGAAGAGTGATAGCCCAGCTGTCTTGTGTTACCTTTCCCTTTGGTAGCAGGGCTCCCCAGCCTCGGCTTCCGCGCTGGACCCCGGGTGCCCTCCCATCCCCGGCCCACAGCACCCGGCTGCTCTGTAGGGCTGGTTGCCCACCCAGAAAGTTTTTCTGTTGGTGGTTGCTGTTTTTCTCCACAGCTAAACCACACTTGCTGGTTTCACCTGGAGTGATTCTGGCTTTCAGCAAACAAACAAAAAAAAAAACCACACACCAAAAAAAACCCACACACCAAAAAAAAACCCCACCAGAAAACCTTTCTGTATTGACAC
Organism: Oceanodroma leucorhoa; assembly: GCA_030449065.1. NCBI lineage: Eukaryota > Metazoa > Chordata > Aves > Procellariiformes > Oceanodroma > Oceanodroma leucorhoa. The sequence continues at coordinate 4,339,288 of JASVER010000051.1, forward strand.
AGGCACTATTGAAAAAAAAAAATGTTTCATAAAAGGAGAAGAAGCATCTATTAGTACGGCATAGTTGCACATCTTGCCTCATTTCAAACCTAATGGCCAGAGGCAATATGTCCCCTCTTGCAGAGGATCAGAATAAAGTCCCTCCAGCAGCCAAATCTCCTTCCTCCCTTGTGCCCTGGGTGAGCAAAGGACGGGAGCGCACGCTGTATTTTACGCACATGCTTAAGCTGCATCGAGGTGAGTGCTTTGCTGAATCGCAGCATTGATTCTCACCCGCGTGGTACGTGGCCTTTCGCTGTTCTGGGTGGATTCCCCATGACCGCAGGTGAGGAGACCTTGTTATACCCTGCAGGCTGCCAGGTCTGCGGCGTATTGATTAGTCATGGGTTTGGAGTGTAGTTGTCTCCTTACTAGTTGAAGTACAGGGTGTTCAATGTTTATTGTGTTCTTAACGAAGTCTGTTATCAGCAAGTTTGAAGTTTGTTGCTATCTTCTGGCGTCTTAGACTAATCACAGTAACGAAGGCATTGAATGGAGCCCTTCTCAGGTGGCATTTACCATTGTTTGCTGCAGATAACATAAAGCTTTCTGATTACAGTCAGCCTTTATCACTTTAGAGCAAATCTACTCCACTGAAATGTGCTAATAAAACCCACGGAAGCAACAAACTGGAAAGAAGTGTTACAGCAATAAAGGAACATGAGGGAGAATATACAGCTTTTGCCGCTGTTATCATTTTCAATTTATTAAGATCTAACCATTTTTGTAATATGGAGCTATTGCTGAGGGTTAATTTAATCTTCTCTAATACCAGGCTCAGGTCAGTTTTCAGTGTCAATTTAGATGTAATGCATATTTCTGCATTAGAATCGGAGAAACACCCTCCATGGCCCCATGACCATATGCTTTCAACAATCCAAGTGTAAATGTCCAGCACTTTACACGTCCATTTTATGACATTACCTCCAGCTTTTAAACACGCAAATCCCAATGAAAACGTTTGGCGTCATGGCTCCAAGGACAGAGTGGGCTACTGGCTGCAATAGAGAAGCACTGAGTTATGACCTGTAGCAACCCATCCACCTGCCACCTGTGCTCCACTCAGCCAACCATCCCATATTTATCTACTGCCTTTCACTGTGAAGGGTCCCAGAAGCAGATGAGAAAACTGCTGGGCTAGATCCTGAGATGTTCATTCAATCTTTGCTGAAGACAGCAGTTGTTTTGCTTGTGTAAGGGTAATGTAAAATCCAGTAAAGATTTTATGCTGCCATTGGGGAGGCTAAAGACAGCAGCCAGGGCAGCAACCTACATAAAACATAGAGAGGGGAAAACTGCATCCAAATATTTGGGCCAATGCCGGAGAAGGACAATCCATGTCCTCCATATCTGCGTGTAGGACACAGGATGTGTAAAGACCTCATCTCTATAATCACACAAAATAAATAATMTCAAACTTTGTACGAGATAAACTGAACTGGCTAAGATTTCAATACGTGTCTTTGTGTTCAAGTTCTCTCTTGCAAATCAAGGACATCAAACCTCTTCCATATCCCACCTCCCCGATGGATACCTGGTTCAATTCAGTCCTGCTGTCCTATGATCTCTTTTGTTGTTGTCTTTTCTGAAAGATCCAGCTCCTTCTTTTTCTGTTTTGATGTGCTTCCGTGCAGTTAATGCATTCATCGCAATAAGAGCTGGAGTGGAAAAGCAAGTTACTAGAATACACTTCCCTTCTTTGGAGCCTTGTAGGCCTCTAGATTTCCTTGAACATTGTTCAGCCTCTATGGTTAGAGACTGCACGTGCTTGGACCCGTTAATATGCCCACCGTGGGGGACGTGTGGTAGGTAGTTTCACAACCTACCTCGTGGTTCATTATAGCCTCCTGGCTTTTTTTCCAGCCTTCATTTTGCTCCCTTAGAGGGGAGACTTTTAAGAARAGAGAAGGAATGGGGATTAAAGAGGAGGCAACAGATCTCACACAGGTTTGGGATCATCTGAGAGACCAAGTCTCTTGAGACATACAGGAGGCTTAAGAGGAGGRCTGAGCAAGAAGTGCCATGTAATAGGAAACACCAAGCCCAGAGACTTGATCTGTCGCTGTGCTGCCCCGTGTGCCTGCAGATACTCAAAGGGCAGAGTGGTCACACTGTCCCGTTCCTTATTCGGCCCCCACCCTGCCTGTGTCCAAGTAGCTCATAAGCTCCAGTATGCTCAGCCTGCCATAACTGGCTCCCTCTCCTCTAATGGAGCAGATGGAGAAATTGAATCTTCAAAGGATCTAGTGATTTCACAAGGTCATGTRAGACAGAAGGGGCAGAGATTGAATTTAAGTCTAAAGAACCCACGTTCTTCTYCTCCTCTCTTGGACTTTAATGCGAGCCCCAACCGTGGAGCCAGGGATGACAGAGTTACTAAATGGAAAGGCAACGTGTATGCAGTATTTTGTTAAAACCCTTGCACAGATATCATACGTAGTTCCAGTACCTCTGAGAGAGGCCGTGCAAGATTTAGCAGGCAACTAATGACACTTTCAAGTCYGTGGGTAAATTAGGTGCCAGCGGAGAGGCTTCATAGAGGGCTTGGGGTGAATGGGAAGGGTGGATGCAGAATTGCAAGACAGCAGGGAGGGATGAAAGGTATGCCACCCCCTCCCTCACCACCACAGCTCCTGGCACAAGCACCTACGTCCCTGTGCTATTTAATCCCAGGAAATGCTGCAAGATGCTGTTTGTGTGGCTGGTGTGATAACGAATGATGCAGGGCTGAACTGAGTTACACTGGCTTGTATTACACTGAAGCAGAGTGAGGAAAATACCAATCATTTATGAATCTCAGTGATTGAGGCTGGGAGAGAGCATGGAATGGCAGAGCCTTTGAATGCTCTGCCTGCGAGGCTGTGTGTCTTGTTTAGAGCACGTTAAAAGGCATTGCTTGTTGCTGAATCAAGATTTCCTCTTAAACCCACTCTAGTGGCTTTCCTGTGTTTGCCTCCAGCCAGCAGGCAGAGATCAGGGGCTGCTCCTGACAGAACAGCTTCATCCTCCCTGCTGCAATGCCTCAAAACTGAGGATGAGACCGTGCGGGGTGGGAAGCGCTGCCCGGGGGGGGCTGAAAGTGGTCGAGCAGTCCCACAAGAGGAACCCCAGGTACAGACCAAGTGTAGGCAAAAAGCCAGAGATGGACTTAATTACCTCATCCTCCGCTCTTGTGTTACAAAACGCAAAGCCCAGGAAGGCRCGTGGGGACCGGGCACGGAGGGCAGAGCCCGCAGGGCAGATGTGTCCCTTCGCTTCTGCACTCTCCCAGTTCCCCAGCAAGAAGCAGTTCAGGAGTTGCACTGTGAGCAACTGATGAGATTAATGCAAATGGGTGTACTGAGTTATACAACGTATATATGCCCTTCACACAATGACGGACACCTTCTGCTACAGTTTATTTTTCTAGCAATCATCAGTAGCACTAATAATAATTAAATCTCAGAGGCTGTAATGAATAATACATAGCAGCATTCTGTTAGCAAAACAAAAACTCTTTAAAAGATTTTCTCCTAAGCTAACATCAGTGCTTATTTCTTGCAGTGATTTATGTTTTTTTAATGTATTAAGCACCTTTAAAGTTTGCAATATTGAAACATAGATAGTACTGAGTCACTGATGCACAAAAAAATCCTGGAAACAATTTAAAGAAAAGCAGATGCCACTAAGCTGATCATTTTTATTTGTGTGTAACTGGCAGAGATGAGCAGCAGTCACAGCTCAAGCTGGAGCAATGGACAGGAATGTAGGGGGCAGGGGGGAGGCTGAGGTAGCAGGGTTTGAATCCTTCTGTCTGACCTTGGACACATCGATTAGGGATGAAATTCATCTCTTCCTGAAGTTGGGCATCCAGCTGAGGCTAATCAGTGTGGCTTCTCAAAGCCAAGGAGAGGACAGCACCGCAGAGAGCAGCGCCTTCCAGGAGAGTTTCGGTGGCTTTTGGTGGCCGAGGTTAGGTGAAGTGATTTGGGCCAGTGTCATCTGTGTAGGTATCTAAAGGCATCAGTCAGGCACGAACATGCTCGGCACGAGCCCTGCTGCAGCTGCAGTCCCACAAGCAAATAAAAGTCCTTTTGCCAAGAGAGCATCGCCTGTTTGTGGAACTGCAAATGACAGCATGTTCCCTCTTACTGCTGCGTTTGCAGGGCTGGAGGAGAAAAATGACCATGTCGAATGCCCCTACTTATACCGGCGTGTAACGATTTGGTCATTCTCAGAGAAGCCTCTGAAGGATCATYACTTACAAAGTGGGCCTGTGACGCAGTCTCATTACTCAAGTAGAGCTTCTGAAGGCTGAGAATATGGTAGATCTGGCCCTGGAAGGGTATGAGCATCTGTCCCCCAGCTGCATTGGACACTCAGGCACTGCAAAATCATGTGACAATGTACATGTTACCGCTGGACTCACTCAGATTTAAATATCTCRTCTCTAGTATGCAATATAAGTAGGCAGTATGGGGTGTAAGACACCTGGTAAATGAAGGGGTGAAAAGTCCTGGCCATATTTTCAAGTACTGAAGGGCTTAATGCATCGTATACCTCAGTTGCATGTGGATGTCCTGCTACTTTATAAGTTGAAATTATCCCAATTCTAAGCAACCATTGGATTCAAGACCTACAAGGGCTACAAGTCTGGTTCTGTGCTATGCACCATACCAGTTGCCAAAAGGCTAACCAGCAAGGTCCAGGAGTGGTTGGTTTACTCATTGGACTCTACCAAATGAGTAAACCAACTGCAGAAGACAGCAATGCCGTTCAGATCAAGAGGGGTGGATTTGGAGCTGGCAGCAAATGAATTGCAAAACCAGATGACCTTACATAGTATATTCAGAAATTTTAAAGAAGAGAACGGCTTTCAGGAACAGCAGAACAAAGGCAAATCCAGTGTAGGACTCAAGAAAATGATCAGAGCTCATTGTCCAGATATCAGTGAGACCTAGCTCATAACCTCCATCGTGCTGCTACAGAAATGCCAATTCAAAGATGGATCTGGTACAAGAGAGGGCAGCCTCGACAGCGCTAACACGTCTTCACTGCTTGTGCAACCACTTAGAGACTCTACATCCAAGTTCTCTGGTGGAGTTACACTGCCAGGAGGTTTCACAGAGAGTCRACCAAAAGAAAACATTAATGTGAACCTGATCTGAAGAGCAGAGAGATTTTCCTCTCTGATACTAGATCAGAAAATGGAATAGCCTACCAAAAGGAGCAACTGGTTTAATCAGTATAATCAGATATCACAGGGATAAGCACAAGATAAATAACCCAGTACCGCAGCTACGAGCACAGCATGAATAACACAATACCCTAGCAATGAGCTCAACATAAATAACCCAATACCACAGCAGTGAGCTCAGTATAAATAATCCAATACCATGGTGATTAGCTTAGCATGAACAATGTGATACCACAGCAATTAGCCTGGCATAAATAACCCAAAATCCCAGCAATCAGCATGGCATGAATAATCGTATCCCATACCAACAACCACAGCATAACTAAGGCGGAAAGAGGACAGGTAGAAGAGCACTGATATGTGTTCATTAATACAGTTAGAGGTTTATACAGCAGTATCAGCTTTGGAGAGCTCCCAGTTCTTCCCCTTGCAGCCAGCAAAGTTAACCCCTGCAGCCACCTACAAAATCAGATTTGTGGGCTGTGCACACAGTATTTCTGGAGGGGACAAAAACCAGTGGAGGAAATGAGGTGGGTTTGGGGTATTTTTAAGCAGGTGGGATGAACCCAGGCCTGCAGACAGTATTCTCAAAAGCACTCACTATTTCTCTAATTCCGCTCCCAACAAAGTCAGTGCGACCGAAAAACTCCAGCGAGAGCAACGGCACCAGAGCCGACCACCCCCCAGCCACCCCGGCAGCCCACGACGCCAGCGCTGCTCCCTGCAGCCCGAGCACGGGGCGGAGGGTGGGTGCAGTGGGGCTGAAGCTCCGTTCTTCCTTCTGGGGGTCCCTACTGCGACACTGCCRCGAATCCGGCTCCCTGGCCCTGCCAGCGCTCCCCGGTCCTCCCCCGATGATGAATTTTGCAGCGTTGCCACCTGGAGTCCACCTAACGTGCGAATACTGAATTTATATGTGAGTCACAAATACATCTTTTTATGCACTCTTAAAAACCAGAAGCATAATTACTAAGGTCAATATATAATGTTTATTTCCTTTACAATAGACATTATAATTTTACTTTAGGGAGAAGAAACTGTAYGCATAAAAATAATGATAAATATTAAAGTCACCAAAATAATGGAACCAGATCACTCTACTAATCCTAAATTTAAATGCATTAACGATCCCTGAAACATTAAAGGTCTGATAAGCCAAATTAGGTTTCTTGTAAGCATAATTAATCTTCTTTTTCAATGAAGATATTACAAGGGAGTTAATTTGAATCCCAAAGGCATTTCTAAAATTGAATTATATAGATAAAGCAAATATTTGACCTTTTACTGATAATTACTATAAAAAATCAACATGCAAATGAAGCTTATGAAAATCTCTCCTGAAAATGGTATTACCRGGGTAATAAAATCCTCTATATCCAAAACCCAATAATTTAATGATTTAAAAGACAAGTAGCCCCTACCTTCATCTATAATTTGAGAGTATTAAATTACAATAGTGGGGCCTGTGTTTATTAACAAATAATTGAGTGGAATAAAACATAGATGATTATGTCAAATGCACAGATTATCTGGTTTCATTGGTAGATTACTAAATTTAAAAGACTGCTAGTTTTGGTTCACCTTCTCTTCTGAAATGATTTTTTAGTGTCATTAAATAACGGTGATATTTATTGATTTAAATTGCCCTCTGACTGGAAGGTGCTTTTCCATGGCACTGAATCAGGATATTTTTTAAGAAAATTCCCATTCCATTCAGTGGAMACAGCATTCACTCCTTGCTCCTAGAATCTCACACAGCTGGAGACTCCTTGCTGGATGAGTTTCGGAAGGATTCAGGCTCTTCCAAGGTGCCAAAGGGTCTCTGGCGGTGAGCATGGCACCCACAGGCTGGTGGGATTTGCAGAGTAGGACAGGTTGGTGAGGATCTGCAGGATTAAACCACGGGTCATCAAACAGGTGACAAGATCACCCAGGGAAAGCCTTCTTTGCCAAGGATTTGAGTTAAAATGGAGGTTGCTAATGACCAGGACAACATYTCCATGTGTTTGCACAGCACCTTGCGTGGGGCGACTGGCTGCCAGGTGTTGGTCTATCGATTATTGTTGTTTATAAYCACACATGCCTGCATGGACTCTGTAGTGCAATAGAATAAAGCTGGGGCAGTTTCTCTGAAATCTCTGGTATTAGTCTAAATTCTTGTTCCCTTTTGTCAGTTTTAGAGTCTAGATGCTACTTGACAAAAGGACCATTTTCGTGCAAGGGCATCTAAGCACTTCAATGTGACCGTCATCACACAGGCATGATGGCTTCATCCTTTTGTCCTTGCCGTTGTCTGAGGAAGATGGCCTTCCCTSTTGAGGTTCCCCAGCCTTGATGCTTGGTGAGCAAGCTGCCATGAGCAAGGCTAGACCAAGAGAAGCAGTAAGTGGGCTTTGTTTTGCAGGAGCAGAGAAAAAGCACTGAACTTCTCACAGCTGGGTCACTATTGTTGGCCAGGGTTTTTATTAGCTGGAAAAAGAATGAGTACAAGAATAGATCCTTGTCACTAAAGCCTCAGCTGATAACAACTAGGTTGAAATCAAACCTCAGTGTAATCCATAAAACCAGCAAGCTTCCTATTAACCAACCTTTTGGCACTTGGATAGGCCAGGAAGTAAAGGAAAATTTTTCTCATACTTAGCATTGCTCCATTCAGCCCAAATTTGAGGCCCAACAAAATGCTAGGATGGAACTAAAGCTCACATTGTAACCATTCTGCCCCTGTTTTGCTGCTAAATTAAGGACTTCAGTCTCCAGACCTGTCAATCAAGAACCTCTCGCAAAGCAGAAAATTCACTTTAAAAATGTATAAAGAAAAAGAAATGCTCTGCTGACCCTGGCTGCACACCAGCTCAAGACAATGCTTATTGTTATGAGCGTGGAAGTATTTCCAATTGATGCCGAGGTGCATTGTGATGAGGCCGCTCTGAAGCGACGCTGGCCCCTTTGGGCTGAATGTGCAGTGAGTAAATGAGCTGCTGTTTCCGAGGCCAGTCAAAGGAACTTTACAGCTCTAACAGTAAGCGGTGTCGCATCAAGGAAAGAGTGGTTGTGCAGACATGACTCCTAGAGTTTATTTCCAGCTGTGCCACTGATTCGTCAGCCAACTCTGAGTCACTTAAATGTTGAGTTTCTCAAACATGATCTTGTAATTTGGCCCCTCCTTGATTTTTATTGTTGTTCAGTCAAGCACAAGTACCAGGCGAGACACTCCAACAGCTCTCAACATAGATGCTGCTGTGCTGACATGGCGCTTGGTGGGAATATCTTTCCAGGAGAGCAGCTAGACCACACGGGTTGCTTTTGCAAAATTTTACCTCCAGGTATATCCTCCTTATGCTTGCGTGGCTCCAAGAGCCCTGATTCCTGCTCAGAAACTCCAGGCATTACTGTAATACCAACAGTWACATTTCCAAAAAGCTCAGTATGCTTTGAATGTCCATCTTCAAACTTCTTGAACTGCTCAGTGTTAGGATTGAGTTACCAAGAAAGTCAAAGGAGCAAGTGAGGCTCATCTAGATAGACCTAAGTTCATTTTAAACTAGGCAGCTCAGGTGTCTGCAGCAGTCTACCAGCACAGCTTGGGTCTCAGTTCAAGGTATAAAAGCCACCTATGACTTTGCAGCACCATACTTGATAGAGTCAGTACCAAGCAAGCTAGCCAACAGCAAGCCAAGAGGTGGTGCAGTCACTTTGGGGCTGCTGGTTGGCCATGCTATCAAGCACTTCAGAGCATGGGAGCCAACAAGGCTTCTCAGTTCTTTAGGCTCTTCTGAAATATCTACCTAGAAATAGAAAATAACCTGCTTTTGTTCAGGTCTGGTTTTGACTTAAATAGTGCTGATGGAAGATGCTCTCCACTACCAATTTTAATCTGTTCAAGGTCATCAGAAGCCTGCAGAGAAGCATCATTCCTTTATCGAGAGACTTTTCCGAGACAACATTAGCCAGTCTATTCTATCTGAAGCCCTAGCCTTTAGATATAATTGCTTTATTAAATGTCACAAATGCTCATTTGACTTAGATGGTGTCTCTCTCTCCCTCTCTCAAAAAGAGAGAATGTTAATTTAGACACAGAAAATGGCCCATTTGCTGTTGAATTCAAAGCAAATACCCTGTCTCTGACTCTAAACACAGCCTCTTCTGTTGGAGTGTTTGCAGTAAGGGACATTTAAATGGCCTGAAACAAAGTCATTTTCTTTGTCATTATTACACTGGAGTTTTCTATCTCTCTGATTAGATTAGAATTGAATCTGGTTGAAAGAAATTGAATTTGTACATTTCCCTAATCATACAATCTTCAAACACTGAACTTTCTAGTACCAATTAGTCTGTCCTGATCGGAATGAACCTTCAGAGATGTCCCTATTGATGGGAACAAGGAATGAAAAGCTGTTGATGAAAGTGATGATCGATTGATAAACTGCCACCTGCATAAACACTCTCATGCTCTTTCCCAGGTGATTGTATTCATGGCATCTTCAGAGCTTCTCTGAAGCTGGTGACTACTGAAAAACACGCTGTTCTGTTCTGCATTTGTAGAAAATTCACATTCTTCATTCTCATGATCAGGGTGGACTTGCTGTGTCATTATATCCCTGACTTGCACTTGGTTGAATTCTGGTGTTTTCAGCTGGCCAGGCTGGGCAGTAGGAAGCTGGGTTAGCATGCTGGGTCTTGTAAATCCCTTCTGCAMGCAGCTTAACTGTCCTTGTGCCTTGTGTGCCTCTAGAAACTTCATCCAGGATTCTCTTGGACGCTCATATTTAAGCACTGCAAAACACACTTGTTGTGACACTTTATTTTCTGGACGTAGAACTGTGTTTCCATCTGTCCCATTTCTGATCTGAAAAAAAAAAAAAAMMCAACATTTTGTACCCCCATGTATGCCAATTGCCTGTCTTTTTGCAATAGGAACCATCTCTAACTTCAGACTAAACAACCCAGCTAAAGATGGTGAAGGGCAACTCAGTGACATATCCTCCAGCAAGAAGCAGTGGTTACGTATGTGTGCGCGTGTGAGCATGTCAGCAGCACACGCGATAAAAAATTACCTTGAAATATCGGTGCCACTTCTCAGTCTGTAGCCCCTGTCAGCTGTGATCCCACTATGGTGGGCATCATCAAGAGCCGGAGAAGGGACCGGGGGGGCTGATGAAAGGAGCAAGGGGAAAAAGCGCAGGATTTTTACAGATTAGGGAGTTATCGATGGGAAGTTAATGGCAAGTATTCAAGGCAAAGGAGATGGTTTCTGACAGCCAACCAGAGTTAAATGATTGCTGAAGTGACATTAAATTAAGCTGGTTTTGACACAGATGTATTTACCTCTATGTAAGCAGAGTATCACCTCGCTGGGGCTGGGGTTTTTCTTCAAGTGAAGAGTGGAGATATTAAGACAGTTTTAGTGACTGCTCAAATGGAATGTGTTTTTATATTGAGAAGGGTTGTTTCATGGAAACATCTATCAAAAGGGAAAAAAAGATTTCGGCAAGCAGAAGCACTGTTAGATCAGAACCTGAGAGATGAAGTGCAGCATCATTGTTAGTAGAAGAGTGAAAATAAAATAGGAGAACTCCAACTTTGAAACATTTGGCTTCATTACTCTTCATTTTTCAAACAATCAGAAGTGTCTCAGGTCATCTTCGCAGAGGTTTTTTTCCCCCCGTTTTGAGCATTATCCCACAGGGGCTCTGCACTAGCTCACGTCTGTGCTGCCTTCTAAACCGACGTGCTGCAGGAAAGGCTCTCCTTTCCCCAGAGATGAGATGTAGCCCTGTCTGGCCTGGCTCTTTGGCAATGTATAGTACAGCAGTAGTATTTAAAAAAAAAAAAAAAAATTTAACTGTCCCACATAAAATGAGCAGCTAAGCTCCATCTATAATCAACAGAGAGAGGGAAAGGTATTTCAAGGGAGTGACTCACCATGAGATATGTCTAAGATAAGAGTGCTCAACAGACTTGTCCTCATCTCCACAGACTGCAGAGGAGCGTAGATGAGTGGCACAGTGGTAGATGGCAATAATCAGATAAAAAGAATCCATTCAAAGTGGCTAATCCTTTCCAGATGGCTTGGGGGATGAACGGAAGTCCACAAAATTGGAGTTTAAGCAAGAAATCAGTGAGACTGCTGAGCACCCTTTAGCTTTACAGAACATGGAGGAACAGGGGCACTTCTAGCAGAGCAATGTGATGTGGTCTGTGCAATGCCTCGGACGGCAGGATGCATCTCTGACCCTGCGGGAAGGCCGAGCACAGGCTGGGACMGCTCGGGTCTCACAGGAGACTGCTAAAGCAGGCGGCATCAGAGCATCTAGTGGCAAAGCTCCTGGTTTCCATTTGTATATTCAGGCTCACCACCGCCCTAAGAGTTCATCCCCTGGACTCTACACGGAGGATCSAAGTTTGCAGCCTATGCTCTGCCTGAGGTAGCAACCCAATCTTCTGCAGGCACCAGGAGGGAATTCTGCTCAGCTTTCTGCATAGTGGCTTCTAGTGCTCCTCCATCTGGTCCCCCTTGGAGGGACTGCAACAGTGCCCTTCAGAGGGAAGTCAAGGACAGCTTGTCCCACATCATACTTCAGTGATATCTATCAAATAATCTTCATGAACAGTGACTCCCCCTCATGAGAGAATTACGGTGACACTCATTTTTAGCATCAAACAGTGGCTTTGCAGAGGCTCCAGATCAGAAGCTAATGAATGGTTGCTCAAGGAAGTTATTTTTTGCCAGCTGTTGGCAGTAGTTATTTTGTCTTTAATTGTGCATTCACATGCCTGGGTCTGATAACAGTGGCTGCTGTGGAAAAAATGCAGCTTCATGAATAATAAACGGTCCCTTAAAAAAAAACTACTCTGTTTTAGATACCAGGAACCCCCTGATCCACTGTTTTCAGCTTTGTAAAGTCTGGTATTCACCAACACATTCAGCATCCTCCTGAATAATGATAATTCATCTGTGTTCACTTCACTAAACTATCATATTTTATGGAAGAAGTTAATTAAATGGTGATTTGCACTTCCGCTGAACATTAAACATTTAATGCAGATGCTCCAGTCATTGCCTGAGCTCTAAAGTGGGAAATGGCTTCAAAACTTCATATTTCCTTAAGAGGTTTAATGATGCTAGATCAGGCTATTTGCATACATACWTATACAGGCATATTTTATACCAGCATTTATTGCAAACAAACCCAGCTTGCTTCTTACCATGTTCTCAAGAATATGAGGYGGGACATACAGATTGCAACTGAAGGGTTCTCTCTGGATGATTTGCCCCTGCCACCATTAAATTAATGGCCTCATTAATGAAAGATTTTCTAGGAAGGCATTAGAAAGRAACAGTTATCTACAGCAGGTCGCCTCTCCTATAATTTAGAAGAAATTAACTGGTAATAAATTAAGAATTCTAAAAATTAATTCTTGTACAGCAGGAGTGGGGCTTATACACATTGCCTTCAGCTGAAGTGTCACAGTAAATACTTTGCAAAGTAAATAATTGTTGGGATGGGGGAGGAAGAAGAAATTAATATTAATGTGCGTTGGAGGCGATGACACAGAGGTGAAATGTAAGGCAGCCTTTGGATGGTGTGCAATGAGTGTTCTTGCTTTCTGAAATATGAATCTTCGTAGGAGGTAGTAACATAAAACACGAGATACTGCTGGGTGTCTTCCATCCTTCATGCTCTGGGTGGCCCTGATAAATTACAGCGCTCTTGTCCAAATGGTCCTGTCTGCTGAGGGTCAGGTTTTCACTTGCTAAACAAATGGATGGCTGTCAAACCTTATCTGGGTTTGATTTTGCAGGACTGCAATGATTGTTTTTGTGCAGAAGGGGTGTAGAAGTGGGCCCTCATTTTTACAGAACTTAGCACCTTTTTCCCTATTATGCCTCAAAAAAAAATTTAATTGCCTCAGTTTTGGAATGCAATGCGTAAAAGCGGAATAATTTCTTTTTTTTTTTTTTTGAAGTCTCATGCTTTCAAGTGAGGGAGAGATGGGGACAGAGTGGGGATGTTTCAACACGTCTTCAAAAGCAAAGAATTTTCATTCTCTCCACCCCTAGTAACCATTTAAAAAAGAAAAAAGGCAAACTTTTTGTTTAAGTTGTTCCATTAATAACACTGCATCTTCTAAGTGCCATATTGCTTGGGTCTTTCCCTCCTCCCAAATTTGCACAACCTCAGTTTGAAATATAAGCAGCTCATTCTACCCCAGGATTTTCAGATCTAAACTTCTTTTTGCTATTACATAATAATCTCTTTCTCAAAAAAAGGGCTTAARGCAGTTATTGTTGCATATAACAAATGCACTTAGGGTACCAGTTATGCTTTAATGTACATTCATTTTAGATTTGCTGGCCCTTTTCCAACTAAGCCTGTGCCTAGAATTTTTTTTAGACTATGAAAAATTATTCACARATATGCCATGCATTAAGTTAGTAAATGAATATAGGTTTGAATTCAATTTGTTTTAGCAAACTACTGTTATAAAGAGTCTAGTGTAGCGTGAATTATTATCCAGATTTATGCTTAGCATCTGACAAAATGTTAAGCTAGTTTTTCAAGTATCCACTAATTCTAAATAAAGGCAAAACTGTGCCATTCCTGCATGGCAGTTCCCAATGCCAGCTTCACACTCCATCACATTTTTAACTTGACGCTGTTCCTGCCATTGATATCTTCCATTTCCAAGTGCTGCAGCACAGGCAGGATTTATTCAGAGCCTGATCCATGCTGGACAGAGGCATGTGACTTTTCAGTACCAAATCAACTCAAAAGTGTGTTCTCCTCTGCTCCTCCCATGTCCTACACAGGCTTCAGGGCAAAGGGCCTGATCCTGGGTGATTCTGGGCACACCAACCTAACTCTGAAGGCTCGGTATTTCTCGGGATAAAAAGCTCTGCAGCATTTTTGGCTGGGGGAGTAGAGCGGTTCCTGCTGTGCGATAGCCCACAGTGATTGTATCAGACTGGACCAAGAGCCGTTTCCCCCAGAAGACACAGGGAGAAGCAAAGGAACCGATGGGTACTCCTAGGCATGTCCGGAAGGAAGGAGAGGGGGATACAACAGCTACCTCCCCATCAGGGGTGTTATCCAGTGTGGGAAGCGTGGTGCCTTACCAGACCCTTCCTCCTCAGCAGGCAACAAAAGGGAAATGTGGGAGGACAGTCCCTTCTCAGCGAGGGAGGATGCTTCTGCCTCTTAGCCTCAGTCTGCTGTTAGTTTAAATCCAGGGGRGCTTAGGTGAGGTTTGCTTTGAATGTAGATTTTTTTACCCCAAAACACRGTGTGTCTGCACTACCTATTTCCGCACTATCGATGAATGTGAACTTTAAGCTTGCCAAAATTGGGGTGGGATGTGTCAGATGCAGGGCTAGGGGATGGGGACAGAGTTGCTGTCCATCACAGGCTTTGGGAGGAGTGAGAAGACTTCATTGCCACTTCATTGCCACTTGAAGAGCAGGCAGCTGACAGAAGGTGTCCAAAGGATTTAAAAAAATGATGGCTAAGGTCTCTATCCTCTTCCAGAGGGCAAGTTGTATGAGCAAGGCTGGCTTACTCTCCTACCAGTCATGGCGGCTCAGGCGGTAGAAGAGATTTCTCATGGTTGGCAGCTTCAGTCCCTGCTTGAGACCTATAAGGAGGAAAATGGTGGATTTACAATGGAGTCGTACTCAGGCTCTTTGCACAGGACCATATCTTCATCTCCAGAAGGGAGCCAAACAGCAGAATAACAAAACCCACRCACCATTCACTCCATTGAACTGATTTTATAGTGGACCTGAACATCTGATTAAACATTCACCAGGCTGAGCTCCAGCCTCACCCTGGAAAGAAGCCACCAGCATATCACGCCAGTATTGCAAGATTTACAAGGAGCAGATGAAGTCGAGTCCTACAATAGTTCATTATAATTAACAAAGCTGGAATTGCACTGGGCTTTSAGCTGTATATCAATGTTAAATATCTCATTACTAGCGTAAAATATTTATGTCTYATGGTCTTTATCACAAATGCAGGCTCGCAGTTAGTGTGTCCTGGTCCAGAAGATGAATTCCAAGGAGTAAATGAACTGCTTGGATTAAGAGGCTGGCAGCCCCGCAGGATAAAATTCCTTATTGCACGTGACCCCACTGATAGAGAGAGGAGAGACAGCAATGAATGCACAGCCTGGGGCTGCAGAATTATGGTCCATGTAGGCTAACACCCTCCACTTTTCCTCCTTGCTGTCTCCTTAGGGCCAGATCAATCCCTGGGCTGTCACAGCTGACGGCAATTTGTGCTTTTACTTCATCAAGGGCTGACAAGCGCTTCTGGGTTCAGCTTGAGCGGCGGTGGCAATTGCCGGTGCACACATGTCCCTGAGCCTGAAGACTTTCTCTGTAGCACAGTCTGCTCTCCCTCCAGCTTGAGTATCTTGGGGGATTTCCCGGTATTGAGAGTGGGAGATAGGACTGATTTGCTTTTTTCCCCTGATCAGARCGCACCCCAGAGGGATGGAGGTCTGCTGCACCCAGGAGCTTTGGTGCAGCTCCCTTTGGGTCTCCTTTCCTCTCTCCACCGGGAAGGATGCACCTCTGCGAGCCCAGCCTTCCTCGGGTCACATCCGCACCCCGTGCGCTCATCCCCAGCTAGGGCAAGGCTTCAGAGCCACTGCGGCCACATGTAAAGGAGGAGTAAAAGTTAACTTTTGTTACGTTTTTTTAATCTTTTCTCTGGAGAATAAGGGTCAAGTCCTGGGCAAAGATTGTAACTTGGTTTTGTTGGCTCAGCACTGCTTCACTGAGGACTTGAATAATTTGGAGGTGTGAATACTGTGCTGGGACTTGRAAGAGCTGCTTCCCTCCCTGCCACGGGCTATCCGTGCACCCAGGCAAGTCTCATCGGCTTGACTCCCTTCCCCTTCTGCAAATGGAGGTAACTGAACGTCCTCGTTTCTTGCCTTTGCCCGGCCTGTTGGTGCGGGGCTGAGCAGGTACTGCCGCGCGCTCTGCACGTGTTCAGCCACAGGAGCAGGCGAGCCCTGATCTCCACCGGGACCTCTGGGCTCCACTCCAGTATGAACAAACAATTTTCCTCTCTACTGCCTGTTACTCCAAATTTGCAAACAATTCCTAGCCTTACTACGAAGCTCAGGCAYGAAGGCTGAGCCGCCCCAGAGACCCAGCAGAAGTGCAGCACCCTGGCAAGGGTCTTAACCAGGGAAAGAGCAGAGGAGCCCCTGTGCCTCCAGCTGCCCGCCCACCCAACGGGAGGAGATGTGCCGGGCTGGTGTCACACTGTCCCCAGCCCCCTCCAGCCTGCAGGTCCCCCCACACCTTACGCAGTTAATGGCTAAACCCACGGCCTTGCCGGGAACTAATGTGCTGGCTGGGAGAGGGCGCACACTGGGAATCGGCCAAGGAGGGTGGAAAGGGGGTTGCCAGCGGCTTTTAGTCACACCAACTCCTACTAGTGGGAGTAGTGCTGCAATGGATCCCGACCCAGCTCGAGGAGGGCAAGTGGATGGATTGCTTTGCCCACGCCAGCTTTCGCAAGTGAGGTGCTAAACTGTTCACCTCAGCGGCATTTAGTTCCCAAAAGCCGGCATAGCTGTTGCCAACATGCTCCAAAAAATGCTGCAGTTTTTTAAATTTCAATTAGCGGGTGAACAGTTTTTGACGGAGGGAAGTTGGGAGCATGGAGGCACGTTTTGTATACTTACGACATTTATTTGGGAGATTAGCACCTCCTAGTAAATAGGTATTAAATAAAATCTGTTTGAATTATGCTTCTAATTACTATTTCATTTGCAGTGGTGTTGTATTTATTACAATAAGCTTCTCGTGTATTTATTGTATTAYGTATTGGAGTGAGGCTCTGGATGCTGAATGTATGTGCTAAATGCGAGGGCTAATAAGCATTACAGTCAGTATAACTGCAAAATGCTCAATAGGAGTCAAGTCATTTTATTCAAACCTTGGAACCTTTCTCTTGCATTAAATGCAAGAAATATTCCATCTTTACACGGTATTGCTCAGTCATCTTTGTTTATTATTTCTCTCTCTAATTTTTTAGCATATTGCCCAAAATGCCAATCCTAACTTTTTTCCCARTAATATCTCTCTCTGTTGGAGGTACAGTTAGTAGTTAGATCACTCTGTGCTTTTGCTGGTAGTCCTGGAGGTATCGYTTTGCTGCTATTTTTTAAGGTGGACGTTCCCCTCCATTTTCGGCAGGCTCAGGTAGGCTGCATCAATCCATGTTTCTGGGGTTGGTTGCTGTTTTTTACAGTGATGGCAACCTCCAAAGTGACCTAAGAAACAGCTGTGGGTGGAGATCTCACYCTAAGGAGCCCATTCCAGATTTCATGCTGTGATATATTGAGTCTTTACGCAAACTCCACAGAGCCAGGACGGCTGTAAATCGTAGTTAGACGATTGTGCATTTAATGTTTCTCATAAACGTATAAAGTTTGTCTCCAGAAAGCTATAATGAAGGAAAGTAGATTGATGCCAGGAAGTGTCTTGTTAGCATGTGATGGAAATGTTAATCAGGAGTCTTTAAGGAGGTTGTAATTAATTCCCCACACTCTGCTGTGTGAGGTTCTTGGGGCCAATCAGGAAGCAAAGGGCAAATCAGTTGGAGGGGGAGGTGGGGAAAGGTTGTTCTGCTGTGGGAGAGGGGCTGCTTGGGGTTGCTCKCCCCCCTTTTATGGGGATTGTGGTTGGCCTGGAGCAAGGACCTCCCTGAAACCTGGCCTCAGGTCATGGAAACAGGTAAGTAATGTCGTTGCTTTCTGCTTCCTCATTAGAGAGTCGAAGGTATTCATATGCACGCAGCAAAACTGTGCAACAGATACTGATAAAACAAGTAAATCATTTGAAAGCTCTTACTRAGCCAGGTTCTGCTGAATACCTGGTCCTCCCTCTTCTCTTTTCCTCTGAATCCCTCTCCCTCCTGCTCTTACACCCGTATTTTGTTTTGCTTGTGTGTCCTGCCCTATATTGACTGGAGTCTCTCTGGGTCAGACAGAGTCTCTGATCTTGTTCACGAAAGGCAAACTAAACTCGTGGTGCTATAGAAATGTCTTATAATAATAATAACTCTCTGTGGCATTGACTGCTATCCTTACGGTGCATTCCCTAAACTTTGATCGCAACGAATGCCAAGCTCCCTGTGCTACAGGCAGCGCGGTGCCTCCGATGCATAGCGGGGGCTAAGAGCTGTGCCTGTGTGTGAGCCTCTGCAGGGATCCCCATAACTGCCTCTGGAAAGCAGCTCTGCTACACRCACGGAAGGTGGAATGAGGATTTCGTTCCTCCCTGGGAATGGGAAGAGGAGCGCTGTCTGGGCTGGGTGAGATCCTGGAGGAAAGGCGCAAATGCGCGCAGCTGCTGCAGAGATCTCAGCTGGAGCTTGTCTTGGTCTGAGCWGCCTCTTTCAGAGTCTGAGCTAAAAGGTTGCTGTGTTTTTCTCTAAATGAGCTTAATTTGTTTCTGTTTCTACTCCAATCAAAGCAGAGCTTCAGCTTTTATGCTGAAAATACAGTCGCTGTGTTTTAAACATTCCTCTGTATGGAACCTCTTGCATTTTTCCAGTGCAAAGGGCTTTCCACCTGAATGGAAATGAAAGTTTGAGTTTATCCCCCTGGACTTAAGCACTTCTGTTAGTTATCACTTCTGGTCTGGATCCAAACTTCATCCTTGTTACTGCACTCTTCACACTCTGCCTGAGGCCTCAGCAGTACAACAGAACAAAAATTCCCAGTCCCTGGGGATCTCTATTGACTACGACTCTTCCAACATCTGGGACTCTCCCACCCCAACAGATTTGCAAGTACAGAGAGACTTTATTTTACTGGCTAATATTGCAGAAAAGAATAAAACGTGCAAACCAGTGAGACTGTAAACCAAACCCATTAAACCTGATTATTGTCAATTTGTGCCTAGTACCTGCGGCTTGTAGAAAGTTCTCGCCTGTGGTTAACTAGCAATTGTTGTTGTTTATATGTTTATTAGCTTGTACCCAACATATGCTTAATGGCTCTCCTGCTCATTTTTTCAGCTGTGGTTTTAATCTCTGTTTTTGTAAGACATTGTGGCCACAGCAGTCGCAAACTGTCTCTTCCCTGCAAGGTCTACTGATCTTTTTGTAAGAGGTCCCTTTTGTGACAGGATTTGAACTTTTGTCCTCCTCTCTAGCACTGCTTTTGGCTGATGAACTGCRAGGAAGAATACAATAGTGAGGGGAAATGGCTATGACAAGAAGTCCTGGCTCAGGGCTGGTCAAGGTGGGATCAAGGCCAGACCCACTAGAGAGGRCTGCTAGATCCAAGCATGATCTGGGCAACAGGGGAAAATACTCCAGCTACTCCGGAGCCAGCTGAGAAGTTACTGCTCTCCCTGTGGGAGAAGACAAATTTGGGTCTGTTTTTAAACTGGATTTTCTAGCACCTGAAATGATTTGTACGATGAGTCTGGATGTAGGACCCCACGCAGRAAGACATACCCTTCAAGGATGATTTGGGAGGACTTCAGATACCGTTTCCTCGAGGTGATTGCCTGAAACCTCTGTTCAGCTGCCACCTGTGCCTAGAGGTGCCTGAACGCCTTGGYTTGGGGCCCTGCTGTTTCCAGAGATCTCTTTCAGTAGAGAAATACTTCTGTGCTTACTCTGTCTCTACACCCAATTGTATCCAGAAACTAAGCCTTTAAGTCTCTGAGGAGGCTGGCATTTTTATCGCATGCATAACGAGACTGGGAAAAACTGGTATTCCCACAAAATGCTGTAGTCAGAGGAAAAAGTTCACGGTGTAGCTCTCCTGGGAGAATGGGTGTCCTAGTGCAAGGAAGGCATCCAGGATTCATTGTGTGAAGAGRGCAAAGGACCTGCTGGCACACAAACCAGACCTGGGCACTCAGGCCTAAGGGTTTGCCAGTAGCTGTCTGATTTCTGAGAACTCCGATTGGGAATACCCTAATTCCAGCACATGGGCTGTCTCTCAACTCTGCTTTTAAGTCAGGGATCAGTGGTCCTCCCCTGGCCTGCCCAGCCAAACCTGGGAGGTCCCAAAGCTCTCCTGTAGCAAGTCTTTCATGGCAATTGCAATAGCTGCTCCCTTCTTAACTAGAAAACAAGTGTTTCTGCTCACGTTTTAAACTGAGTCAGTAAGAAATGCAAACTATTACTTCASTGCCTGCGTTTCTCTTACGAGGCTGGAGGAATGTTACCTTTGCTTAGCTGGTAGAACAGATATATTCCATAACTCTTCAGGGAATTAATATTCATGTTATTAACTTTAACATATTGCTCTCGGTTCCACATCTTTTTGGTTTAACAAGCAATTGTAGACTCAAAATGATGAGCTTGGTTGAAAATGCTGCACCTCTCTTTGGGGTCTGGGGACTGGGTTTTACCAATTAAAGTGGAAATATATTTGAACTGCACAGTGGAAAATCAACATTCAAATTAGTAGTATGTAAGATTAAAAATACTATGGTAGGAGGTCCTCACCGGAGACCAGTGTAACCCCCACCTCAGCGAGGCTGCCTGGGGGAGCTGGTTTTGCTCCCTTTGCATAACGTTTGTCCTTGGGGAAGCTCGTGGCTCTGACGGGGCCAGAGCATCATCCCTGGACAGGGCTGCAGCCAGTGTAACTCTGGAGGAGAAACCCYTCTATGGGGTCAGTGCAATGGGACCACAGTGGGCCTCTTCAGAGGGTCAGGTGCAGCATCTCTTGCCAATATCTGCAGCCAATCCTGATTTTGGGCATTTGGTTGATATTTTTTTTTTTTTTCCAAGCAAGAATGTCTTGGGTGAGAGGTCCCACAGATGTGAGTCCCATGGCTCTGGGAGGCCCGAAGGTCCAGCTCCCCATTTTGTTATGGGGTAGCTGAAGGCTTCTGCCAAAGGTATTCTCAAAAAAACAACTTCTGAGGTTTCTTTCTAGCCTTCCAATTTAATAAGTGTCTTCATGCCTCCTATYCACTGCTGAAATACAATGTGTGACATACTGGGAATAGCCTCTAAACCACTGAAATGGTGATTAGAAAAATCTCTCCTACGCTTATGTGGGAAGATATCAAGGTTCAGGTGCTCCTCTACTGCCAGCTCAACTCCTCCTCCCTCCCTAGGAAGGGTTGCCTCTTTGGAAGGCTGTTCTACTCAGCAGGATAGAAAAACATACCTCTATCACCTTCCTTCTCTGAGGTTATTTTCTAATGTGTTTACATTTTTCAGCCCTTTGTCCCTGTATAGAGTTCTTCTCRTGAACAAAGTTAAGATCATCAGGGAAAGCTGCAGTAACATCAGGTTAGTTATTAGAATGGGCAGCAATAATCAACAATGGATGATTTGGAAGAAGTGTAAAGCTTTTTAATGAGCMACTTATCAGGAACCTGTTTCTGGAACATATTTGTTGGGATTTTGTACCTTAATCCCAAGCAGTGGTGGATTTTTTTTTTTCTTCTTCTACTCTCTGGAATGTACTCAGAGTGATTTGAATGTGATATGAACACCTGAGAGACTATTTTTTATTTCAATTTAAACAATAAAATCAAACCTTTGAATGAAGCACCCTGTTAGCCTTTGTAGTAAAGGTGGGTTTGCTTTGCCCCGCGTTATTGCGTGGCACTGAATTTCACAGCTAAAGTCCACGTTGCATTTCTAAAATATTTTCCCATCTGTGAGTATGGAGTTGTTATTCCTTCAGTGTCCCGGGTGTCCGTGCTGCTGTGAGCTCTTCTGTCCTGCTTTTACTAACCTTGAACAACTTTCAATTCTGAAGCTGATATACTTGGTCCCTTCCATCTCACCACCTATATGTATGCAATTGCATAAATAAAGAAATAATAAGCTYCACACCATTAAATTCAGGGAATTGATGCATTTCAAATGCAGAAAACAGAAGCAACTGAAAGTCTTGCTAATTTTTACACTAATTTACACCAGAGGGAATAAGAAGTCTCTAAAATTAGATGCTAATTTTGTTTACTTAACTTCCTAGTCAGCACAATGACCTCTCATCCACAAGCAGGAACAAATTAGTGCAGAAGTTCTTTGTGGGAGACAGGAGAACTTGCCTCAACCTGATAGTGAATAATACCCAATTAGATGTACTTCTAAACAGCTCTGCCTTCRCTCCTAGAAGGGAGTTTCAGATAAAAGAACAAAATGATACGCCTTTTATTTGCCACTTTACAAAATCTCTTCACGTAATGCAAACAACCCTAACCCTAGTCCGTCTGATACGGGATTTGCAGCGCTCTCGGTTATTGGTAAGAGGATAAGAGGCTTATTACTGTTTATCGGGGGAGGATAAAAGATCCCCTGTTCCCCTTGCTAGGACRGGAATGGATTTCCATTTTTATCAACAATCAGGGAAAGGTGGGTGGGAGGGAGATATTTGGGTAACAAAGCTGTAAACACACCAAAAAAATATATCTTTCTGGTAGGTGGAAGAATGTGAGTTCTTCATATTTGGTAATGGGATAAGAGACGTTGAGCACGGTCTTTGGTGAGATAAGGAGCTTACGCTGAAGTGGAAATGCTTTTTGGTATCAATACAGAGACCCAGAGGCCTCCCAATGATTAGGAGGCAGCTAAGCGGCTACCTGGGGATTTGCGGAGGGAACAGGGGGGCTCGTGATGTGGCAACAGCTCCGGAGTGTATGCAGCCGCGGTGGAGAGCGACCGGCCACCTGCAGCTCTTGGTGCTTGGACAGATGTTCCCYGTAGGCTGTGGATGGGGAACCAGGCCGTGAGTCACGGCTAGGGGAAAGCAAATGAGATGGCAGATGCCAGCTGTGCCTCTGGTCACGGTGGGGGGGGGACAGTGCTGGACGGGGGACGGCGCCTTCGGTCTCGGGGCATACAGGGCTTGAGAGATATTTGAGGTAGAGGCACCTCCAGCATCATCCCTTCCGCCACCTCMTGCTCTGTCCAGACCAACAAGGTCTCTCCTCCAAGGAAAATSGAGCTGTTTGTGCTCAGCCTGGGAGATGGCGATGAGGCGGGAGGAAAAGCAGAAATCCAGACCCGCACCATGAATTCAAAGGGATGCCTGTCCCTTCCTCGCTCTGGAGGCAACGTTTCATTTCCCTAGCCATGCTCTCGTTGTCGGGTTGATGTAAATTTAATATCCTTGGGTTATAATGACAGAAAACCAAACAATTTCCAGGCTTTTGTCGCACAGTAAATGAAACAGACAATGCAGCAGCGGGCAGAACATTTGATTCACTGAGCTGTAAAGGCAGCTGCCTGCAACACCACGTTCAAGGGCTCCTCAGGAAGAAAATTGAGCGAAGCAGCCGGCGGGAGGAGGAGGAGGGTGCCATGGCGGGCCCCGGCGCTGCTCGGCGCATCGGAGACGTCGCAGGGGCTGGGTGGGCATCAGAGGAGGTTAAAAAGTCAAACATATCTAAATGCTAAATCTGTGGCACAAGTCTTGTTTAAAATAGGCTCCTTCTGAGGCTGGTGGCGTATTTCAGATATAAACGGCTTTCTGCTGCCGCTGGAGTGGCGGGGGGTGACCTCTAAGCCAGCACCTGCGCTGTGCTGGTGGCACGCCATGTCTTGAAGGTCTCTGGCCCCCGCTCTCCTGCTGCAGCCCCTGTTTCCCACGTAAGTCGTGGCACGCGCCTGGTTCACAAGGAGCCATGAAAGGGCGACGGGACGTCTGCCAGCAAGGGTCAGCAGGACGACTTTGTTTTTTCTTCCCCAAATGCAGATTKGGGTGCATTGCTCAGGCTGGGCCAGGTGTGGGATCGGCAGGATCTCCTCCACTCGGCTGTGGCTTACGCTTCTGTGTCGAGGCACAGCTGGAGCAGAACCCCATCAGACTGCTCTTCCCTCCTATCTTGCATGTGGCAGTGAAATAGGAACTGCTGGCACYGGCTAGAAGAAAGAATTTAGATTCCACCCTCCAAAGAAAGTGAGGATGTTAGCTAGACAGTCCTAGGGATGCTTAACAAGAGCAGACATCTAATTCCTCTCCTTGCTCTTTTGTAAATCTCCACCAAGGAGTCACAGCTGCTGTCGCATCTGTCTCTGACAACTGAAGCATCTTCTGTGGGTCTCCTTTCCTCCCAGGAGCCACGAGAGGGCCCAGGTCACAGCAGCAGCCTGGGCTTGTGAGGACCCCAAGCACAGATCCAATGGTCAAGACAGCTCCTACTGTCCCTTCAGAGTGACTTTATCTGAAGCATGGATCTCATTATAGCAGTGTAATTCCTGTATGTCATTATAGCAGTACAATTCCTGTAGCTGTGGTTTTCTAAAGACAGAAAMGAGACAAGTCTTGCGAGGAAGTTGTTTTTTTTTTTAACCTGCTAATACCACTGAGGGAAAGGAAAAGAAGCTATCCAGCATACAAAACTTTCTTCAAACATGTCACACTATGCAGACGAGACTGTGCCACCTACCCCCAAAACCTGGGTTTAGTGCTTTGTATCAGTCTCACACCCTTTCCAGTCTGTGCCAGTGTGTCGGCCTCCAGCTAAACATCCCAGGAAAGTTCAGAAAAAAACAGTGAGAGAAAAGAGATCCTTTCTTCACTTTGTTTTTTAATCAGCTGTTTAACCTAGTAACTCTTTAATATTTCTTTTTTTTTTTTTGTTTGAGCAAGGACTTTCAAGTAGCAACGGCTCTCTGTGAAAGGAAAAAAGAAAAATAGCCAGACTGCCATAATTTTTTTTTTTAAAGTCAGTTTTCATATGCTTGTTAATTTTTGGCAGCTTCACAGTCTGTCACTTAAATTAATTTTTCAGAGGTAGCCACTAACTGTCTGTATTTTCTGGAGACCCTGGGGTGCAGTGCTCAGAGCTGAGCACTCTGCAACTGGAAGAAACTTGCATTTTCCAACAAAGTAGGTTTAGGCTGACTTGTGACTTAGGAAGAAGAAACTACAGACACAAGTGCAGCATGGGGGCTGGTTCCAGCTTTTGGGTAGTCCTGTCAGTTCCTGCAAAACGTGAACCATGGTGAGGAAGGCTGAACTGGCCCTTAAGCTTGTGGCAGAGAAGTGTGAGCAAAATGTGGGATCTTTTACTAAGTGTATTTTCCTATAGATGTCATGCTGCATGGTTCCTTTTTGGTCCCAGACGTGAAGTCCCACTGCCAGGGGATCCGTTGTCCTTTCCAGAAGCTGCTTCTCCCATTAGGACCTGGGGACCATGAGTTAAGATACAGAGGTAGATTATTTTGCAACCAACAGTAGCTAATCCTATTGTATTTCTATCTCCTTCCTCCGGTGTCTGGATGAAGAGCTTGGGAGCCGTCTGTCCATGTACTGCACAGGTCACTAGGATTCTTCCCTGGAGAAACATCCATTTAATCCTCCCTGTTGCGGTAGGGCCAAGAAGCCAGCACAGCCCCGGACCGCTGCTGCCGTGCGGTGTGTGGCAGTCCTCAGCCCAAAGGGTTCAGACTGGAGGGTTAAATCCATATTCATGGCTCGGTCTCCCCCCACGCTGTGGATCCGGGACTTGGGCTGCCTCCCTCGCAGATGGGAAGGCCAGCAGGATGCTCCTCGSATCCAGACCCAGAGCTCAGGTCTTTTCAGATAAGGATTTAGGTTTGGGCTTCTCTCCAGTTGGGTACAGGCAACAGATTCGTGCCTTGCTTATCCTCCCCTTGACAAACCCTCCAGCTCAGAGGATAAGCTCCAAGCCTAACTAGTTATCAAGGGGATCCAGATGCCAGCTAACCGAGTGTGCTTCCTGGCAAGGACCAGCGTTGCGCTTTGGCCTCTCCAAAGGATTGCAGAGTGGAGTGGCAGTTGTGAAACTGCTCCGGGGCGGCTGGCAGCGGACCAGGCTGCCAGTGCATTTATTTATTGGCGGTGGAAACCGAAGCACTAAGTCTTTTGAGGTGCGCGAGTTATTTTCTTCATGGATATTGCTCTGTGAATTGGGTGGGGTTGTTTATTTCTGAGCTGAGAAATGTGTCTGTTGGCTTTAGGTAGGAGCAGAGAAAGAGGATGGAAATGTGTCCCCTCCCAGCTCMGTTCCCTGTTGCTGCATACCGAAGTTATATGGTAAAACTCCTCCAAATCTCTAGGTTTTGGGTCTCYGCACTAGGGCCTGAGGACCTGTGGTGGGATCTGTGCTGGTCTGGCAGGAGCTCAGTGAAGGGTGGAAAGATGGGGAAACCTGCTGCCCCAACCAGGAGTGGGAGAGGGGAAGCACGTTGCGTTGCTTTYCACAAGAAATAAGGGCGATGTTTTGTGGTTTATTTCTTTTCCCCACCCACAAATCCTCGGAAGGGCCGTGGCTCAGCCTAGCCTCTGTGCTTTTGCAGCCTCTTCACCTCCCAGCCGGAGCGTGACCAGCTGCAGGTCCAAACCCTGCGCACCCAGGGGACCCAGGCACACGCTGCCCACCCAAAAATAAATCACTGCGACCCCYCTTCGGCAGCTGCTGTCCCCACCACGCGCCCCGCGGCGTGGCTCTCCCTGCCCTCRTGCCCACGGATGGCAGGGGAGTTCTCCTATCCCCTTTCCAGATGAATCTTTCTCTCTGGAGCTTAACTCCAGCAAAGGAATGATTTGCTCTTACAGCCTGTTAATGAATTTCTGAAATAAGGAATTAATTACCGTCTGTCTAAATTAGAGTTGTCCTATCCTTTGAGATCCATCTTTTTGATTCTAATTAATTTTAAAAATTACTTTTAGAGTCTTCAGTAGAGATTCTAATTCATTTTACTCTAATATTATTTCTCTGATAAGCAATTTAATTTTTAGATCAGAATCCGCCTAATCTCAAATTTGTCACACAAACTCTGCTCTCTAAGATACTGTTTACAGCTTTTTAGAGATGATAGATCATGATGCACAAATCATTCTTTCTTCTTTTTCCTTTTTAAACACCTGAATGTGTGTGTTCAAAGGAGATTAATTGAAACCCTTCACTGTGCTATGTTTAGGAAAGATCCCTAATATTTTAGAACCAAAAACAAATATTAGTTATAAAGGTTCTCTAATTGCACTTTTTCATGGAGAAAAATGCATGTCTAATTTGCTTTTTTTAAAAGAACGTTTGCTTTATGGGCATTTGCTAGAGTTTGACAGTTATTTAACTGGCTGTTTTTATTAACTCATGTTCTCAACATCAAGTGCAATGGCAGCTGGGGAAAATTCAAATATCAATTTTATGTTCTTATCAAAGCTGCCATCCCACAGGCTGCAATAAACTGCATAGCAAATTTCATTCTGACTCCTGAATTTGTCCTGCTTGAGTTTTGGGCTTCGGATCATTATTTTTGTTTATTGTGGGGATAAACAAATCTCACCTCAGCTGAGACCGCAGCTCCCGACATACCAAGTGCCCCCTCCCCTGTGTCTTCAGGCCAGACAGAAAAGGCTGTGAGGGGCGAGGGCTCGGCCGGACGGTGCTCCTGGTCCTCTGCCGGGTGGCAGAGCCGACACGGGCCACGGCGGGGACGAGGACGGGTGTACCTGCGAGGCCTGGGGATCGGGGAAGGGCAGCTGGTGTAAGAGGCTGGGTCTCCATCCTGCTGGGCGGTGTGCAGGCACGCTGCCTTCTCCTCGGCGGAGGAAAGGATCGACCAGGGTAAAGGGCTGAACAGACACTGCAGCCTTTCCCTCACTATGGGCTTTTTTTTTTTTTTTCCCCCTGTCAAACGTACTTAAAATTTGGTAGAAGGTTTAAAAATATATCAGCAAGGGACAGAGACATAACCTGAAGTCTTACGATGTCTACCAAAACTCTTGCAAGCAAAGCCTTGGAGAGTCCTGGAAGTCTTTCTGGTGACCTCAGGGGAATTTGGATTCTCCTTGTAAGTCTCATTTGTGGAGAAGACCACTGCTGCCGAGTACCCTGCTCGGCTGCTTCTCTGCAGCCCCTCCGTGCCCACCTCGGGGTACGCTACAGACCAGTTTTTGGCCCTTCCACGTGTTGCAGAGCACTGGTGCGTGAGGCGGCCGCAGTTGCTTGGCTGTGCATCTGCTGGGCGTGCAGGGCRTCCTGTAAGAACCTAACTGCCTGCATTTGTATGCAAGTTAGGAAGGAAACTCCTTAGTCATTTTGGACAATTTTATATTATAGTTTGTTTGGGTTCTTAAGCTCCTTCTATTTGTATTTTTTAATTCCCACCTGTGTGTGGTATGGATCTTGGATTCTAAGAATCCCAGATGCTTAGCAGATGGTTAGCTTGAAAAAATAATCAAAGAGGCAGCAAAATTCTGTGTTCATGAGCTCCTATTTATTTCAATCTGGTGTTTTGCCTCACAACAAGACTAATAAGCAATTACTCTAGCATCTCAAATGCTTATGCAGTGTAAATGCATCTGTCAACCAGATTCAACATCATCAATAAAGCTGCCAAAGCTGTTCATAATTCAATGATATATGCTTTGAGCATCTTTTTTTGAATATAATTTAAAGATTGCAGTCCTATGATTCCGACATTATTTTCTATGTGTTTAAAATAGCTCCAGCTGGAAAGATCCATGCATGCATCACATAATCACCTCTGYCTGCGTGGACCACCAGAAACTGCCATTTGGCTTGCGTGCCAGTCCTGCTTTCTGGCTAGTCTCTGGCAGGGCTCCCCCAAGGGCTGCCGGGGCTGCGAGAGTCTTCCTGGGATTTGCAGTGTTTCTTTCCTCCTTTCCGTTCTGGTGGAATTCACCCTTGTGCAGAACTTCACCAAAGTGCTATACGCCTCACGTGCTGAGAACTTGTTAACAGGGAAGGTGTATTCTGCAATACCCTGGGGGAATTTTTTTTAAAATATCTTTTACAGCCAGATGTTGTTAGGAAACAGGCTGACGTGGTCAGTCTCTACATGTATGTACACACATCTCAATTGCTTTTCTGGATTTCAACCCAATTTGACAGAGAGGTCCCAAATATGTTTTCATTAATGCATATGAACAAATCACGGTGCACTTCTACAAACTGGTATTTTGCCTTAGTTTTAAAATTACCTAGCGCTAGAATCCCCGACAGGCACTGAGAGCCCCCATACTGCTCTCCCACCACCTTACACCCCCCTCTTCTCCCCTCTGCCTCACAGCAGCCTCCTTCCTTTGCTCTGCACCTTGCTGTGCAAACATTGTGTATCGTCGTATCTTACCAATGCTTGTGGAAACGGAGTCATGCTGCAGAAAGACATAATATTCATGCCTCAGCTGAAGAAAGAGCAGCCCCACAAGCTCAGCCGTTCGTTAGATCCCAACATGTCCATGTGGGAAAGGTGTTTATGAATGTCCCAGCTGTGGGAAAAGCCTCAAACAGATCTTSCCGTTTGCCCTAAGACACAAATCCATGGGAGGTGGTCCTTTRTTAGTGTCAGTGCTGGGGGGGTGATACTTTCAACCTAGAAAATAAGGAGTATTTTGTATGGCAAACGTCGGTTGGTCACCACAGGTCACTGGTCYGGGGGAGGGGGGGTGGAACCAAGACCTGCCTGGGGTCCCAGCTTTAACACCCGTCTGCTGCCGCAGCAGTGAACTTGTAATTACTCATTGGCCGTGCCCAGAGACCTCGGCGATGCTGCTCCTGTTGTGCCAAGGACCGCGCAGACCCACGCTAAGATGAGCATCGTCCTCCCCGGCGCTAATGCTGGTACCGACACGAGCTAMCAGGTGGAGAAGCGCGGGGGGTGGGGGGGGGCCCTTGGCTGCCGGCAGGCTTTYGGGCGAGCTGGCTGGGAGCGCGACTGGTAGCTGTGCACAGCCAAATCGTTAGCAATTGTCCTGGTTTGCCACCTGCCTACCCGTTATTTTCTGATCGTGCTCCTCCAGTGGGGGGTTTTCAGCATCCAGAGGACGGTAGGCTCTMGTCCCTGGATGAAGTGAGGAGGGGGCATCCATTCAGTTTTGCCAAAAGGCCTCCCTGGGAAGCGCCGTGCTCCGCTGGCTGCGTGAAGGATTTCGCACGCCGCTCGTGCCATGTCCGGAGGAGCTGGAGAGCCGCGGTTTAGCTCCCCGGTGCCAGCAGTGCTGCGTGCCCGCGGCCGGGCGCGATGCCGAGCAGGGCTCCGGGGCCGGTGCCAGCGCGGCCGGTAATTACCGCTGAGCTGGGCTTGTCAGGCTTGTGTCTTGGGGCCGAGCTTTCCAGCCCCCACAACCGGAGCCGCTGGGAGCCGGCGTCTCGCCAGCTCTGGACGGACCCGGCTCCGCTTTCCACATACGTCTTCCCTCTGAGGGAGAGAAACAAACTTTTTGTCGCTGTATAATGGGATTATTGTGACTTTCTTGTTTACCAGCTTTCCTTCAGATGTCTGTGCATGGTGGTTTGCTGTCAGGGTGCTCTCAACTCCTATTTTTCCAAGTGTGGTGCACATGTTTTCCAGCTTCAAGTAGAGCAGCTAATCAATTGCAAGAAAGTGATGCTCACTGGAGTTTGGCTCCTTCTTATCTCTGCTACCAAATTCACACAGACCCTCATGGCCATAGGCTTTTATTGCAGCTCCGAGGAGGGATTGACTGTTCCTCCCATCAGGATCATTTTATATGAGTCAAAGTCCTCTGCTCATTTTGCACAGAGTATGCTAATTTAGTCTCCCTCTGCTTTCTAGCTACTCACTGGTGTGAGTTTCTCTTTCTGTTGGTTTGCATTGTGCCTTACACCAGAGTTAATGGAATACAGATTTCTGAGCAAAGAGAGATCCCAATGATTTTTTAATTTTTTTTTTTTTTTTTTTTTAAGTCTCTGTGTGAATAAGAATCTGAGTCTATCCATGCAGGAGGCAATCCTGCATGGTTTAATTTCTCTGCTCTCTCAACTGAGTCAGTTCCTGAAGGGACCAATAAAAAAAAAAAAAAAAAAAGATAGTTAAAGCAACATGCTAGGAGCTGTAGTCCAAGGTGAGAAAAAGGAAGTGTTTTGAAATTGGTTCTTTGGAAAAGATCTGTCTCAACTTCACGCAAGACAGACCAGGGAGGGTGTGAAGGTCTGAAGGGGAAAAGCTTGGTGCAGCACATCTGCATCRCTCACATCTGCAGATGATGCTCTGTGCGGCCCTGGTCGTGTTGCATATGCACCACCGGACGCGGTGGGTGTCCGTGTGTCTGTCCTCCTGACCAGAAACCTCAGTCAAGGCCTGAGCCTGGCTGACTCTAGTCCCTGACCTGTGTATTCAAAAGCTTCCTGGGGAGGACCATGGCTCTCCTCGGCCCTCCGGCACACCAAAAGCCTGCAGGCAGAGAAGGTGGGGAGGTCAGGGCAGGCTTCAGTGTCACCACCCCTGCAGGGGTGGCCGTGGGGTTTACCCGGGAATAACAGGGTCTGTCCAATGCACAGCTGCACTACCCTCACTGCCAGCCCTGTAACGTTCCCCTTTTCCCAGAGATTTTGGAGTSACCGCAAGCTGATCTTTGCCCATCTCAGCAGAAAATCATCCTGGCTGAGGATTATGCTGAGTGAACACATTTTGTCCTAATGTTAATTCCTTCATTGTTCCTTCCTCAAGAACAAGCCAGATTGCTTTGACTGACCTTGGGTTGGCTTTTGGGATTTTCATTCCTAGATTCTCCAAAAATTAAATGCTCATCTGATGAATGCTGGGAAGAGGTCAGCTGGATYGTGTGCGTCTCAGCGCTGGGCTGGTTTTTGGGGGTGGTTTTTTGGTCTGTTTCCCTGATGTTTTGTGAATAGTTCCCATCACTGCTGGAGATGAGTCCTCCTGTTTCTACATGCACGTGTTCAAATTGGTCTTTTGGAGTCTTCAGTGAAAATAGACTTAAAATCCAAGTTTGCCAGGAGCATCCTCTGCCTTGCTGTGTGAAACCGGTGAAGTCGAAGCCTTACCAAAACACCAGCCAGAAACAGTGAATTTAGACTTTTACCACTGGGCTCATGAGGAATTACAGGRTCACTTTGGATTGCATATTTTTACCCAGGAGATCACATTGCATAATTTTACTATCATTTCGTGCTTTTGCAGTTAAGAATTTTTTTAAGACCATGCAATAAGTGAAAAAGTGAAGGTGGCTTCCCCCTCCCAGCAAACTCTGTTCAGCTGAGCTCTCAGCTGTTAAACCCAGCCTGGTTTTATAGCCAAGAGGTACAAGGAAAAAAGAAACCAGAAAAATTTAAAACACTTTATGAAGTATTTTACAGAAGAGTKATGTGGCATATATAGGCTGGTTAATAGTGCAGTATAAGTGTTTTGCTGGCACTTGTAAGCGATGCAATCGCCACAYAAGCTCATGCTAATAAAACCTCTAATCGACACCATATTACTATGGTGTCTTGAGCCAAATCCTGTTGCCATCACTCACGCAACTGATCCCCAGGGAGCTGATGGGGCTCCCTGGGGATGGAGCCAGGCCAAGGTCCCGGGAGGCTTCCACAGCTACRCGCCAGCACTGTGCAGGCTAACGGGCACGGTGGGCTGGGCAGGTCTCCCACCCATAACTGGTGTAAAGCTTCGTTTTTCCCCAGGCTGGAATATGCTCTTCCTCTCTTTCACAAGACGGTGGCTCTTTGCTCTTTGCATTGAGGCAAAGTGCATGGTTTCTGTAGAAATATCAAGTCAAGTAGGCTTGGAGGCTGCAGTCTCTGRTGGAGGAGCTGCGGCAAGGGTGATGGCCATGCAACGCCTAGGGTGGCCTTTGAAGGGCAGAGGGTGTATTTGGACTAGAGAAGCTCCAGGGTTCACCTCTCCATGCAGGAGAGGCTGGTGAGACTCCACTCTTGGTCTCGCTGAGGTTGCTGCTGGGAGGTCTCCCAGGGGACACRTCAGCACTGCTGACAAACTCCGGCAGGAGCTGCAAAATCACTCCTGAAAAGTGGAGCCTGGAGGGAAAACCAGCACAATGSAGGAGACCTTGAGGGTCCACGGAGAGCAGATCATTACAAAGCTTCTCTGGCTGCATAAAATTTTCATGATGTTTCTCATTTCCCTGTGTCAAGTCTCACTGCGCTGTTTGTGGAGGTTACCAGGCCAACTCACTTCATATTGATCTTTCTCTCTGCATTATCATCAGATGTAACTAAAAACAATCAAGGAGCGGGTGCATGCAGGCCTGCATTCAAGCCGACATAAATACAAATATCCTCCCTGTTCTGCAGGCTGAATTCCATCAAACAAATTGGGTTTGGGGTGGAAGTTAGCCCTGTTTCTGCTTAGAGTCACATTTTTCCAGCAGAAGAGGTAGAAATGTCAGGTTTCAGGACCATATGCATCTCTGCCTTTACACCAGCAAAAACCAATCAGGCTCCAATCAAAACTTGTCCCGTTATCTTGACAGTTGCTGACGATGATGGATGGAGACAGGTTTAGAAGATCAAATGCGAGACAATCTATACKGCATTTCAAACCACCTTAGGCTTTTAAGTGCCAATGTGACATCCGGGGGACGCAGTAACACGAACCACACTTTAAAACACCTCCGCTGTCCCCATCAACCCTTATTTAACATTGTTATAAATTAATGGCTTTCTCCAAGATATTTTAACTTATTATCCCACATGTGCATTTTGTGTGTTGCTCTGTTAGGGATAGGCCACTGGGTGAAATTATAACCGCATGGTTCTTTTTTTTACTTAACCACCAGTGGCTTGCTATTTTTTATTATCTTTTCTGCCTGGAGSAGTTTTAGAACAAAGTAACTTTTAAAATCACAGTATTTCTTTAATGCAATGTCTGGAGATAAGTTTATTGTGCTTTTACGGGATGTAAGTAAACACATTTCTTAAATATATTCCCACCTACAAAAAAAAAAATCCTGCGGTGGCTTTAGGCAAGCAGAATACTGGCGGAGACTGTCAGAGCACCAGTGTGTACCGCAGGCAAGACTGGTATGGGTTGGTGGGATGGTACAATCTCTTTCTCCATTTTTTCATGCCGTGAGAGCGGGACGATATGRGGAGGGCTGTGGGACCTGTGAGTTTAACACTGAGCTGCAAAGGGGATGCTGTTGTATCTTTGCCAAATGGTATTTTGGGATCACAATGTGGATTTCGCAGCAAGTGATGCTGGAAGGAAATCATGAGCAAATGGGCTCCAATTCTGCTCGGGGGAAGCAGAGAACTTGCCTCACCCATTCGCAGCAAGATCAGTGCGCAATGGAGTTATTTAATTTCATATTACGTGACTGCTGGAGAATGCATAATTTGCTCTGATGACTTGAGGCAAAGCAGGTTGGTTTCTCACGTCTTTGACATCATTTTTCAAGGCTGCCGACATCACTTGCTGCCTTGAGGGCTAGCGCGGTTCAGAGCCGAGCGCTGGGATACCTGCCCACGCCCCAGCTGCATCCCGCGGGAGCTGTGGGCACAGCGGAGGGATGCTCCAGCCGGGGTAGGAGGAGAGGGGCRGGGGACGGACATGGCACCCCTGAGACTGGTGCAGAGCCAGGCAAAGTGTCAGGGGGTGATTTCTCCGAGTCGTGCTGGCCCTGYGCAGCGCAGGCATCTTAACGAAGCCTTAACGAACTGCTGCTTCGGTGCGCTTTTCCCTGCTGAACCRTGAGCGGAGGGAAGAGGGCTGCGGGGATGGGGCGGCTCCTGCGCTTCCCGGTATCTGTAACGAACCACCTCACCTCTTCTAACCCCTAGAAAGTTTCTTTCTAWATATACACCATCTTTATATAGCATAAAGATTTTTCCCTGTCAACTGAGATACGATGTGGATGTGTTATGAAAGGCTCAGCCTCACCTAGTTAGTTTATACAGCCGATCTCCACCCCAGAAATCACGGCTGAARMTCTCGTGCCCCCACCTTCCCCTTCACCTGTGTGTGGGGGGGACACACACCAGCTAGCACAGATGGTTTGGGGGTGTCTTGTTTGGTTGGTTGGGKTTTTTCCCCCACACCTTTCTATCTGCCCTGGTGGGAGCCTGAGCGGCTGCCGGGGTTAGGGTGTGGGTGGGCGCAGCCCCAGCGCGTAGGGGCAGGGGGAGAAGAGGAAAATGTGGTGTTGCAGCCCAAGCCCTGCTCAGACCATCCAGGGAGGGATGTTAAGATAAGGAAAGCCGACCCTGTGCCTTTCCACAAAACTTTCTGCCCCAACATGAAGGCCYGTGGCTCTGGGAAAGTGCAATATTTCTTCATGCTGAGCAGAAGGGGAGACTGTAAAGAGTGGGACGTGGCCTGTAAGCAGTTAAAATTTTCCACTTTTCTGAGTATTAACATCATGATTACGCTGTCTAAATAACATCCAGGCTCTGGCCGCCGTATTACCTATCCTAAGCATGATTTACCACTCTAATGAATTAGCACCTAAGCCAAAGAATTAAAAATAATTGGCCCTATATCCTGCTCACCATCTTATCCTGTTCCTTTTCCCATCCCATGTGTCCTCTTTCTCTCACTCTTATTCATTTTCTGACATTTTTTCCCCCTTTGTTCCTTCTCAGGGGCCACTTTCTGATTCTTTTCCACTCCTCGTGCTTTTCTTGGGATTAACAGACCTGGTTTCTTGTCCTTCATTTTCTCCTCCAGCCGTTCCAAGCTGCCGTGGCCAGCAGAGCAGGAGGTTTCGCCCTCCTCCCRGCGCAGGGTGACCCAGTGCTGGCCCCAGCCCAGTTGGGGGGGCGGAGGAGAAACCCCCTGCCYGCCGGGGCTGCTGGGGCCCGCTGCACGGGAGGTGACGGAGGCCCTGCGGGCTGCCCTGCAGCGGAGGTTGGTAAGGACATCAGTGTTGCAACTGTATTTTAAATGGACTTTAAAATGAGGTACATATCTTACTGCTTAAAAATAATAGTAGATGACCTCCAAGCATGAAATACATGGGGGTAGCGGGG